>QRFJ01000232.1:364172-447078 GCA_006176705.1 Cocos nucifera | reverse complement strand
TTGGCCTTCGTCCACTTTCCTCCAGAATCGCTCCACTCCACAGGAGCTTCTTTTTGTGCGAAATCAAACCAAGAAGTTGTAGATCTATCGAGTCCTGAATCTGTGACTTTTGGAATCGGTCAATCCGACCTGTATTGAGGAAGTTACGCCCATTTTTCCGAAATCGCCAATCCTGTTGAAATTTCTGTTCGGAGTCACTCGCCCACGCACCGCATCAAAGTTGTAGATCGATTGGATTGAAAAACTTGAAAGCTACCAACATCGAAACATCCTCAACCTTTACAAGCTTCAGTGGCTTAGCGCCAAAGGAAGTTGATGTGAAGGTAAACGCCAAACGAGCCCTTATATCATTTTTCCATTGGGGAAGAATTATCGAGATTTTGAAGTTCTGGTGCGCGATCGTTATTTCCATTGGTATGCTTGTTCACTTGTGTTAGGAGACCTTGGCAATTATGATAGAAAGCTTACAGATGGGCATAAAAACACGTACTCTTTCACAAGGAACGAAAACTGGCATTACTCTTGAATCTTGAAAACGAGCATTGCTACTCGAAATCAACCTGGGGAGGGAAACACTTAGTAAGGAAGAATCTTTCTGAGTAAAACCACAGGTGAGAGAGCCATACCAAAATAGAAAAATGTATTGTGCTTTGCTTATGGTTGAGAAAAAGATGTGAGAAAGAATGAGACCTATACATCCGAAAATGCATTCCTTGGTTAAGAGACTTTGCAGATGTGTCCCGAGAATTGCCATCTGGATTACCTCCAATAAGAGGTATTGAGCACCAAATTGACTTGCTGCCCGGTGCCCCTCTAACCGAACAAAGCAGCATATAGATGCAACCCGGAGGAAACAAAGGAGTTGGCAAGACAAGTCAATGAACTTATCGACATAGGGATATGTTCGAGGAAAGAATATGAAGGCCCATGTTCTGTTCCGGCCTCTACTCGTACCAAAGAAGGATGGAACATTCAGAATGTGTGTCGATAGCCGAGCATCAAACAACATCACTATAAGTATAGGTATCTATACCTAGACTGATGATATGCTTTGATGAATTATATGGTTCTACTGTGTTTTCGAAGATAGATTTGCGAAGTGGCTATCCAACATACCCAAGGAGATGGTGGAACAAGCTTCAAAAGGAGGTCGAAGATGTGGTGCCATCGGTATCTAATGCCCAAGTACTTTCATGAGGCTTATGAAACGAGGTTCTCCGTTCCTAATATGGCGATTTGTGTTGTATACTACATTATCCTGTATAGTCGAAGACGAAGAGGAGCAAAGCTCATCTGAAAAGGCCTTTAAAGCCTTGAAGAAACAGAAGCTTATGCCAAAATGGAGAAGTGAGTTCTTCTCTTCCTTGAATTCCTTGGATATGTGGTCGAAGAGAGGAATTTCTGTTGATCAATTGGAAGGTGGCCAATGAAAACCTGGCCGCCGAAATCCATTACCAAGTTCATGGCCTTGCTCTTTTTTTTTGTGTAATAACTTCAGTACAATCAGGGCCCCCAACGAATGCATGAAGTTTACTTGAATGGACAGGAGCTGCTCATGACGCTTTGGAACTCATCAAATAGAAGCTATGTGAGTCCCCCGTTCGCCCTCCTAATTTTGATAAAGTATTTGAAGTTGAATGTGATGCAAGTGGAGTTGGCATTGGAGCTGTTCTTGTTCAAGAACAAAGACCATGGCATATTTCAGTGAAAAATTAAACTGATTCGAAGAAGAAAACTACTCAACTTATGATAAGGAGTTCTACGCCCATGTGAGAGCTCTTGATTCATTGGAGTCATTATTGAGGCCTAAAAACAGTTGTACTTTCATTCTGATGTCATGAGGCTTTGAAGTTTATTAGTGGCCACGCAAAGCCTCAACTCAAGGCATGCCAAATGGGTAGAATTTCTTCAATCCTTTTCTTTCGTATTTTCGAAGATATACCGTCGCATACTGATGCTTGTTGCGGATGCTTACAAGAAGATACTGTATTGCTTGCTGCTTTCTTGATTCTAGAATTCTTGGTTTTCAATCCATGAAAGAACTATATTCTGAAGACCCCCGAGATTCTTCTACTATCATCGATAGTTCAAAACATGGAATTCAAAGGTACATATTCTCTCCCAAAATGGCTTCCTTTTTCAAGGGAAATCGATTATGTGTGCCGAAAGTTCATTTAGAGAATTGTGATCCGAGAAGCACATGGTGGAGGTTTGGCTGGGTCAACTTCGGCTGTGAACAAAACTCTTGAAAGTCCTTCAAGAGCACTTTTATTGGCCAAAGATGAGTGGAGAGGTACATGCTATCATCTTGAGGTGTGCAACTTGTCAAAGAGCAAAAAGAGGTCATTTCCATCAAGGGCTGTATACTCCCCTACCCATGTACCATTACAGGCCTTGGGAAGATGTCGAGCATAAGATTTTATTGTTGGCTCTTCAAGAACTCAGAGGGGAAAGATGCCATTATGGTGGTCGTTGATCGGTTTTTTCTAAAATGGCTCATTTTATTCCATGTCACAAGGACGGATGATGCATCCTATGTGGCTGATCTTTATTTCAAGGGAGATCATTGCCTTCATGGAGTACCAAAGACCATTGTATCTTGTTGATTCTAAGTTTTTAAGTTATTTCTGGAAGACCTTATGGGAGAATGCTTGGAAACCAGACTTCTATTCAGCACCACTTGTCATCCTCAAACCGATGGCCCAAACAGAAGTAACCAATCGCATCTCATACGTTACTTCGAGGAATGGTAGTAAATCTCTAAAAGATTGTGGATTTTGAAGCTTGCACATGCTGAGTTCGCTTATAATCGATCACCGAGTCTATACTACTTGGTCGATCACCCTTCGAAGTTGGTATGAATACAATCCGCTCATCACACCGATTGATTTAATTCCTTATTCCATCCAATTCACAAGTGAACTTTGATTGGCAAAGAGAGGCTGAATCAAGAAAAAACTCCATGAGCAGATTCGAAGCAAGATCGAGAGGCTAACGAGTCTATAGGAAAAAGCTAATGAAACATCGGAGGAAGGCTCATTTCCAACCGGTGATCTTGTGTGGTTACACTTAAGGAAGAAAAGATTTCCTTTCTCAGCGGAAGAATAAGCTTATGCCTAGAGTGACGGTCCATTTGAAGTTCTCGAGAGAATTGGCGAAAAATGCTTACAAGATGATCTTCCTGGGAAATATAGTTTGCCAGATTTGGCACTTTTAATGTAGGTGATCTTTCTCCTTACTGGAGGATGATGACTTGTCCAGATTTGAGGAAAATCTCAAACAACCCGGGGGGAATGATGCGGGAGCATCCGAGACTACTGACAATCCTTAAGTCCTGGCAGATTCCTTCGGCAAAACAAACACTATCGTACTTATTCATGCCAAGACTAACTTCGGTTACAACTTGCTTCGATGGGTTAAGAATGATGATACCAATATCAAAATTCTTGGATCGATGATATATCAAAGGGGAGTTATTCAGGATCAGTTCCATAGTGATTTAATACTCTTTGGAAATAGATATTTGCTAGTTATTGTTGGTGGACGAATTTTGAAGGCTGAAGAGATAAGACTCCTAGTCCCCATGTCATTTATTTGCTAGTTTATTGTTGCGTGGACGATTTTGAAGGCTGAGAGATAAGACTCCTAGTCCCCATGTTTCATTTATTGCATTCGCTTAGTCCTAGACCTTTTAAGGACCAGTAGTATAACTCGTGAATCGATTATAAGCGAACTCAGCATGCGCAAGCTTCAAATCCCCAGTCTTTTAGAAGATTTACTAAACCATTCCTCGAAGTAACGTAGTGAGAGTGCGATTGGTTACTTCTGTTTGGCCATCGGTTTGAGGATGACAAGTGGTGCTGAATAGAAGTCTGGTTCCAAGCATTCTCCATAAGGTCTTCCAGAAATAAAACTTTAAAAACTTAGAATCACGATCAGATACAATGGTCTTTTGGCTACTCCATGAAGGCGAATGATCTCCTTGAATATAAAGATTCAGCCACATTGAGATGCATCATCCGTCTTGAAATGGAATTAAATGCACAGCCATTTTAGACCGATCAACGACCACCCATAAATGGCATCTTTTTCCCCTCTGAGTTCTGGAAGGAGCACAATAAAATCTAATGCTTCACATCTTCCAGGCTGTAATGGTAACTGGGAGGCGGAGTATACAAGCCCTTGATGGAAAATGATCTTGCTCTTTCGACAATGTTACACACCTCAGATGTAGCCATGTACCTCTCTCCACTCATCTTGGCTAATAAAAAGTGCTCTTGAAGGATTTCAAGAGTTTTGGTTTCACGCCGAAGTGACAGCCAAACCTCCACCATGTGCTTCTCGTATCAAAACAATTCTCCTAAAATGAACTCTTTTCGGCACACATAATCATTTCCTGAAAAGGAAGCCATTTTGGAGAGAATATGTATCCTTGAATTCCATGTTTGCCACTATCGATGATAGTAGAAGAACTTTCGGGTCTTCAGAATATAGTTCTTTTCATGGGATTTGAAAAAACCAAGAATGTTCTAGAATCAAGAACAGCCAAGCATACAGTATCTTCTTGATTAAAGCATCCGCAACAACATTAGTATGGCCAGGTTTATACTTCGAACGAAAGAAAAGGATTGAAGAAATTCTACCATTTTGGGCATGCCTGCAGTTTGAGCTCTGCGTTGGCCACTAATAAACTTCCAAAGCCTCATGATCGAATGAAGTACAAACTGTTTAGGCCTCAAATAATGACTCCAATGATCAAGAGCTCTCACAATGCGTAGAATCTCCTTATCATAAGTGTAGTAGTTCTTTTCTTAAATCAGTTAACTTTTCACTGAAATATGCCAATGGTCTTTGTTCTTGAACAAAAACAGCTCCATTGCCAACTCCACTTGCCCATCACATCAACTGTCAAATACTTTATCAAAATTAGGAAGGGCAATAACGGGGACTCACATAGCTTTCTGTTTGATGAGTTCAAAGCGTCATGAGCAGAGCTCTGTCCATTCAAAGAACCCTTCTTTCATGCATTCAGTGGATAGGGGCCATGATTGTACTGAAGTTCTTCACAAAACGATGATAGAAGAAGCAAGGCCATGAAAATCCTTACATCGGTAAGGATTTTCGGAACGGCCAGGTTTTCACTTGCATCCACCTTCAATGATCACAGAAATTCCATTCTTTCGAAACCATATATCCAAGGAATTATTTAAATTTTTTGGCTGGAGAGAAGAAACTCACCACTTCTCCATTTTGGCATAAGCTTCTGTTCTCTCAAGGCTTTAAAGACCTGTTTTCAGAATGAGAAATATGCTTCCTCTTCGCCTTCGACTTATAAACAAGGATATCGTCAAGTATACAACAACAAAAGTCGACCAATAAAGTTAAGGAACGAAGAACCTCGTTCATAAGCCTCATGAAAGTACTTGGAGCATTAGAAAGTCCGAATGGCATAACCAACCATTCATATAAACCTCCCTTAGTCTTGAAAGCTGTTTTCCACTCATCTCCTTCCCGCATTCGGATCTGGTGATAGCCACTTCGCAAATCTATCTTCGAAAACACAGTAGAACCATATAATTCATCAAGCATATCATCAAGTCTAGGTATAGGATACCTATACTTAATAGTGATGTTGTTGATGGCTCGGCTATCGACACACATTCTGAATGTTCCATCCTTCTTTGGTACGAGTAGAGCCGGAACAGAACATGGGCTCATACTTTCTCGAACATATCCCTTGTCGATAAGTTCATTGACTTGTCTTTGCAACTCCTTTGTTTCCTCCGGGTTGCATCTATATGCTGCTTTGTTCGGTAGAGGGGCACCGGGCAGCAAGTCAATTTGGTGCTCAATACCTCTTATTGGAGGTAATCCAGATGGCAATTCTTCGGGGAACACATCTGCAAAGTCTCTTAACAAGGAATGCATTTTCGGATGTATAGGTCTCTCTTTCTCACTCTTTTTCTCAACCATAAGCAAAGCAAATACATTTTTCTGTTTGGTAATGGCTCTCTCAACCTGTGTTTTACTCAAGAAAAGATTTTCCTTACTAGTGTTTCCCTCCCCAGGTTGATTTCGATGTAGCATGCTCGGTTTCAAAGATTCAAGAGTAATGCATTTTCGTTCCTTGTGAAAAGAGTATGTGTTTTTATGCCCATCATGTACAGCCTTTCTATCATATTGCCAAGGTCTACCTAACAACAAGTGACAAGCATCCATGGGAATAACATCGCACAGAACTTCATCTCGATAATTCTTCCCAATGGAAAATGATATAAGGGCTCGTTTGGTTACCTTCACATCACTTCCTTTGCTAAGCCACTGAAGCTTGTAAGGTTGAGGATGTTTCGATGTTGGTAGCTTCAGTTTTTCAATCATGGTTGTCGAGGCGACATTGGTGCAGCTTCCTCCATCGATAATCATCGTACACACCTTCCCGTTAATAGTGCAACGGGTGTGGAAGATGTTCTCCCTTTGCTCATTTTCTTCGGGAGATATCTCAGCATGTAATGCTCTCCGTATCACCAACAACTCGCCATCATCAGCTTTTTCAATGATATTCTCGGATTCTTTAGCTTCAGAATCATTCTGGTCATGTTCATCGCTGGCCTCTTGAAGTTCCAAATCGATCTTCTCAATTTCTTGAAGAGTCATAACTCTCCGATTTGGACAATTAGCTTGCAAATGCCCATAGCCATGGCACTTAAAACACTTCCTTGTGTCACCATCAACTTTCTTGCTGGTTTCTTTGACGGGTTCCACCAACTTCTCTTTACCCTTAGCTTTCGACGAAACACCTTCATATTTGCTTGAGGAAGCACCCCTAAAGTAGGATGTCCCCTTCGAGGAGGTTCTGGAAGAAAACCTCTTGCTACTCTTTAGTTGTTTCTCAACCTTCATTGCTAGCTTGCAAACATCTTCGAAGGACCAATAAGGCTGAAGTTCAACCAAATCAGCAATTTCCTGATTCATGCCACCAAGGAATCGAGCGATGGTTTGCTCGGGAACTTCTGGAACTTCACACCTCATCATGAGTTGTTCGAACTCACGAATATATTCTTCAATACTCATCCCTTGTTGTCTTAGGGAATTCAACTTGAGAAACAGATCTTGCTTATAGGTATCGGGCAAGAACCTCTTCTTCATAAGTTTCTTGAGTTTATCCCAAGACTTGATTCGGCTTTTCCCTTCTCTAGCTCGCTGATGCTTTAAATTCTCCCACCATAGAGAAGCATATTTAGTAAGTTTCAGAACAGCGACCTTGCACCTCTTCTCATCCGAGTAGGACTTGAAGTCAAAAACTCGTTCAATGGCATGGAGCCAATCAACAAAGTTGTCAGGATTGAGACTACCTTCGAACTCAGGTGCATCTGCTTTAATCTCACGGTCATTCTCATGGTGTCTTCTTCTTCTTCTCCGAACTCGGTGCTCAGAAGCACTAGAGTTGCCTCCAGTGGAATTAGAATCATCATTAGAATTGTGATGCGAATCTGAATTGTCATGGTGTCGCTGAACATCGGGACGCCTTGCTGGTTGCTCTTGTCTTGCCGGGTTCTCTAGGAGATTGAGAACTCGCTCCATTTGCCTTTGGAGATTCTCTATAGCACGATCTCGCCTTAGGTCGTTGCGCTTGCTCCAAAGTCAAGCCTCGTGGAACTTGTTCGTCACCCATGATAAGTAGAAGATAACATTACAAAGGAATCACTCAAGATAAGTTCAACCTTGAGCTCTGATACCAAACTTGATGCGTGCGTGGGCGAGTGACTCCGAACAGAAAATTTCAGGATTGCGCGATTTTGGAAAAATGGGCGTAACTTCCTCAATACAGGTCGGATTGACCCGATTCCAAAAGTCACAGATCAAGGACTCGTAGATCTACAACTTTCGTGTTTTGAGTTTCCACAAATAAGCTCTGTGGAGTGAGCGATTCTGGGAGGAAGTGGACGAGGCACTGTGTTTGTGGGGATGTGTGTAACTCGAGGATATGGAAGGTTTATCACCTAAGCCTAAAGGCACAAGCCACCAGCCAAGGATGAAAGGACCGAGATAGTTGCAGTTCACCACCAAGGCTTAAAGGAAATTCCACCGGCCAAGGATAAAGAACTGTTTGATTCACCACCAACAACGTTGGATAAAGAATCGAGATAATAATTCAACTCACAAAGAGGAATTTTCATTCATTCAACCAGTCTGATTACAAAATGAGAATATGTCTCATTATATAGATATTAGACTCAGAATTGAAAACAACATGGGAACTACCCAAACATTAAAGACTAAACAAAACAGAAATAGCATTAAAGGTCTAGGAACTAGGGAATGCAATAAATGACATGGGGACTAGGAGTCTTATCTCTTCAGCCTTCAAAATTCGTCCACCAACAATAACTAGCAAGATATCTACTTCCAAAGAGTATTAAATCACTATGGAACTGATCCTGAATAACTCCCCTTTGATATATCATCGATCAGCAACGAATTTTGATATTGGTATCATCATTCCTTAACCCATCGAAGCAAGTTGTAACCGAAGTTAGTCTTGGCATGAATAAGTACCGATAGTGTTTGTTTTGCCGAAGGAATCTGCTCAGGACTTAAGGATTGATCAGTAGTCTCGGATGCTCCCGCATCATTCCCCCCGGGTTGTTTGAGATTTGTCCTCAAATCTGACAAGTCATCATCCTCCAAGTAAGGAGAAAGATCACCTACATTAAAAGTTGCCGAAACTCCATATTCTCCAGGAAGATCAATCTTGTAAGCATTTTCGCCAATTCTCTCGAGAACTTCAAATGGACCGTCAGCTCTAGGCATAAGCTTATTCTTCCGCTGAGAAGAAAATCTTTCCTTCCTTAAGTGTCATGCTAGTTATTGTTGGTGGACGAATTTTGAAGGCTGAAGAGATAAGACTCCTAGTCCCCATGTCATTTATTGCATTCCCTAGTTCCTAGACCTTTAATGCTATTTCTGTTTTGTTTAGTCTTTAATGTTTGGGTAGTTCCCATGTTGTTTTCAATTCTGAGTCTAATATCTATATAATGAGACATATTCTCATTTTGTAATCAGACTGGTTGAATGAATGAAAATTCCTCTTTGTGAGTTGAATTATTATCTCGATTCTTTATCCAACGTTGTTGGTGGTGAATCAAACAGTTCTTTATCCTTGGCCGGTGGAATTTCCTTTAAGCCTTGGTGGTGAACTGCAACTATCTCGGTCCTTCATCCTTGGCTGGTGGCTTGTGCCTTTAGGCTTAGGTGATAAACCTTCCATATCCTCGAGTTACACACATCCCCACAAACACAGTGCCTCGTCCACTTCCTCCCAGAATTGCTCACCCCACAGAGCTTATTTGTGGAAAACTCAAAACACGAAAGTTGTAGATCTACGAGTTTTGATCTGTGACTTTTGGAATCGGGTCAATCCGACCTGTATTGAGGAAGTTACGCCCATTTTTCCGAAATCACGCAATCTTGAAATTTTCTATTCGGAGTCACTCGCCCACGCACGCATCACAATGCCACTACAATACATGAGGCTCAGGCAAACCATCTCTAGTGCCGCCCAGCTAAACTTGCCAAGCTGACATGCCCTGTAGCTCTTCAAAGCTACAGTCGATCGAGTACATCTAAGCCCTCTTAGATTTCTTTATCCAAGTTCTCCTATAAACTTTTATGCCATGATCCCGGTCTTGCATCCTTGTATGCTTTTCCATCTCTGGCCATACCGCATAACAATATTCTTGGCCTACTCGGACATCACTTGTGCATTACCACGATCTCGAAGGTTCATGACCATACTGCCCAACACCTTCTATCCATGGCTTGCTCGCACCTAGTGCACTGCCATGATATCAGCATCCAATTCTGCCCATCAAGTAAATATATTCGATTGACAATTCTTGCATCAAAGCTATCCTCTCCTTAGCACGACCCTCTTAGCTGTCCTTGATCCTTGGCTCAGCTCCAACGTACATATCCGACCAATATTCCATAAGCCACACTTGCACTCCATGATAGACTAGCTTCGATGGATCCCTACAAGACATCTCACCCATGATGTTCATGAGACTTGCCTGTTTGGGTAGGCCACATCCTTGTCCGACTGATCCTCTATCACCTCTTCGCTCTACTATAGAGATCAAGAATGCATAGAGTAGTCCAGACAACTCCTCGAGGATATAACCTCTCAAAAATCTTCACCCCGCATAATGTGGCCAGCTCGTCCGACCAACATTGCCCCGAATGTCTCCACACTAGACCATTTGGGCATGGCACCACCATTGCTCCACAATCATGCCACGATGGACCCATCTCCTATGGGCTATGGGAGAGTTAGGAATGCGACCAAAGCTCCACGCCCCTCCTCAAACCAAGAGGAATCCTCGAGTATCCACTTGTATTCTGATGGTCCACCACCATGCCCATGCCAATATCATATGTCTCGAGCCTTCGGATATCATGCCACTGCCATGCCGCATCTTGGCTAACCATTGCCCCACTCAATATCCTAAGAAGGTATCCACCCAATCCCCACCCTGGGGGTTCCAAAGTATCGAGCGACATTACATTTTCATGACAACCCAGCAAAGCAAAAATCCTTCACAGCACCGTGCCACACCCATGCCGGCATCCCCTGCAATAAGCCTATAGACAAGCTCGCTACAATTCTCCCCCACTCAAGTTATTGATGCCCCCATCGACGTTCAAACAACTTCTAGACCAATGGTCGCCATGACTAGCTTCCATTGCCATGGTTCCTCAAGTCAGAGCCCCACGGCCTTGATGTCCTCAATCCTTTCTCCACTACTGAAAATCCATCATCCACACCATGCTGACTCTTCCACAGAATCCAATCATTTTCGTCCCTGACATCAGCTTCTGCTTCTATTATATACCTCTGGTCATTTGATCTTCCAACTGCACGCCACTCCTTGAAACCATCCAAGGCTTGACTCCTAATTTTCCATCTGAGAGCGGCCACTACTGTTAGATATGTATGCCCTAAAAGCCAGAATTGGCTGACACTTGTTATACACTTCTAAGGGCAAAATAGTAATTTTAACTATAAATAAAAAAATGGGTTATTTTCTATCACAATGAGTATTTAGTGTTTATGATACATCCCTTGAGTTAATAGCAATGATAATTCTTATTTTTAAGAGTTGAAAATTTAAGACATGAATTTTCATTGTTAACTCATAAAATGCTCCTGACCGTAGGATCATCATGAGGATAGTGATTGATATGGAAGGTTGATGTACAATCGCTTCTTTATAGTAGATGAGTCTTAAGTCTATGGTATAGAAACACCAAAGTGAGAGTACAGATACTCGTTAGAGAATGAGGACACTGAGCATGATCATCTCGAGCAGTCATTAGGAAGTCTACCTTCTCATCGATGACTGGCTTGAAGCTACAGTTGTGTGTCTGGTTCTTTGATCTAAGGTGCATCGATAGTTCATCTTGAGGGTATTATAATTTTACTACACCATGACTCGATCTCCTAGCCATTCAAAATTCTGTGGTGTATATTGGCTATAGCATGTTCATTGTAGGAATTAGATTGCACCAAGATAAAATCTATCAACCTCGGTAGATGAGGTGTAGTCCTATGATGATCACGAGAATCAAGTCAATATGCCTATGGCCATGACAGAGTGAAATAATAGAAAGAGTTTCTATTAAGGTTTTCACATTGGACTTGAATCAAATGATTAATCATATGATGGATATTAGGGTTTGACGAGATTACCTTAACCCTAATCCAGTTGGAGCTCAAGATAGAAGAACTTAATCACATAGGTAACTGCACTGAGAGGTTCATTTTCAGTTTTGATAGGTTGCCATCATATGCTGCTAGGTGTCATTGATGGATTTTAAGAGCAATTAAAATGATTTAGATGATCAATCATTCTAGTTGTCTGAATTAGAAAAATTTTGATCCATCGAAAGGTGTTTCGATGATGACGATGATAGAGATCACGACATATCTCATTACCATACAGAACTGAATCTAACTAGATCACACAAATAAGGGTTTGGATCTGGATAATATCAATTGGACTAACCCAGATCAATTGATTTGATTTAGATTCAATTAGGTTCAAAGAAATCATGCTAGCACACGATTGAACCTAATATTCTCATTTAATTATCATTAAAAGTTGTCTCAACCGAGCCAAATATGTTTGGGCTCACTTAGATACCTTTACTTGGTCTGACTAGAGCTTGTTTAGATCAAAAAAGGATTATCTTAATTTATGAGATGAATTTAAGATAATACCTGCCATTTTTCATCACCAGCTAAATCTTGTCTTTTGACTTTGGTCAAACATTGATCTTTGATACTTAGACATCTGCCCATGTGTCAAACCATCATAGGAGAGAATATTTGGACCAGTCCACTTGCTAAAAGGTAGAAGGATAAGGGGTGCATGCCTAGAGAGGTGTGCACCCATGGATTGTGACGCCTGGAGTTCCAAACAAATGGGACTTCAAGTTGCTTTGGGGTTTCTACCTAGTTGGCGCCAAAGACTAGACTTTGACTAGTCTTGGCACCAACTAAGGATGATTCAGAGGGTCTCTCATCTGATTGGATCAGATGATGTCATCCCATCAATCAGATTTAGATCTGATTGCACAAAAAGCCATGATTGGTTAGGATGATGTGGCACTGCATGGCGCAGCAGGGTCTATATAAACCTTATCTACGCCTAGGATTGAGATCCCTAGCCCATTGCCCACGCCATAAGGCTACTCCTCTTCCTCCTCTATGCCATCTTCAGGTCCTCTCTCTCCTATTCATGCCTAAGAACCTTTGGACTTCAGTTTGGTGCGATCCAAGCAAGAGAAAGGCGACGAGAAAGGAAGAATGCAGCACTACTGCAAGAGACGACACCCGATCTTCAAAAGAAGTTTTGAAGATCCTCCAAATCAAATTCAGATCTAACATTTGGAAAAATGATAAAGAAGGAGAAGATCTTTAGATCCTACCCAAGTGGATATCGATAGAGGCCAGACACTTGCGTGGCTAGATCCAAAACCTCAGGAAGACATCAGGATCATCACAGGATAATCTAATCATCCCCTATAAGATAAAATTAATTTAGATTTAATTTATTCTTTATTTTTATTTTATTTTTTTATTAGATCAATAATATCAGATCTAAAAAGTCTCAGATCTAATTTGGATCTAAGAGAAAAATTTTTGAAATATCTCTCTTGATCAAATCAGATCTGAACGAACCTGACCTGGGAAACAAAATTTTTCCTTTCAACTGGTATCAGAGCCTGGTTACATTAGATCTAATTTTAATTTATTATGATCTAATAATTAGATGATTTTAGAGGTCACATGAGATATGATTAGATCTAAAATTAGAAAAGTTAAAAATTAAATAATTTAGATCTAGGTTGTACAAGATGCATGACTAATTGTAGAATAGAATTATTCTATGTATAGTCTTGCATGATCATAATTTAATTTGATTAGTTATAATTTTTAGATCTACTTTTTACTATTTTTTGATGTTATAAATGTTATAATAAGATCTAAAAAATAGAAAATAAAGTTATTTAATTTTTGTTCATATGAGATATGATGAATGCATGTTTAGACTAGTTGTAGAATAGTTCTACATAATTATCTAAAATAGAATTTATTTTGATATGATCAATTTAAATTTAATTTTTAGATAATTATGAGATAATTTAGATTTAAAAACATGTATGATATGATACATGAAGATGTATGCAAAACATGTTTAAAGTTAGGTCAATTTTATATATGAGATATATGATGTAGATCTAACTAGTTTTATAGTTTTTATATTTCTGATTAAGGCATTCCCCTTGGCTGTCCGGTCATAAGAACAAAGTAGGATTTAAATGCTATCTTCTTCCATTCAATGGGGTTTAAATGCCCTCTCCTTTCGATCATAAGAACAAAGCAGGGTCTATATAAACCCTGTTTGCACCTAGGATTTAGATCTCTAGCCTATTGTCAATGCCACAAGGCTGCTCCTCTCCCTCCGCCAAGCTATCTTTAGGTCCTTTCTCTCCTATCCACGCCCAAGGACCTTTGGCCTTCAGTTTGGTGCAATTCAAGCAAGAGAAAGGCAACGAGAAAGGAAGAAGGCAGCACTGCTGCAAGAGACGACACCCGATCTTCAAAAGGAGTTTTGAAGATCCTCCAAATCAGATCTAGATCTAATATTTGGAGAAGTGATAAAGAAGAAAAAAATCTCTAGATCCTACCTGAGTGAATATCGGTAGAGGCTTGGCACTTACATGGCTAGATCCAGAATCTTAAGAAGACATCAGGATCATCATAAGATAATCTGATTACCCGCTACAAGATAAAATTAATTTAGATTTAATTTATCTTTTGTTTTTATTTTATTTTCTTTTATTAGATTAATAATATCAGATCTAAAAGGTCTCAGATCTAATCTAGATCTAAGAGAAAAATTTTTGAAATATCTCTCTTGATCCAATCAGATCTGAATGAACCTAATCCAGAAAATAGGATTTTTTTCTTCAACTAGTATCAGAGACAGGTTACATTAGATCTGATTTTAATTTATTTTGATCTAATAATTAGATAATTTTAAAGGTCACATGAGATGTAATTAGATCTAAAATTAGAAGAATTAATAATTAAATAATTTAGATCTAAGTTGTATAAGATGCATGACTAGTTGTAGAATAGGATTGTTCTATGTACAGTCTTGCATGATCATAATTTAATTTAATTAGTTATAATTTTTAGATCTATTTATTTACTATTTTTTGATATTATAAATATTATAATAAGATCTATAAAATAAATATTAAAGTTATTTAATTTTTGTTTACATGAGATATGATGAATGCATGTTTAGACTAGTTATAGAATAGTTCTACATAATTATCTAAAATAGAATTTATTTTGATATGATCAATTTAAATTTATTTTTCTAGATAATTATGAGATAATTTAGATCTAAAAACATGCATGACATGATACATGAAGATGTATGCAAAACATGTTAAAAGTTAGATTAACTTTCTATATGAGATATATGATATAGATCTAACTAGTTTTGCAATTTTTATATTTCTGATTAAGGTGTTCCCCTTCACCGTCCGATCATAAGAACAAAGTAGGGTTTAAATGCCCTCTCCTCCATTCGATGGGATGTTCTTATGATGTGTAGGGGTGCTGTGCATTCGTCCTTAATCAGAAATCTAAAACTTATTTTCTGCAAAATCCTAGATTCTGAAATCCTAGGATTTTATTTACATGTTTTGTTTGTGAACCCTAAACTTAATTAAGAATAAAGATTATGAAGTATGTTAAGTCTAAAAATTGAGAATTTTCAGATTTAAGATATATTCATAAAATTGAATTCAAACCTGGGTAGCTCAATTAGGTTTAGCGGTTGATCAAACTGAATCAAGAGTTGGTTAGATGGGATCAAGAGTGCTTAAATTGACTAGCCTAATAGGATTAAGTTTGGGTTAAGATTGAATCACATGTGTGATCGATCAAGCTAAGATCTAATTAGGCTCAGTGGTTAGAGTCTGGATTGTAGGCTAACCTGATTAGTTCTGGCTCAACAATTTGGTGTCTAAGGTAAGTTTGACAGATACGACTGGTTGGTTTTTAATTAGGAGCTACTCGACTCGAATGCGTTCTTATCGAGTTAATGGCATATCCCTTCCACTGGTTTCACTTACCTGGCCATATTTATCGATCCAATCCTAATCTAAGGTGGTTAACAATCTGAGCTAACCCATGCCACTAGGTTAGTAATAATTGTTATGGCTATTTCAGGGTTGATTTCTCCCTAAGAAAAGATTAAGTCTAAAGATCTTCCACCATTGTAGATGTGTGGCCCTTCACCAGGGTTGATGGTTCTTCTGGTTAGTTGCATCCGGAAAGATGCAACCATGTCTATTAGGCATTAGATGCTACAGGCTGGAGGATAAATTGGGCTTAATATTCTAGATATAGTGAGAGATCCAATTAGAAATCCAATCTATGTAAATGGTGGGTCTAACTTAACTAAGGAGTGGATCAATATTCTGGATACGATGAGATTCATGAATTAGAGATCCAAGTTTGGGTGCATCCATGATTAGAGAATCATTGAACAAGAGTTGTCTACTCATTGGCTAACCCATCATCAATAACTATTAGGTGAAGGTGATGAGTCAATTGGTGGGACTGCACCATCTATTAGAAATCTATAATCATGGAGATTTTTGCATCATTACAGAGGGAGTGTAGGGTTCCAAGAGAATAGTGGGAGCTAATTTATTTAAAAATTAAATTCCTAAATAAATTGATCAAGTCTTAATTATAATATCTAATTAGAAACTTTGACTCTCTATAGAAAAATGTCGGCATCCAACCCACTAGCACGTATCCTGGACACCCATAGACTGACCGAACCCAATTACAAGGATTAGGCTCCAAAACTTTAAAATCATTTTGGGTTCCAAGAAGTTAACTTCATGTATTGGAATCAGGATCCCTCTCCATCCTTACCAGCTCGTCCATCCACTGAACAGAGAGTGTCTCTTTGAAAAGTGGATGGACGAAGATAATAAGGCCAGATACTATATGTTGGGCTTGATGTCTGATGAGCTTCAGCACCAACATGAAGATATCAAGACTGCCTGCCAAATGTTGGCTCACCTATAAGAGATGTTTGGTGAACAGAGTCATGCAGCCAAATATCAAATCACTAAATGACTATTCAAGATTAAAATGCATGATGGACAGTCAGTCTAAGATCATTATCTAATGATGATCAAAGACTTGGAAGAGCTTGAGAAGCTTGGAGTGAAGTTTGATCTGGATCTGCAGAATGATATAACTCTGCAATCCTTGACTGATGTATATGGGCAGTTCATCATGAACAACCATATGCATAAACTTCAAAATACTCTAGCTGAGCTTATGAACATGCTGGTTACTACTGAGCTTTCAATGAAAGGTTCTAATGGCTTAGTATTTGCTATGGAATAGACTTCTTCCAAGAGAAAGTCTTTTGAAAAGAAGAAGAAGTTCGTGAAAAAGCAAAGGTGGAAAAAGGAAAGAAAAAGAAGGTAGAGCCAAAGAAGAAGGTCGTTGACAAAGAAAAATATTTTCATTACAACACTGACAGCCACTGAAAGTGGAACTATCCTTCATACCGAGCCACCCTAAAGAATAAGGAGGCAGGTCCTTCTGGAGGTATGCTCATTATTAAATCTAATCTTATGGTTTCTTCTGCATCTAGTTGGATGCTTGACTCTGGTTCTAGTGCTCATTTATACACTTCCATGCAAGATCTTGAGGATAGCAGGAGGCTGAGGGATGGTGAGATGATCCTATGCATTGAAAATGGAGTAAGGGTTGCTGCTGTGGCCGTGGGAATCTACCCTCTTCGACTACCATCTAGTTTAGATTTAGTACTTAAAGATTGTTATTATGTGCCTGCAGCAAGCAGGAATTTGATTTCTGTTTCATGTTTAGCACAAGAAGGCTATGTAATTAGTTTTCTTAAGGACCATTGTAACATTCTTTATGAAAGAAATAAAATTGCAAGTGGTTTCCTTATTAACGGTCTTTATCAATTACATATTGATGTATCTATTTTTAATATCGAGCAAAATGTGAATGCCATAAAACCAAAATGACCTAGGGATAGTCCAAATGATAGGTATCTATGGCACCTTAGACTAGGTCATATAGCAGAAGATAGGATTAACAAATTGAAGAAAATCGGGCTATTGAGTCCATTGACTTTCGAGTCATATCCAAATTATGAATCATGTCTTCATGGCAAAATGACTAAACTTCCTTTTGTGGGACATGGGGAAAGGGCCACGGATTTACTTGCCCTAGTATATACTGATGTGTGCAGCCCATTTGATGTGTTGGCTAGAGATAATTTTATCTACTTCATAACCTTCGCCGATGATTTATCTCAATATGGGTATATGTATCTTATGAGACACAAGTCTAAAACCTTTGAAAAGTTTAAAGAATTTAGACATGAAGTAGAAAATGAAACTAAAAAATTCATTAAGGTTCTTCGATCAGATCGAGGAGGTGAATACCTTAGTCGAGAATTCCTGGACTATCTCGAGCAGAATGGCATAGTCTCTCAATGGACTCCACCTGGAACACCTCAACTCAACGAGATTTCAGAACAAAGAAATCAGATCCTATTAGATATGATCTGATCCATGATGAGCTTCACAGACCTTCCTGATTTTCTTTGGGGACATAGTTTGTTAACTGCTATATATTTACTGAATAGAGTTCCTTCTAAAATCGTTCCTACCACACTGTATGAGATATGGCATGGTAAGAAACCAAGTCTGCGTCATCTCATAATTTGGGGTTGTCCGGCTTATGTCAAAAGACAACAAAAGGACAAGTTAGATTATAGGTCCTTTAGAGCTTGATTCATAGGATATCCTAAAGAGTCATTAGGATATTATTTCTATATTTCAAAAGATCATAATGTGATTGTGAGTCGACATGCCATCTTTCTTGAAAAATAGTTTATTCAAGATGGCGGCATTGGAAAGCAGATCGAAGCTAGATGAAAAAGTCTCACAAGAGCAACGAGCTAAGGACCAATTTGGAATCCAAATCAGGTTGAGCCAATACAATCACTACCTCCTCCACCTCGAAGATCGGAAAGAGTTTTTCATCTTCTTGAGAGGTACTTAGGTACTATTTTAGATAAAGTAGAGAAAATGTTCCTCGTAGGTAATGGAGTTCATGGTGATGATCCCAAAATCTATAACGAGGCATGATATCAGATATCGACTCTAAAAAATGGTTAGAGGCAATGAAGTCAGAAATTGACTCGATGCACTCAAATCAAGTCTGGACTTTGGTAGATCCACCAGAAGGTATAGTACCTATTGGGTGTAATTGGATCTACAAGAGAAAGATTGGTGCAGATGGAAATGCAGAGATATTCAAAGCTAGATTAGTGGCAAAAGGTTATAGTCAGCATGAAGGCATTGACTATCAGGATACCTTTTCACCAGTAGCCATGCTTAAATTCATTCGTACATTGCTTGCTGTTGCAGCCTATTTCGATTATGAAATATGGCAAATGAATGCGAAAACGACATTCTTAAATGGATATCTTGAGAAAGATATCTATATGGAACAGCCATTGGATTTCACATCCAATGATACTGATCATAAAGTATGCAAGCTGCAAAGGTCTATATATAGACTTAAGCAAGCATCTCGGAGTTGGAATACTCATTTTAATGATTAGATCAAATTATTTAGTTTCATCAAGAACGAGGAAAAATCATGTATTTTTAGAAAGGTTAGTGGGAGTGCTATTGTCTTCCTCGTACTGTACATGGATGATATCCTCCTTATTGGGAATGATATTCCTATGTTGACCATGGTTAAAATATGGTTATCTAAGAAATTCTCCATGAAAGACCTAGGAGAAGCATCTTTCATTCTTGGAATCAAAGTCTATAGAGATAGACCCAATAGGATGCTTGGACTTTCATAGAAGAAGCACATAGAGGAGGTGCTAAAGAGGTTTAGCATGGAAAACTCCAAGAGGGGTTTGGTACCCTTCAGACATGGCATTCATCTTTCCAAGAAGATGTGCCCTAGCACACCTGAGGAGATAGAATGCATGAGCAAGATCCCTTGTGCTTTTGCAATAGGGAGCCGCATGTATGCCATGTTATGTACACGACCTGATATAGCCCATGCTGTGAGTGTCACGAGAAGATATCAGTCGAATCCAGGTGAAGAATACTGAACTTCTATGAAATGTATCCTTAAGTACTTAAGAAGAACTAAAGATATGTTATTGATTTTTGGTAATGGAGAACTCCAAGTCTAGGGGTATACAAACTCAGATTTTATGTCTGATATAGGTGATCGAAAGTCGACATCTAGAAATCTGTTTGTGTGTAATGATGGTGCTATCAGTTGGAAGAGTTTCAAACAGATAGTAATAGCAGATTCCACCATGGAAGTAGAATATATCGCTATGTCAGAAGCTACGAAGGAGGCATTCTGGTATAAGAAGTTCATCGCAGAGATCGAAGTGATAACATTAGATGTCATTCCTCTATACTATGATAATAATGGCACCATAGCCCTTGCTAAGGAGCCGAGGTCTCATAAAAAATCCAAAATACATTGAGTGGCGATACCACCTCATCCATGATTATCTTGAGAAGGGATACGTCGAGGTCAAGAGAGTCGACTCTGTAGACAATGTGGCAAATCTACTTACAAAGTCGTTGGGCCAGCAGAAGATCAAAGCCCACCTTGAGAAGATGGGACTTAGATTTGTAGCCAATTGGCTTTCGGTCAAGCGGGAGTTTATTAGATTTGTGTGCCCTAAAAGCCAAAATTGGCTGACACTTGTTATACACTTCTAAGGGCAAAATTATATTTTTGACTATGAATAATAAAATAAATTATTTTCTATCATAATGAGTATTTAGTGTCTGTGATACATCCCTTGAGTTAATGGCAATGATAATTCTTATTTTCAAGATTTGAAAATTTAAGACATGAATTTTTATTATTAACTCATAAAATACTCCTGACCGGAGGATCATCTTGAGGATGGTGATTGATCCAAAAGATTGGTGTATAATCGCTTCTTTATAGTAGATGACTATTGAGTCTACGGTGTAGAAATATCGGAGTGAGAGTATAGGTACTTGTTAGAGAACAAGGGCACTGAGCATGACCACCTCGAGCAGTCATTAGAAAGTCTATCTTCTCATCGATGACTGGCTCAAAGCTGCAGTTGTGTGTCTGGTTCTTTGACCTGAGGTGCATCGGTAGTTCACCTTGAGGGTGTTATAGTTTGACTACACCATGACTCGATCTCCTAGCCATTTGGAATCCTGAGGTGTATGTTGGCTATAGCATGTTCATTATAGAATTTGGATTGCGCCAAGAGAGAATCTATCTACCTCGGTAGATGAGGAGTAGCCCTATGATGATCACGAGAATCAAGTCAATAAGTCCATGGCCATGGCAGAGTGAAATAATAGAAAGAGTTTCTATTAAGGTTTTCACATTGGACTTGAATCAAATGATTAATCATATGATGGATATTAGGGTTTGATGAGATTACCTTAACCCTAATCGAGTCGAGGCTCAAGATAGAAGAACTTAATCACATAGGTAACTACACCGAGAGGTTCATTTTCAGTTCTGATGGGTTGCCACCATATGCTGCTAGGTGTCACTGGTGGACTTTGAGAGCAATTAGAATGATTTAAATGACCAATCATACTAGTTGTCTGAATCAGAAAAGTTCTGATCCATCGGAAGATCTTTCGATGATGTCGATGATAGAGATCGTGACATATCTCATTACCATACAGAACTAAACCTAGCTGGATCACACAAATAAGGGTTTGGATCTGGATATCATCAATTGGACTAACCTAGGTCAATTGATTTGAATTAGATTTAATTAGGTTCAAGGAAATCATGCTAGCACATGATTGAGCCTAATATTCTCCTTTAATTATCATTAAAAGTTGTCTCAACTGAGCCAAATATATTTGGACTCACTCAGGTACCTTTACTTGATCTGACTGGAGCTTATCCAGATTAAAAAAGGGTTGTCTTACTTTATGAGATGAATTTGAGATAACACCTGCCATTTTCTATCATCTGCTAAATCTTGTCTTTTGACTTTGGTCAAACATTGGCCTTTGACACTTAGACATCTGCCTATGTATCAAACCATCATAGGAGAGAACATTTGAACCAGTCCACCTGCTAAAAGGTAGAAGGATAAGGGGCACATGCCTAGGGAGGCGTGTGCCCATGGATTGTGATGCCTAGAGTCCCAAATAGATGGAACTCCAGGTTGCTTCAGGGTTTCTACCTAGGCGGCACCAAAGACTAGACTTTGACCAATTTTGGCACCATCTAAGGATGATTCAGAGGGGCTCTCATCTGATTAGATTAGATTATGTCATTCCATCAATCAGATTTAGATTTGGTTGCACAAAAGATCAGGATTGGTCGGGATGATGTGGCACTGCATGGCACAGCAGGGTCTATATAAACCCTATTTATGCCTAGGATTGAGATCCCTAGCCCATTGCCCATGCCACAAGGCTACTCCTCTCCCTCTTCCATGCCATCTTTAGGTCCTCTCTCTCCTATCCATGCCCAAGAACCTTTGGGCTTCAGTTTCGTGCAATCCAAGCAAGAGAAAGGCGACGAGAAAGAAAGAAGGCAGCACTGCTGCAAGAGACGACACCCGATCTTCAAAAGGAGTTTTGAAGATCCTCCAAATCAGATCCAGATCTGATATTTGGAGAAGTAATAAAGAAGGAGAAGATCTCTAGATCCTATCCAAGTGGATATTAGTAGAGGCCAGACACTTGCGTGGCTAGATCCAGAACCTTAGGAAGACATTAGGATAATCTGATTACCTGCTACAAGGTAAAATTAATTTAGATTTAATTTATCTTTTATTTTTATTTTATTTTATTTTATTAGATCAATAATATTAGATCTAAAAAGTCTCAAATCTGATCTAGATCTAAGAGAGAAATTTTTGAAATATCTTTCTTGATCCAATCAGATCTGAACGAACATGACCCGGGAAATAGGATTTTTCCTTTCTACTGCATCCTCAAGGCATTGCGATCCACTGACCATCAACTCCTACTAAATATAGTGGCACTCCTCAGACTCTTTTGAGGTTTTACTCCCAATTCTCCAATTTGAGAGCGGCCACTTCTTCAACCAAAGTGGGATCCACGTACCAGCAATATCAAATGACTCTCCTTGGATTACCTCCAAGGCTTCACTCCTATCCATCTGGATCTTGGAGTGGCCCTCCACATGAGTCCCCTCTAGCAACTCACCTCCAAATGCTTGTCCTTGCTTCATACTCACCTTGCGGCCTTGTGGTATTTCCGTTTTTCTCTGCAGCACCATGCCTTTGGACCTTACCACACCGCACAGATGCTAAGTATTATGTTGACCCAAGGATTGATTTTGATGAGTAACAAAATATTTGACTATATATTTGAACTAATGAAGTTGTCGAGATCATGTTTTAGGATGCAATTTAAAGTACCAAATAAAACTTTCATATAAATGCAATTGAAAATTGATAGAGAATATTTGGAGGCTTTTGAAGCATAAATCACACGCGAAATAAGATTTGTAAAGGATATCCCCAAACCAGAATTGAAGACAAAAACTTTAGAAAAACTAAAATTTTTCAGCTTAAAAAGTCCACGAGTTGACTCATGGTTTGACTCATTGTTCAACTCAAGCTGATACACAGATTGGCATGCAAAAGTTTCAAAAAAAATAGTCTCGAACGAAGGCTTGAGTCAACTCGAGGTTCTCGAGTCGAAGTCTCAGTGAAAATCCTGAGAATGATAATTTCGAAGCACGATCTCGAGCAAAGGCTTGAGTCAACTCGAGGTTCTCTAGTCGAAGTCTCAGGAAAAATCTAGAGATTGATGATTTCAAGGCAAGGTCTCATGCAGAGGATTGAGTTGACTCGAGATTCTCGAGTCAAAGTTTTAGGAGAAATACAGAAGATGATAATTTTAATGCAAAGTTTGGAACAGTCTCGAGCAGAGGCTCGAGTTGACTCAAGGTCCATGAGCTGAAGTCTCAATAAAATACAGAAAGACTGATCTTCATATAGAAACTCTCAAGCTAAGGAACGAATGGAGCATATGGCTTCGAGCTAATGCTCGAGTCGACTCGAGGTTCGACTCGAGCTCCAATGGCTAGTTTCTGCAAACTATCCAGAATTATGCAGATTGGGTTCAAATGGTCATTTTTGCTTCTTCAATGATCAAATAGGGTTCTCCAGCCTTCCAAACATAGAAAATCACCTACAAAATGAAGGAAAAAATCTATTTTCTAGGTCAGCTTTGTTTAGATCTGATTGGATCAAGAAAGATATTTCAAAAATTTTTTCTTTAAGATCCTAATTAGATCTGAGACTCCTCAGATCTAATCTTATTGATCTGATAATAAAAATAAAAATAAAAATAAAAATTAAATCTAATTTAATTATACCTTTATTTTGGATAACCAATTATCCTATGATAATCCTGATGCTTGCCTGACCTCAACCGGTATCCACTTGGGTAGGATATGAAGATCTCCTTCTTCTTAATCAATCCTCTAAAAATTAGATCTAGATCTGATCTTGAAGGTCTTCAAAATGGCTTTGTCATTGTCTCTTGCAGTAGTGTTGTCTTCTTCCTTTTCGGTGCTTTTCACTTACTTGGATCGCACCTTCTTCATGCCCAAAGTCCCTTGGGCGTGGAGAGGAGAGAGAGGACCAGAGGGTGGCATGAAGAAGAAGGGAGAGGGGCTATGTAGCATGGGCTAAAGGTAGAAGAATTAAATTCTAGGAGCAGACAGGATTTATATAGATCCTGCTGCACCATATAGTGCCACATCATCCTAACCATCACGGCCCTTTGTGCAATCAGATCTAAATTCGATTGGTGGGATGACATCATCTAATCCAATCATATTAGAGATCCTTAAAACTCTCCTTAGGTGGGGCCAAGACTGGTTCAAATAAGTGTTCTTGGTGCCACCTAATTTAATTTTCTGAAGCAACTAGAGTCCCATCTGTATGAGACTCCATATTTTATCCTCATGGGGCACACGCCTCCCTAGGCGTGCACCCCCTTTCTATATGCCTTTTGGCAAGGGGACAAGTCCCCAGGTTCTCTTCTATAGGTGCATGACACATGGGCAGATGTCTAAGTGTCCAGGGTCAACATTTGACCAATGTCCGAAGACAAGATTTAGCAGATGATAGACAATGGCAGGTGTTATCTCAAATTTGTCTCATAAATTAAGATAATCCTTTTCTGATCTGGACAAGCTTCAGTCAGACTAAGTAAAGATTCCTGAGTGAGGCCAAATATATTTGGCTCAATCGAGATAAGTTTTAAAGATTGTTAAAGGAGACTATTAGGCTCAATCATTTGCTAGCATGATTTTCTTTAACCTAATTGAATCTTATTCAAATCAATTGAACTGGATTAATCTAATTGATGATATCCAGACCCAAACCCTTGTTTATGTGATCCAGTTAGGTTCAGTTCCATATGGTAATGGGATATATTGCGATCTCTATCATCGACATCATCGAAACACCTTTCGATGGATCAAAACTTTTCTGATTCAGACAACTAGTATGATCGATCATCTAAATCATTCTAATTGCTCCTAAAATCCACCAGTGACACCTAGCAGCATATGGTGGTAACCCATTAGAACTAAAAGCGAATCTCTCAATGCAGTTACCTATGTGATTAAGTTTCTCTATCTTGAGCTCCGACCAGATTAGAGTTAAGGTGATCTCGTCAAAACCTAATTTCCATCATATGAATTAATCATTCGATTCAAGTCTAATATGAAAATTCTAATAGAAACTATTTTCTATTATTTCACTCTACCATGGCCATGGGCTTATGGACTTGATTCTCATGATCATCATAGAGCTGCTCCTCATCTACCGAGGTAGATAGATCCCCTATTGGTACAATCCAATTTCTACGATGAACATGCTATAGCCAACATACACCTTAGGATTTCGAATGGCTAGAAAATCGAGTTATGGTATAGTCAAACAATAACACCCTCAAGGTGAACTATCGATGCACCTTAGGTTAATGAATCAGACACACTACTGCAGCTTCGAGCCAATCATCGACGAGAAGGTAGACTTCCTCATGACTGCTCAAGGTAGTCATGCTCAATGCCCTCGTTCTCTAACGAGTACCTGTACTCTCACTTCGGTGTCTCTACACCATAGACTCAAGACTCATTTATCCAAAAGAAGTGATCGTACACCAACCTTCTGGATCAATCACCATCCTTATGATGATCTTACAGTCGGGAGCATTTTATGAGTTAATAATGAAATTTCATATCTTAAATTTTCAACTTTTGAAAATATGAACTATCATTACCATTAACTCAAGAGATGTATCACAGACACTTTTATATACACAATATGATAGAAAATAAATTATTTTATTATATATAGTTAAAATTATAATTTTATCCTTAGAAATATATTACAAGTATCAGCCAATCTGACTTCTAGGGCACATAAATCTAACAAACTCCCACTTGACCTAAAGCTAATTATCTACAAATCTAAGTCCCATCTTCTCAAGGTGGGCTTCAATCTTCTGCTGGCCCAACGACTTTGTAAGTGGGTCTGCTGCATTATCTGTGGAGTCGACTCTCTTGACCTTGACGTAATCTTTCTAAAGAAAATTGTGGATGAGGTGGTATTGCCACTCAATGTGCTTAGATTTTTTGTGAGACCTCAACTTTTTAGCAAGGGCTATGGCACCATTATTATCGTAGTACAGAGGAATGGCATCCGATGGCATCACTCCAATCTCTACGGTGAACATTTTATATCAGAATACCTCCTTTGTAGCTTCTGACGTCGTGATGTACTCTGCTTCCATGGTAGAATCTGCTATCACTGTCTGTTTGAAACTCTTCTAATTGACAGCACCACCATTGCGCACAAACAGACTCTCAGATGTCGACTTTCGATCATCTATATTGGACATAAAATCCAAGTCTGTATATTCTTGGACTTGGAGTTCTCCATTACCAAAGATCAACATCATATTCTTAGTTCTTCTTAAGTACTTAAGGATACATTTCATAGAAGTCCAGTGTTCTTCACCTAGATTCGACTGATATCTACTTGTGACACTCACAGCATGGGCTATATCAGGTCATGTACATAACATAGCATACATGAGACTCCCTATTATCGATGCATAAGGAATCTTGCTCATGCGTTCAATCTCCTCAGGTGTGTTGGGATACATTTTCTTAGAGAGATGAATACCGTGTCTGATGAGTACCAATCCCCTCTTGGAGTTTTTCATGCTAAACCTCTTTAGCACTTCCTCTATGTACATCTTCTGTGAAAGACCTAGCATTCTATTCGGTCTATCTCTATAGACCTTAATTCTTAGAATAAAGGATGCTTCTCCTAAGTCTTTCATAGAGAATTCTTTAGATAACCATATTTTAACTGTGGTCAACATAAAATTATCATTCCCAATAAGAAGGATATCATCCACGTACAATATGAGAAAGATAATAGCGCTCCCACCGATCTTTTTGAAAATACATGGTTCCTCCTCATTCTTGATGAAATTAAATAATATGATCACATCATTAAAATGAGTATTCCAGCTTTGAGATGCTTGCTTAAGTCTATATATGGATCTTTGCAGCTTGCATACTTTGTGATCAACATCACTGGATGTGAAACCTAGTGGCTGTTCCATATAGATATCTTCCTCAAGGTATCCATTTAAGAACATCGTTTACACATCCATTTTTTATATTGCATAATCAAAATAGACTGTAATAGCAAGCAATGTGCGGATGGATTTTAGCATGGCTACTGACAAAAAGGTATCCTGATAGTCAATTCCTTCATGCTGACTATATTCTTTTGCTACTAATCTAGCTTTGAATGTCTCCACATTCCCATCTGCACCAATCTTTCTCTTGTAGATCCATTTACACCGAATAGGTATTATTTCTTCTGATGGATCTACCAAGGTCCAAACTTGGTTTGAGTGCATCGAGTCAATTTCTGACTTCATTGCCTCTAACCATTTCTTAGAGTCGATATCCAATATCATCTCATCATAGGTTTTGGGATCATCACCATGAATCCCATTACCTATGAAGAACATTTCTACTACTTCCTCTGAAATAGTACCTAAGTATCTCTCAGGAGGATGAAAAATCCTTTTTAATCTATGAGATGGAGGAGGTAATGATTGTATTGGCTCAACCTGATTTGGTTCCATAAGGTCCTTAGCTCATTGCTCTTGTGAGATTTTCTCCTCGAGCTTGATCTGCTTTCCAATGCCATCATCTTGAATAAACTATTTTTCAAGAAAGATGGCATGCTGACTCATAATTACATTATGGTCTTTTGGAATGTAGAAATAATATACTAATGACTCTTTAGGATATCCTATGAATCGAGCTCTAAAGGACCTATAGTCTAACTTGTCTACTTGTTGTCTTTTGACATAAGCTGAATAACCCCAAATTCTGAGATGACTTAGACTTATTTTTTATCATGCCATATCTCATACGGTGTGGTAGGAATGATTTTAGAGGAAATTCTATTCAATAAATATATAACATTTAACAGACTATGTCTCCAAAGAAAATTAGGAAGGTCTATGAAGCTCATCAAACATCGAGCCCAATATGTAGTATCTGGCCTTATTATTTTCATCCATCCATTTGTCAAGAGATGCTCTCTATTCAGCAAACGGACGAGCTAGTAAGGTAGGGGGATCCTGATCCAATACATGAGTCAACTTCTTAAAACCTAAAATAATTTTGAAGTTTCGGAGCCAATCTTTATAATTGAGTCCGGTCAGTCTATGGGTGTCCAGGATACAGGCTAGTGGGTTGGACATAGTCATTTTTCTTTTTCTTATAGAAAGTCAAAGTTTCTAGTTAGATTTTGTAATTAAGACTTGACCAATTTATTTAGAAGTTTAATTTTTAAATAAATTATCTCCCACTATTTTCTTGGATCCCTACACTCTCTCTGTAGAGATGCAAAAATCTCCATAATTACTGATTTCTAATGGGTGATGCAATCCCACCAACTAACTCATCACCTTACCTAACAGTTATTGATGATGGATTAGCCAATGAGTGAATAACTCTTGTCTAATGATTCTCTAATTATGGTGCACTCAGTCTTGGTCTCTAATTCATGAATCTCACCGTGCCCAAAATATTGATCCACTTCTTAGTTAAGTCAGACCCACCATTTACACATATTGAATTTCTAATTGGATCTCTCACCATATCTAAAATATTGAGCCCAATCCATCTTTCAGCCCGTAGCATCCAATGGCTAATAAACATGGTTGCGCCTTTCTGATGCAACTGAACCACTTTGACCAACCGAGAATAATCAACCCCGAAAAGTGCCCACACATCTACAATCATGGAAGAACTTAGACTTAAGATTTTCTTAGGAAGATTTGATTTAGGTCTCTTTAAACTTGACTTGACATAGCCATAACATTATGACTAACCTAGTGGCATAGGTTAGCTCGTATTGTTAGACACTTTAGATCAGGACTGGACCGACAAATATTGCCAGGTAAGTGAGATCGGTGGAAAGGATATGTCATTAACTCGATAAGAATGCATTCGAGTCGAGTAGCTCTTAATTAAAAATCAATCGATCGTATCTACCAAACTTAGCTTAGACACCAAATTGTTGAGCCAGAATCAATTGGGTTAGCCTACAATCTAGACTATAACCACTAAGCCTAATTATGTCTTAACTTGATCGATCACTCATGAAACTCGATCTTGACCCAGACTTAATCCTATTAGGCTGATCAATTTAAGTACTCTTGATCCTACCTAACTAACTCTTGATTCAGTTTGATTAATCGCTAGACCTAATTGAGCTACCCAAGCTCAAATCCAATTTTATGAATATATCTTAGATCTAAAAATTCTCAATTTTAGACCTAATATATTTCATAATCATAATTCTCAATTAAGTTTAGGATTCATAAATAAAATATGTATATAAAATCCTAGGGTTTCAGGATCTAGGATTTTGCAAAAAATAAGTTTTTTGATTTTTGATTATGGTCGAACGTGCAGCACCCCTACACACCATAAGTATATCCTATCGAATGAGAGGAATGGATCTTTAAACCCTACTTCATTCTTATGATTGAACAGCCAAGGAGAATGCCTAAATCAAAAATATGATAAATTTATAAAACTAGTTAGATCTACATCATATATCATATATAGAAATTAATCTAACTAAAAATATGTTTTGCACACATCTCATGTATCATATCATGCATGTTTTCAGATCTAAATTATCTCATAAATATTTAAAAAATAAGATTTAAATTTGATCATATTAAATTAAAATTTATTCTAGATAATTTTGTTGAACTATTCTATAACTAGTCTAAATATGCATCTATCATATCTCATATGAATTTATTTTCTACTTTTTAGATCCAATTATAATATTTATAATATTAATAAATAGTAAATAAATAAATTTAAAAATTATAATTAATTAAATTAAAATTATGATCATGCTAGACTACACATAGAATAATTCTATTCCTGGTCTAGTCATGCATCTCATACATCTTAGATCTAGATTTTTTAATTTTTTAATTTTTTAATTTTAGATCTAATTACATCTAATGTGATATCTAAAATTATCTAATTATTAGATAAAAATAAATTAAAATTAGATCTAATGAATTATGAAAATCGTCTCTAATACCAGTTGAAGAAAACAACCTATTTTTCGCATCAGATTTGTTCAAATATGATTGGATCAAAAAAGATATTCAAAAAATTTTTCTTTAAGATCCTAATCAGATCTGAGACTCTTCAAATCTAATCTTATTGATTTGATAATAAAAATAAAAATAAAAACAAAAATTAAATTTAATTTAATTATACCTTTGTTTTGGGTAATCCAATTATCCTGTGATGATCCTAATGTTTGTCTGAGGTTCTAGATGTAGCCATGCAAGTGCCTGGCCTCTACCGATATCTACTCAAGTAGGATCTGAAGATCTTCTTATTCTCAATTAATTTTCTAAAAATTAGATCTAGATCTGATCTTAAAGGTCTTCAAAATGGCTTTTGAAGAACAGCTATTGTCTCTTGCAGCAGTGCTACCTTCTTCCTTTCCTGGCGCCTTTCTCTTGCTTGGATCGCACCTTCTTCATGCCCAAAATCTCTTGGGCATGGAGAGAAGAGAGAGGACCAGAGGGTGGCATGGAGAAAGAGGGAGAGGGTCTATGTGGCATGGGCTAAAGGTAGAAGAATTAATTCTAGGCGTAGATAAAATTTATATAGACCCTACTGCACCATGCAGTGCCACATCATCTTGACCAACCATGATTTTTTATGCAATTAGATCTAAATCTGATTAATAGAATGACATCATCTGACCCAATCAGATTAGAGACTCTCAAAACTCTCCTTAGGTGGCTTCAAGACTGGGTCAAATAAGTCTTCTTGATGCCACCTAATTTAATTCTCTGAAGCAATTGGAGTCCCATCTGTATGAAACTCCATATTTTATCCTGATGGGGTGCACGCTTCCCTAGGCATGCACCCTCTTCTTATCTACCTTTTAGTAGGGGGACAAGTCCCCAGGTTCTCTCCTATGGGTGCATGACACATGGAAAGAAGTCTAAGTGTCCAAGGTCAACATTTGACCAATGTCCGAAAATAAGATTTAGCAGGTGATGAAAAATGGTAGATGTTATCTCAAATTTATCTCATAAATTAAAACAATCCTTTTTTGACCTGGACAAGCTCCAGTTAGACCAAGTAAAGATTCTTAAGTAAGCCCAAATATATTTGGCTTAGTCGAGATAAGTTTTAATGATTGTTAAAGGAGAACATTAGGCTCAATCATGTGCTAGCACGATTTTCTTGAACCTAATTGAATCTTATGCAAATCAATTGAACTGGGTTAATCCAATTGATGATATCCAGATCTAAACCCTTGTTTATGTGATCCAATTAGGTTTAGTTTCGTATGGTAATGGGATATGTCGCAATCTCTATCATCGACATCATCGAAACATCTTCTAATGGATCAGAACTTTTCTGATTCAGACAACTAGTATGATCGATTATCCAAATCATTCTAATTGCTCTCAAAATCTATCAGTGATACCTAGCATCATATGGTGGCAACCCATCAGAACTGAAAGTGAACCTCCTGGTGCAGTTACTTGTGTGATTAAGTTTCTCTATCTTGGGCCCTGACCGGATTAGGGTTAAGATTATCTCATCAAACCCTAATTTCCGTCATATGAATTAATGATTTGATTCAAGTACAATGTAAAAACCCTAATAGAAACTCTTTCTATTTTCACTCTGCCATGGTCATGGGCTTATGGACTTGATTCTCATGATCATCATAGGACTGCTCCTCATCTACCGAGGTAGATGGATCCCCTATTGGTTTAATCCAATTCCTACAATAAACTTGCTATAGCCAACATACACCTCAGAGTTTTGAATGGCTAGAAAATTGAGTTATGGTGTAGTCAAACTATAACACCCTTAAGGTGAACTGCCAATACACCTCAGGTCAAAGAACCAGACACACTACTGCAACTTCGAGCCAGTCATCGATGAGAAAGGTAGACTTTCTCATGACTACTTGAGGTGGTCGTGCTCAGTGCCCTCGTTCTCTAACGAGTATCTGTACTCTCACTCCAGTGTCTTTACACCGTAGACTCAAGACTCATCTATCCAAAAAAAGTGATCGTATACCAACCTTCTGGATTAATCACCATCCTCATGATGATCCTACGATCAGGAGCATTTTATGAGTTAATAATAAAAATTCATGTCTTAAATTTTTAACTCTTGAAAAATATGAACTATCATTATCATTAACTCAAGGGATGTATCACAGACACTTTCATATACACATTGTGATAGAAAATAATCTATTTTATTATATATAGTTAAAATTATAATTTTATCCTTAGAAGTGTATTGCAAGTGTTAGCCAATCTAGCTTCTAGGGCACACATATCTACATAAAGTACCTAGAGGAAGTCAAATGACCAAATAAGATCATTGAAAGGAATCAACAAGTTAAGAGAAAGAGTTATAAGAGCCTTGAAAAGAGAGCATTCCACTCCCAACTCCAAGAAATATCAAATCAAGTGATTCCATTCTGCAAGAAGACAAGCTTAAACAGTTCAAAATCCTCCTTCCAAGAAGACTTCAAAAAGCCTCATCGACTTATTTGCTCATCAAAGAAGCTTTTGTTCATTTTGGTTGTTCAACTTTTCTCTTTCCTATAACTTAGCTTCAATAGGATTTTAAAGCTAAGGAAAAGGCTTATCTAAGCCTAAAAATTATATTGTAAGCCAAGAGTTGGCTTGGGGGTTGATTGTGGTTAGTGAGCTGGTGTAAAAACCAACTAAGTTTTGGATAGTGAGCCTTGGAAAACTATCCACCTATAACCTTGGAGAGATTATAGTAAAATTTTTAAGTGGACGTAGGTGCAAGGAGCACCGAACTACTATAAATTTTCTAGTATTTATGATTGTCTTATTTACTTCATTCCATTGTATTTATATTTCTGCATTTCTGTATACTTAGAACTAAAGCATACACCATCACATCACTTATTTTTGAAAATAGCACCTAACTTGTTTTTTTAAAAGTTTTGATAAATCTAATTCAACCCCCCCCCCCTCTTGGGTTGTCTTGTTGGACAACAAGTGGCATCAGAGCTTGGTACTCACTTCATTTGATTTAACAATCAAGACTTAAGATCAAATGACAACCCATATGAGTGCATCTCTTGTCGAAGGGTAATCAACCAACCGCCCACTCTTGTTCAATGGAATAAATTATACTTATTGGAAAGCACACATGCACATTTACATTCAAGCACTTGATTATCAACTATGGAGAGTGATAATCAAAGGCCCACACACTCCCATAATCAAAATAGAGGGTAATGATGTTCTCAAATTGGAAGAGGATTGGGATGAGCATGATATAAAAATGATAGAATTAAATGCTAAGGCCATGAATATCCTATATTGTGCATTAGACCCTAATGAATTCAATAGAATTTTTACTTGTGCTTCGGCCAAGTAGATCTGGGATAGGCTAAAGGTTACCCATGAGGGTACTACTCAAGTAAAGGAGTCTAAAATAAATATGCTTGTCCATCGATATGAATTATTTTTACTAGATTTACTGATATTATCAATGATTTGAAAAGCTTGGGTAAAGCTTACACTAACAGTGAGCTTGTTCGTAAAATTCTTAGGTCACTTCTGAAAGCTTGAGAAGCAAAGATCATCGCCATCCAAGAAGCTAAAGACCTCAACAAGCTACCATTGGAAGAGCTTCTTAGGTCCTTAATGACTCATGAATTGAATATGAGGCAAAACATGAAGGAGGAAACCAAGAAGAAAAAAAATCATAGCTCTCAAGACAACTGCTTCCAAGGATGATGAGAGGAATTCAATGAAGAGAAGGAAGAACAAGACTTGGCCATGATTGCAAGAAAGTTTAAGAGATTTACGAGAAAGAAGAAGCAAGGATTCAAGAAGAAGACCCTCAAAGGTGAACCAAGTAAGAAAAAAGAGGAGCTATCAATTTGCTTCGAGTGCAAGAAATCTGGCCACTTTAGGATGGACTACTCCCTTCTCAAGAAATTATCCAAAAAGCTCAAGAAGGTGATGATGGATACTTAGAGTGATAGTGAGGACTCTAGCTCTAAGGAAGAATCATAAGAAGAAGCTGACCTTTGTCTGATGGCACATCATGAGGTAAATGCTGAAAACTTCTTAGATTTCACTTTTAATGAGTTACAAGAGGCTTTTTCTAAACTTATGGCTGAATATAGAAAAGTAACTTTGAAAAATAAAAATTTAAAAAAGTTAAATTCAGAACTTACTCATGAAAAAAAAATATTATTTAAAAAATTAAATTTGCTTACTAATAAAAATTAGAAATTGAATGATGAACTAGCAAAAATCAAACCATTTGTAGAAAGATTTACCTATAGTTTTGAAAAATTAAATATCCTACTAAATGAGCAAAGAGCTATTTTTAACAAGGCTTGATTAGGATTTAAACCTTATAAGAAATAAAAACTATTCAAAAATCTATTTGTTAAAGTTTCATCAAACTCTACTTCAAATATCTTATGTTTTTATTATGGCAAAATTGGTCATAAATCTTATGCATGTGATTTCAAAAAATTAAATAAAAAAATAGTTAAAATTATTTGAATTTCAAAAAGAATCATGAGCACTAATCCCAAAGGACCCAAGATGACTTGGGTACCAAAAAACTCAACTTGATTTTCTTGTGTAGGAGTGTCTTGCAGCCCAGGACAAGAAAAGGCTTTGGTATCTTGATAGTGGCTGTTCAAGGCACATGACGGGTGACAAATCTTAATTTGTCACTTTTGAGCCTAAAGAAGGAGTAGTTACATTTGGTGATAATGGAAAAGGATGTATCATTGGCATCGGTAACATTCGTATCACTCCTACTTCTATTCAAAATGTATTGCCAGTTGATGAGTTGAAGCATAATTTGCTTAGCATTAGTCAATCTTATGATAAGAGATTTAAAGTAACTTTTGAATTTCTATTATGTATTGTTTCTAATCCAAATGATAATGGCATCATGTTCATAGGACATAGACATAACAATGTCTACATGGTAGATCTTGATGATCTACCCATGAAGAATGGTCAATGTCTTATGAAAATGAATGCCACGATCAATGAAGCTAGTTGGTTGTGGCATCGTAGATTAGGTCATGCTAGTATGGACTTACTCTCAAAATTAATTAAGTAAGACCTTGTAAGAGGATTACCAAAACTAAGTTTTGAAAAGAATCAAATTTATGATGTATGTCAATTTGGAAAGCAAACTAGGGATTCTTTCAAACCAAAAGGAATGATTTCAATCTCCAGACCTTTAGAATTGCTACACATGCATTTGTTTGGATCCACAAGGACCACTAGTCTAGGAGGTAAAAAGTATGGTCTTGTAATTGTAGATGATTTCTTAAGATTCACTTGGGTAATGTTTTTAGCACAAAAAGATGAAGCCTTTAATGCATTTTTCAAATTTTATCAAAATATTTTGAATAAAAAGAACACATCAATAGTTTGCATACATAGTTATCATGGTATAGAATTTGAAAATCAGCAGTTTGAGAACTTTTGTAATAAAAAGAGAATTTATCATAATTTTTTAGCACCTAGATCTCCACAACAAAATGGAGTAGTAGAAAGAAAAAATCAAACACTAGAAGAAATGGCATGAACTATGTTGTGTGAAAGTAATTTACCTAGATATTTTTGGGTTGAGGTAATAAATACTGCATGTTACACATTAAACCATATTCTAATATGACCTATTTTAAAGAAAATTCCATATGAACTTTGGAAAGATAGAAAATCAAATATCAACTATTTTCATGTGTTTTGTTGCAAATGCTTCATACTTAATAATGGAAAAGATAACTTGAAAAAATTTGATGCCAATTCCAATGAGGGTATCTTCTTAGGATACTCCTCATCAAGCAAGGCTATAGAGTCTTCAACAGGAGAACTCTCATTGTTGAAGAATCAATTCATGTTATCTTTGATAAATATAATAACAAATCTATTAGAAAAGAAGATGCTTTAGATGAGGATGCAGAAAATCTTCATGACAAGATGGATAATCTAACACTCAAGGATGCTCCACCTTAAAATAATGAAGAAGAGAAGAATAAAGAGTCCTCTCATAGTCCAAGAAAGAAGCTACCAAAAGAATGGAGGTATGCACATGGACATCCTAAAGATCTTATAATCGGTGATCCATCACAAGGGGTAATAATACGATCTTATCTTAGAAATGTAAACAATTACGTAGCTTTTGTTTCAACCTAAATCAATAAAAGAAGCTAAAAATGATCTATATTGGATAGATGCCATGCAAGAAGAATTAAATCAATTTAAAAGAAATAAAGTGTAAATCCTAGTCGATAGACCAAATTACCATCCAATAATTGGAACTTAATGGGTATATAGAAATAAATTAGATGAACATGGAATCGTTATAAGAAACAAAGCTAGATTAGTAGCAAAAGAATATAATCAAGAAGAAGGCATTGATTTTGATGAAGCTTTGCCCCTATAGCTAGATTAGAGGCCATTAGACTACTGCTTGCTTTTGCATATTTCATGAATTTCAAATTATACCAAATAGATGTAAAAAGTGCATTTCTTAATGGTTATATAGCAGAAGAAGTGTATGTTGAACAACCACCTGGGTTTAAAAATCATGTATTTTCAAATCATGTATTCAAATTATATAAAGCCCTGTATGGTCTAAAACAAGCCCCATGTGCTTGGTATGAAAGATTAAGTAAATTCTTACTAGATAATAAATTTACTAGATAAAATATAGATAAAACCTTATTCTTAAAAAGAAAAGATGAGAATCTATTAGTTGTATAAATCTATGTGGATGATATTATTTTTGGTGCCACTAATAAAATTCTTTGTCAAGAATTTGCTAAGCTAATGCAGGGTGAGTTCGAGATGAGCATGATGGGAGAGTTAAACTTCTTCCTCGAACTTCAAATCAAGCAAAATGAAAAGAAGATCTCCATCAACCAAATAAAATATACAAAGAAAATACTCAAGAAGTTTAGGATGGAGAGTTTAAGATCAATTAGCACACCAATGAGTACATCCTACAAATTTGACAAAGATGAGAAAGGTAAGAAAGTAGATTTAAAATTATATAGAGATACGATAAGCTTACTTCTTTATCTTACTACAAGTAGACCAAATATAGTATTCAGTGTTTGCATGTGTGCTAGGTATCAATCAGACCCTAGAGAATCACATTTGCTTGCTGTCAGAAGAATCTTTAGATACTTATCTGGGACACTTAATGTAGGACTATGGTATGATAGGGCATCTCAATTTGAATTAATTGGTTACTCTGATACTAATTTTGCTGGATGCAAACTTGATAGGAAAAGCACTAGTGGCACATGTCAATTCGTAGGAGTAAATTTAATTTCTTGGTTTAGTAAGAAACAAAACTCAGTAGCACTCTCAATAGCCAAGGCTGAATATGTAACTGCTAGAAGTTATTATGCACAAATTCTTTGGATTAAACAATAATTAGAAGATTTTGGATTCAAACTTAATAAGATACCCATAAGATGTGATAATACAAGTACAATCAATTTAACCAAGAACCTAATTCAACACTCAAGATCCAAATACATTGAGATAAAACATCACTTCATAAGAGATCATGTACAAAACAATGATATGGTGCTTAAATTTATCTGATAAATAATTAGCTGACATATTCACAAAACCTCTTAATGAAGAAAAATTTAGCATTATTAGAAGAGACTTGGGACTATGCTACCAACCTAATTAAATTTCATTCTCCAAATTTTCAAGTAAATCAAATTAAACCCAAAAGAATTAAATCTTATGAACAAAATTAATGATCAATATTTAGAAAATAACTAACCATTATCTGAATATCAAATCTCCTCTAGAACTCTAGAAGTTTCAAAACTATTGCTCGAGTCGACTCGAGCAAACTAGTTCAAAACCATGAGTCGACTTGAGGGTCGGGGGCCACAAGAGTTAAAATGGATCCATCACTATTCGTGATGCCCTAGAAAATTTGTCTCGATGAGCAGAGGGCCTCTCATTCCCCTCAAACCCAATCCAACAGCATTGCTTATCTCTCTACCATCTCTTCCCTTCGATTCATGAAGTCAAAGGCCGACTTTGGATAAAATGGTTGGAGAAAGGCATGGAGTATGGAAAGTTTGTAATATCCATGGAGCCGAAGAATGGGTGAGGAGAAGGAAACCCCAAATGAAACGGGCAGCATCCCAACCATCTGAGGTTTCTCAACCCTCCGAAGAACCCATTCAAGAAGAACCTGTTCAAGAAGAACCTCAACAGGATCAAGGTATACCGAACACACCTCCACCACCTTCACCTGTCGGTAGGGTGGCCACTAGAGCCATTGCAATGGAGAGAGGAATTGATTTTGATTTCTTTGAAAGTTATAATTTTTCTATTGGGACTTAGATTGGTAGGATGGGGTGGAGAAATTTCTGTACAATGGATATTTCCATGTACCCTAAGTTGGTTAGAGAGTTCTATGAAAATATTAAAAGAAGATTTTCTGAAATTGTAAGTACAGTCAAAGGTATACAAATTGAGGTGACTGAGGAAAGTTTGGCTCAAATTTTTGGTATCACAAAAGAAGGTTTTGTGCCCGATAAATTATCTGACAAAAAAAGAGGTTTGAGATTAATTGTGGGTAGGAATGATATTATAGGAGATGTACTGGCACCCACACTATCAGTGGAAATGAGAGTTCTTCATCATATCATCAGTGGGATTTTTATTCCAAAATTAGGTAGATATGACTTTGTGTTTGAAAGAGAGCTGTGCATGATATATTTATTGGTTCAGGGAACTCAGATAAATCTGCCTAGCATTATGATGCATCAGATGAGAGAGGCTGCATCAAGGAATAAGGTATGCTTGCCCTATGGAATGATCTTGACTAGGATTTTTGAGACTACAGGAGTATCACTAAAGAGTGAAGCAGACAAGAAGCAGTCTCACTATGATGTTTATGATATGAGAGCCTTGACTAGAATGCAATATCATGTAGAGGATGAAAGATGGGTCAAGAATATTTCTGATCAAGAGAGGAGAGCACCTAGGGTTGTAGAGGCAAGAGAGCCTTCTACTCTAGTTGCAGCCTGAGATGCACTTGACACTGACCTCGGTACACTTACGACACCTCGAGCTCCACCCATGGGGAGGTTCCCATAGACATCACCTGCTGACTCTGCATCTATGGAGAGATTGGCAGACATGATACCTACCAGAGTCAGTAGAGAGATTCAGAGACTATCTGAGAGAGTAGAGATTGTACAAACAGAGATGAGATCTATCTCTTAGAGGCTTTCTATTATGGAGTAGAGGGAGCACACACATGACACATCCATTGATCACTCTAGCATCATTAAGGAGCTTGCTCGGCTCAGAAGGAGACTTGAGTCTTGAGGCACTAAGATGATGGTAGCGATCAGTAACCTAGGTTAAGCACAATAGCAGGGCATCATTTCAATACTTGGAGCCATGGGTAATTTGATTAAAAAAATAGAGAGACTCGCTTCAGGTGCGATACCACCAGTAGCAGCAGCAGATGCCACGGCTAGGGCAGCCATGCCTCGACCTCCACCTCCTCCACCTATGTCACCTAGTCAGTCCACCCAGGTATCCATGAGTGAGAGCAGACCACTACTTAGAGTCTACACTCATGGAAGGCCTCCTCCCTCATAGGTAGCTAGACCTTCTGCTAGGACTAGGAGCAGGAGAGTCAGATCTTCTACCTCACGAGCCTCATCCTAGACATTAGAGATTCCATCTGATGATGAGTTGCCTCGTAGGCTCTAGTGTCTGTGCACTTCTTATCCTTAGATCTATATATTAGGAGTATATGGTTGTATTTGACTCTATGCTTGCATTTGACTCTATGTACTTGGCACTTATAGATGTAAACTTGCTTAACCTAGTTTTGCTTTGAACTTGATGTTTCATTGTATCATAGTGCATTTTGTTAATGCAATGAAACTTATGATCACTTACTCTTACACTCGTTCTGAACATTTGCCTTAACTTTATATTTTTGATTGATGACAAAAAGGAGGAGTAATATGTAAATGAGCATGAATTCATTCACTTTGAATATGTTAAATTTAAAATTTTCAGCATAAATATGTTAAGGTAAAAATTTTTAGCTTGAATGTGTTAAGCATGAATATGTTAAGGATTGAAATTTTTAGCATATATGATGTGCATTATAAGTTTAGAGTTTGTGCCATGATACATACTCTATGTAAGATTGTTTAATACTAATGCTTGGCACACACAAATGGATATATGCTGGCAATTTACCATTCTAATAAGTATGAGCAGAAAACTTAACCTTAAATTGAAAAGACATATTAAAAATGCAAGCATAAATTAAGGGAGAGACAAATATGAAAATACAAAGGGGATTAAATCATTAATCTATTGAAAATATCCTTAATGCATTGTTATTGCACATTTCTTGCTCATATACTCAAAGTTTTGTCATCATCAAAAAGAGGAAGATTGTTGACCCTAAAGATTGATTTTGATGAGTAACAAAATATTTGAGTATATATTTGAACTAATGAAGTTGTTGAAATCATATTTCAGGATGCATTTTAAAGTACCAAATAAAACTTTCTTATAAATGTAATTGAAAATTGATAGAGAAGCTTTGGAGGCTTTTGAAGCATAAATCACACATGAAACAAGGTTTGTAAAGGATATCTCCAAACCAAAATTGAAGAGAAAAACTTTACGAAAACTAAAATTTTTTAGCTTAAGAAGCCCATGAGTCGACTCATGGTTCGACTCATTGTTCAACTCGAGCTGATACATAGACTGGTATATAGAAGTTTCAGAAAGAATAGTCTCGAGTGAAGGCTCGAGTCAACTTGACGTTCTCGAGTCGAAGTCTCGGAGAAAATTTAGAGAATGGTAATTTTGGGACAAGGCCCTGAGCAGAGGCTCGAGTTGACTCAAGGTTCTCGAGTCGAAGTCTCAATGAAAATCTTGAGAATGGTGATTTCGAGGCAAGGTCTCGAGCAGAGGCTCGAGTCGACTCGAGGTTCTCGAGTCGAAGTCTCAGGAGAAATATAGAAGATGATAATTTTGAAGCAAAGTTCAGCACAGTCTCAAGCAGAGACTCAAGTCGACTCGAGGTCCACGAGCTGAAGTCTCAGTAAAATATAGAAAGACTGATCTTTATACAAAAACTCTCGAGCTTTTGACTCGAGCTGACTTGAGGTTTGACTCGAGCTCCAATGGCTAGTTTCTACAGACTATCCAAAACTATGCAAATTGGGTTCAAACGGTCATTTTTACTTGTCCAATGATCAAATAGGGTTCTCCAACCTCCCAAACATGAAAAATCATCTACAAAATACCTGAAAAAAGCCACATGACCAAATAAGATCATTGAAAGGAATCAAAAAGTTAAGAAAAAGAGTCATAAGAGCCCTGAAAAGAGAGCATTCCACTCCCAACTCCGAGAAATATCAAATAAAGTGATTTCATTCTGCAAGAAGACAAGCTCAAATAGTTCAAAATCCTTCCTCCAAGAAAACTCTAAAAAGCTTCATCGACTTATTTGCTCATCAAAGGAGCTTTTTGTTCATTTTTGTTGTTCAACTTTCCTCTTTCTTGTAACTTAGCTTCAATAGGATTTTGAAGCTGAGGGAAAGGCTTATCCAAGCCTGAAAATTGGATTGTAAGCCAAGGGTTGGCTTAAGGGTTGGTTGTGGTTGGTGAGCTAATGTAAAAACTAACTAGATTTTGGATAGTGAGCCTTGGAAAACTATCCGATTGTAATCTTGGAGAGATTATAGTAAAATTCTCAAATGGGCCTTAGGGAGTGGACGTAGGTGCAAGGGGCACCAAAACCACTATAAATTTTCTAATATTTGTGGTTGCCTTGTTTACTTCATTCCATTGTATTTACATTTCTGCATTTCTATATAATTAGAACTAAAGCATACACCATGACATCACTTATTTTTGAAAACAGCACCTAACTTGTTTTAAGTTCTGAAAAATCTTAATTCACCCCCCCCCCTCTCCCTCCCTCCTCTTGGGTTGTCTTGCTGGGCAACATATTAAAGGAAAAACCCTATTTCCCGAGTTAAGTTCGTTCAGATCTGATTTGATCAAGAGAGATATTTCAAAATTTTTCTCTTAGATTCAAATCAGATCTGAGACTCTTTAGATCTAATTTTAGCAATCTAATAAAATAAAAATAAAAATAAATTAAATTAAATTTGATTTAATTATACCTTGTTATGGGTAATCCTATTATCCTATGATCCTGATGTTTACCTGAGGTTCTAGATGTAGCCATGCAAGCGCTTGGCCTCTATCGATATCCACTCGGATAGGATCTGAAGATCTTTTTCTTTCCAATCTGTACTCCAAAAATCAAATCTGGATCTAATCTTGAAGGTCTTCAAAACATCTTTTGAAGATCGGATGTTGTCTCTGCAGTAGTGCTGCCTTCTCCTTTCTTGTCGCCTTTCTCTTGCATAGATCACACCAAACTCAAGCCCAAAGCTTCTTGGGCATGGAGAGGAGAGAGAGGATCTGAAGACAGCATGGAGAGGGAGGGACAGAAGCCTTATGGTGTGGGCAAAGGGTAGAGGATCTGAATCCTAGACACAGATAGGGTTTATATAGACCCTGTTGCGCCATGCAGTGCCACATCATCCCAGCCAATCATGGCTCTTTATGTAATTAGATATAAATCTGAATGATGGGATGATATCATCTGATCAAATCAGATTAGAGTCCCTCACAAACCTCCTTAGGTGGCACCAAGACTGGTCAAAGATGACTCTATGGCACCACCTAAGTTGAATGCATGAAGCAACTGGAGTCCCATCTGTATGGGACTCCAATCCTTATCCACTTTGGGTGCATGCCTCCCTAGGCATGTGCCTCTTGCCTTTCTGCTATTTAGTAGGTAGACAAGGGTCAAAGCTCTCTCCTATGGGTGCATGACACATAGGCAGATGTCTAAGTGTCAATGGTCAATATTTGACCAAAGTCCAAAGATAAGATTTAGCATGTGATGAAAAATGGTAGGTGTTGTCTCAAATTTAACTTATAAATTAAGACAACCATTTTCTGACCTGGACAAGCTTCGGTCAGACCAAGTAAAGATTTCTAAGTGAGCCCAAACATATTTGGTTCAGTTGAGATAACTCTTAATGATTGTTGAAGGAGAACATTAGGCTCAATTTTCTTGAACATAATTGAATCTTATTCAAATCAATTGAACCAGATTAGTCTAATAGATGATATCCAGATCTAAACTCTTATTTGTGTGATCCAGTTAGGTTCAGTTTTATATGGTAATGGGATATGTCATGATCTCTACCATCGACATTATCGAAACATCTTTTGATGGATCAAAACTTTTCTGATTCAAAAAATTAGTATGATCGATCATCCAAATCATTCTAATTGCTCCCAAAATCCATAGTGACACCTAGCAGCATATGATGGCAACCCATCAGAACTAAAAACAAACCTATCAGTGTAGTTATCTATGTGATTAATTCTTCTATCTTGAGCCCCGATCGGATTAGGGTTTAAGGTGATCTCGTCAAATCCTAATTTTCGTCATATGAATTAATCATTCGATTCAAGTCCAATGTGAAAATTCTAATAGAAACTCTTTCTATTATTTTATACTACCATGGCCATCGGCTTATGGACTTGATACTCATGATCATCATAGGGTTGCTTCTCATCTACCGAGGTAGATAGATTTCCTATTGGTGCAATCCAATTCCTACAATGAACATGCTATAGCCAACATACACCTCAAGATTCTGAATGGCTAGGAGATCCGAGTTATGGTGTAGTCAAACTATAACACCCTCAAGGTGAACTATCCGATGCACCTCAAGGTCAAAGAACCAGACACACCACTACAGCTTCGAGCCAGTCATTGATGAGAAGGTAGACTTCCTAATGACTACTCGAGGTGGTCACGCTCAGTGCCCTCATTCTCTAATGAGTATCTATACTCTCGCTTTAGTGTCTCTACACCGTAGACTCAAGACTCATCTATCCTAAAGAAGTGATCGTACACCAACCTTTTAGATCAATCACCATCCTCATGATGATCCTATGGTCGGGAGAATTTTATGAGTTAATAATAAAAATTCTTATCTTAAATTTTCAACTCTTGAAAATATGAACTATCATCACCATTAACTCAAGGGATGTATCATAGACACTTTCAAATACACACAGTGATAGAAAACAACCCATTTTATTATTTATAGTCAAAATTATAATTTTGCCCTTAGATGTGTTTTACAAGTGTTAGCCTGTTCTGGCTTCTAGGACACACATATCTAACAAATTTCCACTTGACCTAAAGCCAATTGGCTACAAATCTAAGTCCCATCTTCTTAAGATGAATTTTAATCTTCTACTGGCCCAGCGGCTTTGTGAGTGGGTCTGTCGTATTGTCTGCGGAGTTGACTCTCTTGACCTCGATATAATCCTTCTCGAGATAATCATGGATGAGGTGGTATCGCCACTCGATGTGTTTGGATTTTTGATGAGACCTCGACTCTTTAGCAAGGGCTATGGCATCATTATAGTTGCAGTACAAAAGAATGGCATCTGATGGCATCACTCTAATTTTTGTGGTAAATTTCTTATACTAGAATGCCTTTTTTGCAGCTTCTGACTTAGTGATGTATTCTGCTTCCATGGTGGAATCTACTATCACTGTCTGCTTGAAATTTTTTCAACTGACAGCACCACCATTACACGTAAATAGACTCCCAGATGTCAACTTTCGATCATCTATATCGGACATAAAATCCGAGTCTGTATACCTCTAGACTTGGAGTTCTCCATTACCAAAAATCAACAACATATCTTTAGTTCTTCTCAAGTACTCAAGGATACATTTCACAGAAGTCCAGTGTTCTTCATCTGGATTTAATTGATATCTGCTCGTGACACTCACAGCATAGGCTATATTAGGTTGTGTACATAACATGGCATACATGAGGCTTCCTATTGCTGATGCATAAAGGATCTTGCTCATGCGTTCTATCTCCTCAGGTGTGTTAAGACACATCTTCTTGGAGAGAGAATGCCATGTCTGAAGGGTACCAAATCCCTCTTGGAGTTTTCTATGCTAAATCTCTTTAGCACTTCCTCTATGTACATCTTCTGTGAAAGATCTGGCATCCTATTTGGTCTATTTCTATAGACCTTAATTCCTAGAATAAAGGATGCTTCTCCTAGATCTTTCATAGAAAATTCTTTAGATAACCATATTTTAACTATAGTCAATATGAAAATATTATTCTCAATAAGGAGGATATCATCCACATGCAGTACAAGGAAGACAATAGCGCTCCTACTGATCCTATTGAAAATACATGATTCCTCCTCATTTTTGATGAAATCAAATAATTTGACCACATCATTAAATCAAGTATTCCAGCTCCGAGATGCTTGCTTAAGTCCATATATGGACCTTTGCAGCTTGCATACTTTGTGATCAGCATCACTGGATGTGAAACCTAGCAACTATTCCATATAGGTATCTTCCTCAAGGTATCCATTTAAAAATGTCATTTTCACGTCCATTTGTCATATTTCATAATCAAAATAAACCGCAACAGCAAGCAATGTGCGGATGGACTTTAGCATAACTACTAGTGAAAAGATATCCTGATAGTCAATGCCTTCGCACTGGCTATAATCTTTCACCACTAATCTAGCTTTGAATGTCTCCACATTCTGATCTGCATCAATCTTTTTCTTGTAGATCCATTTACACCCAATAGGTACTATACCTTCTAGTGGATCTACTAAGGTCCACACTTGGTTTGAGTGCATTGAGTCAATTTCTGACTTCATTGCCTCTAACCATTTCTCGGAGTTGATATATGATATCGCCTCATCATAGATTTTGGGATTATCACCATGAATCCCATTACCTACGAGAAACATTTTCTCTACTTTCTTTGAGATAGTACCTAAGTACCTCTCAAGGGGATGAGAAATTCTTTTCGATCTATGAGGTGAAGGAGGTAGTGATTGTTTTGGCTCAACTTGATTTGGTTCCACAGGATCCTTAGCTCATTACTCTTATGAGACTTTCTCCTTGAGCTTGCTTTGCTTTCCAATGCCGCTATCTTGAATAAACTATTTTTCAAGAAAGATGGCATGCCGACTCACAATTATATTATGGTCTTCTAGAATGTAGAAATAATATCCTAATGACTCTTTAGGATATCCTATAAATCGAGCTCTAAAGAACCTATAATCTAACTTATCCACTTGTTATCTTTTGACATGAACCGGACAACCCCAAATTCTGAGATGACTCAGACTTGTTTTTTTACCATGTCATATCTCATACGGTGTGGTAGGAATGGTTCTAGAGGGAACCCTATTCAGTAAATACATAGTAGTTAACAGACTATGTCTATAAAAAAAATCAAAAAAGTTTGTGAAGCTCATCATGGATCGGACCATATATAATAGGGTTCAATTCCTCCATTCTGAAATTTCATTGAGTTGAAGTATTCTAGATAAAGTCCATTGAGAGATTATGCCATTTTGCTTGAGATAGTCAAAAAATTTTCGACTAAGATATTCACCTCCTCGATCTGATTGAAGAACCTTAATGGGTTTTTCAATTTATTTTTCTACTTCATATCTGAATTCCTTGAACTTTTCAAAAGCTTCAGACTTGTGTCTCATAAGATACACGTACCCATACCGAGATAAATCATCAGTAAAGGTTATGAAGTGGATAAAGTTGTCTCTAGCTGGCACATAAATGGGCTGCACACATCAGTATGTACTAAAACAAGTAGATCTATGTCCTTTTCCCCATATCCCATAAAAAGGAGCTTAGTCATTTTGCCATGAAGACATGATTCATAAATTGGATATGATTCGAAAGTCAACAAACTCAATAGTCCGATTTTCTCCAATTTGTTAATCCTATCTTCTGCTATATGACCTAGCCTTAGGTGCCATAGATACCTATCATTTGGACTATCCTTCAGTCATTTTATAGCATTCATATTTTGCTCGATATTAAAGATAGATACATTAATATATAACTGATAGAGACCACAATAAGAAAATCACTTACAATTTTATTTCTTTCATAAAGAATATTACAATGGTTTTTAAGAAAATTAATTACATAGCCTTCTTGTGCTAAATATGAAATAGAAATCAAATTTCTGCTTGCAGCAGGAACATAATAACAATCCCTAAGTACTAAATCTAAGCCAGATGATAGTCAAAAAGGATAGGTTCTCATGGCCACAGCAGCAACTCTTGCTCCATTTTTGATGCATAGGATCATCTCACCATCCCTCAGTCTCCTGCTATTCTCAAGACCCTGTATAGAAATGCACAAATGAGCTCTAGAACCAGAGTCAAGCACCCAATTGGATGCAAAAAAAATCATAAGGTTAGATTCAATAATGAGCATACCTCCAGAAGAATCTATCTTCTTCTAATTCTTCAGGGTGGCCAGGTATATAAGGCAGTTTCGCTTCCAATGGCTATCAGTATTACAATAAAAATACTTTTCTTTATCAGCGGCCTTCTTCTTCAGCTCTACTTTCTTTTTCTTTCCACCTTCTACCTTCTGCCTTTTTATAGACTTCTTCTTTTCAAAAATCTTTCTCTTGAAAGAAGTCCATTCCATAGCAAGTACTGAGCCTTTAGAACATTTCATAGAAAGCTCAGCAGTAACCAGCATATTCATAAGCTCGGCCAAAGTACTCTGAAGTTTATGCATATGGTAGTTTATGATGAACTACCCATATGCATCAATCAAGGATTGTAGAATTATGTCATTCTGCAGATCCTGATCTAACTTCACTCTGAGCTTCTCAAGCTCTTCCAAGTTCTTGATCATCATCAGACAATGATCTTGGACTGACTGCCCATCATGCATTTTAGTCTTAAATAGTCATTTAGTGATCTGATATTTGGCTGCACGACTCTGTTCACTAAACAACTCTTATAGGTGAGCCAACATTTGTTTAGTGGGCAGTCTTGATATCTGCATGTTGGCACTGAAGCTCATCAGACATCGAGCCCAACATGTAGTATCTGACCTTATTATCTTCATCTATCCATTTGTCAAGAGATGCTCTCTATTTAGTGGATGGATGGACTGGTAAGGTGGGGGGATCCTGATCCAATACATGAGTTAACTTCTTAGAATCCAAAATAATTTAAAGTTTCAAAGCCAATCCTTGTAATTAGGTCTGATCAGTCTATGGGTGTCCAGGGTATAGGCAAGTGGGTTGGATGCAGACATTTTTCTTTTTCTATAGAGAGTCAAAGTTTCTAGTTAGATTTTATAATTAAGATGAATAATTTATTTAGAGGTTTGATTTTTAAATAAATTAACTTCCACTATTTTTTTGGATCCCTACACTTCCTCTATAAAGATGCAAACATCTCCATGATTAATGATTTCTAGTGGGTGGTGCAGTCCCACCAACTGACTCATCACCTCACCTAATAGTTATTGATGATGGATTAGCTAATGAGTGAACAACTCTTATCCAATGATTCTCTAATCATGGTGTACCCAGGCTTGATCTCTAATTCATGAATCTCATCATGTCTGAAATATTGATCCACTCCTTAGTTAACTCAGACCCACCATTTGCACAGATTGAATTTCTAATTGGGTCTCTCACCATATCCAGAATATTGAGCCCAATCCATCCTCCAGCCTATAGCATCCAATATCTAATAGACATGGTTGCATCTTTTTGGTGCAACTGAACTACTGTGATCAGCCGAAAACAATCAACCCTAGGAAGGGCCCGCACATCTACAATGGTGGAAGAACTTAGACTTAATCTTTTCTTAGGAAGATTTGATTTAGGTCTCTTTAAACTTGACTTGACATAGTCATAACCATTATGACTAACCTAGTGGCATGGGTTAGCTCAGATTATTAGCCATCTCAGATCAGGACTGAGTCGATAAATATGGTCAGGTAAGTGAGACTGGTGGAAGGGATATGCCATTAACTCGACAAGAATGCATTCGAGTCGGATAGCTCCCAATTAAAAACTAGTCGATCGTATCTATCAAACCTATCTTAGACAAAATTGTTGAGCTAGAACAATCAGGTTAGCCTATAATCTAGACTCTAACCACTGAGCCTAATTAGGTCTTAACTTGATCGATCACTCATGTAACTCGACTTTGATCCAAACTTAATCCTATTAGGCTAGTCAATTTAAGCACTCTTGATCCCATCTAACCGACTCTTGATTCGGTTTGATCAACCACTAGACCTAATTAAGCTACCCAAGCCCGAATCCAATTTTATGAATATGTCTTAGATCTAAAAATTCTTAATTTTAGACCTAATATATTTCATAATCTTAATTCTTAATTAAGTTTAGGATTCATAAATAAAATATGTAAAAAAAATCCTAGAATTTCAGCATCTAGGATTTTGCAGAAAATAAGTTTTTTGATTTTTGATTAAGGACGAACGCGCAGCACCCCTACACATTATAAAAATACCCCATCAAATGGAAGAAGAGGGTGTTTAAACCCTACTTTATTCTTATGACCGGACAGTCAATGGGAATGCCTTAATCAAAAATATGATGAATCTACAAAACTAGTTAGATCTACATATATATCACATATATATAATTGATCTAACTTAAAAACATGTCTTGCATACATCTCATGTATCATATCATGAATATTTTCATATCTAAATTATCTCATAAACATCTAAACAATAAAATTTAAATTTGATCATATTAAATTAAATTTATTCAAGATAATTTTGTAGAACTATTTTACAACTAGTCTAAACATGCATCTATCATATCTCATATGAATTAAATAAATTTATTTTTTTAGATCTAATTATAATATTTATAATATTAAAAAATAATAAATAAATAGATCTAAAATCATAATTAATCAAATTAAAACTATGGTCATCCTAGACTACACATAGAACAATTCTATTCTAAGTCTAGTCATGCATCTCATACATCTTAGATCTAGATTATTTAATTTTTTTAATTTTTAATTTTAGATCTAATCACATCTAATGTGACATCTGAAATTATCTAATTATCAGATCAAAATTATATTAAAATCTGATCTAAATAATTATGGAACCTGGCTCTGATACCAGTTGAAGGAAAAACCCTATTTTTTGGATCAGGATCGTTCATATCTGATTTGATCAAGAGAAATATTTCAAAAATTTTTCTCTTAGACCCAAATTAGATCTGAGACTCTTTAGATCTAATTTTATTGATCTAATAAAAGAAAAATAAAAATAAATTAAATTAAATCTGATTTAATTGTACCTTGTTATGGGTAATCTTATTACTCTATGATGATCCCGATGTTTGCTTGAGGTTCTAGATGTAGCCACACAAGCGCCTAGCCTCTACCGGTATCCACTCGGATAGAATTTAAAGATCTTCTCTTTCTCAATCTATACTTCAAAGATCAAATCTGGATCTGATCTTGAAGGTCTTCAAAACACCTTTGGAAGATCGGGTGTTGTCTCTTGCAGCAGTGCTGCCTTCTTCTTTCTTGTCGCCTTTCTCTTGCTTGGATCACAAAAAACTTGAGCCCAAAGCTTCTTGGGCATGGAGAGGAGAGAGAGGATCTAAAGATGGCATGTAGAGAGAGGGAGAGAAGCCTTGTGGCATGGGCAAAGGGTAGAGGATCTGAATCCTAGGTGCAGATAGGGTTTATATAGACCCTGCTGCGCCATGTAGTGCCACATCATCCCGACCAATCATGACTCTTTATGCAATCAGATCTAAATCTGATTAGTAGAATATCAGCATCTAATCCAATCAGATTAGAGTCCCTCACAAACCTCCTTAGGTGGGACTAAGACTGGTCAAAGATGACTCTTTGGCGCCACCCAAGTTGAATGCATGAAGCAATTGGAGTCCCATTTGTATGGGACTCCAATCCTTATCCACTTTTGATGCACGCCTCCCTAAGCATGCACCCCTTGCTTTTTTGCTATTTAGCAAGTGGACAAGGGTGAAAGCTCTTTTCTATGGGTGCATGATACATGGGCAGATGTCTAAGTGTCAAAGGTCAACATTTGACCAAAGTCCAAAGACAAGATTTAGCAGGTGATGGAAAATGGCAGGTGTTGTCTTAAATTTATCTTATAAATTAAGACAATCCTTTTCTAACCTAGACAAGCTCTAGTCAGACCAAGTAAAATTCCTGAGTGAGTCCAAACATATTTGGCTCAGTCGAGACAATTCTTAATGATTGTTGAAGGAGAACATTAGGCTCAATCATGTGCTAGCATGATTTTTTTGAACCTAATTGAATCTTATTCAAATCAATTGAACTAGATTAGTCCAATTGATGATATCCAGATCCAAACTCTTATTTATGTGATCTAGTTAGACTTAGTTTCTTATGGTAATAGGATATGTCATGATCTCTATCATCGACATCATCGAAATATCTTTCGATCGATCAGAACTTTTCTGATTCAGACAATTAGTATGCTCGATCATCCAAATTTTTCTAATTGCTCCCAAAATCCACCAGTGACACCTAGCAGCATATGGTGGCAACCCATCAGAACTGAAAATGAACCTCTTGGTGCAGTTATCTATGTGATTAAGTTCCTCTATCTTGAGCCTCGATCGGATTAGGGTTTAAGGTGATCTCATCAAACCCTAATTTTCGTCATATGAATTAATCATTCGATTCAAGTCCAATGTGAAAATCCTAGTAGAACCTCTTTCTATTATTTCACTCTACCATGGCCATGGGCTTATGGACTTGATTCTCATGATCATCATAGGGCTACTCCTCATCTACCGAGGTAGATAGATTTTCTATTGGTGCAATCCAATTTCTACAATGAACATGCTATAGCCAACATACACCTCAAGGTTTTGAATGGCTAGAAGATCGAGTTATGGTGTAGTCAAACTATAACACCCTTAAGGTGAACTATCGATGCACCTCAGATCAAAGAACTAGACACACCACTACAGTTTTGAGCCAATCACTGATGAAAAGGTAGACTTTCTGATGACTGCTCGAGGTGGTCATGCTCAGTGCCCTCATTCTCTATACTCTCACTCTAGTGTCTCTACACCATAGACTCAAGACTCATCTATCCTAAAGAAGCGATCATACACCAACCTTCTGGATCAATCATCATCCTCATGATGATCCTATGGTCGGGAGCATTTTATGAGTTAGTAATAAATATTCATGTCTTAAATTTTCAACTCTTGAAAATATGAACTATCATTACCATTAACTCAAGGAATGTATCACAGACACTTTCAAATACACACCGTGATAGAAAATAACCCATGTTATTATTTATAATCAAAATTATAATTTTGCCCTTAGATGTGTATTACAAATGTTAACCAATTTTGGCTTCTAGGGCACACATATATAACATATATTAATAAGTCGCCTCCATAAATCTGCATCATCCCATACCAACACAAACCATAGATGCTACCAAGCAGGATCCTGATATCCAATCAAGGTCATATCCCATTTTGCTCGAGTACCTCAACATAACAGTCTTCACTCCAAGCTCCACTAATCTGCTTCTACAGAACCAATGTCTTCACTTCGAGTCTATTCTGACTGCCTCCATGTCTTCACTTTGAGTCTACAGTACCAATGCAAGGCTATCCCACTGGTCTGCCTCACTCTTGTGACTCCAGTACCTCGACATCCTTTTGCATCAAACATCTGAGCTTTATCGTGCCTCACAGCATGACCAATTCGATTTACCTCACAACCAATCTAGCCAACATTGAGCACCCTTATGCTTCATCTCCTGCAACCCGACGTCACATGTCTCTACAGCGAGTAAGCACCTTTGGCCAAATATCTACCTCTAGTATCTCGGCTTTCCAATGTCTTCATCCTGAGAGCTGTTCCATTAAGTTCAATTATTTTATATCTTGCCATTCAAGTGCTTTAGCTCCACAGTCACCCATACCAGAGATGGCTCTTTTCAATGTTTCCCACATCTTTGTGCACCTGAGTCCCTTGACTCTCGAAGTCTTCATCTTAGCCTACACTATAAATTTGGATGCCACATCATCCCCTACACTGTAGACACACCCTCATACCTTAGTCTATTTATCCAACTTTTGCTTCTTTAAAGATTCTAGTCCCTCGAGATACTCTACCTTGCGTCTTAGAACATAGCTCAAGTGCTTTAGTATCCACGAGTACTCTTCACCCTAAATTTCTTTCTTCAATCACAAACTCCTATCCACTTGTGCAGCCAATGAGCAACCTTAATCATTTAGCATTGAGCATATTGTCCTACAACATTCTACCCCACTCAAATCATTGACATCCACAATAGACTTAGATATCCAGCTCCTCCCAACTAGACTTTAATTTCTCTAGGCCTCTTAACTACTTTGGATAACCCCGTATCTATAATTAAATAATAATTTGATACCACACGTATCAGAAGCCAACAACAACAATAATGTCGACCTTCAACTTAGCCAACCTCTGGCTTTGATACCAACTATCATGGGGTGAGTGTTTTCTTATCCTAAACATCCGTGTGGCATCCCAGTATCCCACATGCCAAACCTAACCCTCCTAAGTCCGTCCCTCAGACATACCAATAAGTATGCAGCAATCCAACCACATGAGCCAAGCATACCTCTTTGTGTCTCTGCCTGGCAACTCTGTTGTACTGAACACATGTAACATCCTTAAGTGCCCACGAGCAACCTAACCCTTCGAGTCGACTGCAATACTCATATGCAACTCCATCCTGAATATAGACTCTTTCCAAGAGTGCTCTGCAGCTTAGCAATTTTGTGCTAATATTAGACTTTGCCCTTAAGCCAAGTACAGCTCACCCAAGATGTTCCTATCCTCAGCATACCTTCGTGCCATGACAAACCACAATGCCACTGATCTGTAATCCACCAAGTTGTCCTTCAATACAACACTGACCAAATCCCCATAGCATGACCATGCAATGCCATTGCTATGCATGAGGCTTAGGCAAATCATCTTTAGTGCCACCCAGCTAAACTTACCAAGCCGACAAACCCTGCAGCTCTTCAAAGCTACAGTCGATCGAGCACATTCGAGCTCTCTCAGATTTCTTTATCCAAGTTCTCCTATAAGCTCCCGTGCCACGATCCAGGTCTTGCATCCTTGATATGCCTTTCCATCTTTGGCCATACTGCATGATAATGTTCTAGGCCTGCTTGCACATCACTTATGCATTATCACGATCCCGAAGGTTCACGACCGTACCGCCCAATACCTTCTATCCATGGCTTGCTCGCACCTAGTGCACTACCATGATATCAGCATCCAAGTATGCCTATCAAGTAAATATATCTGACCGACAATCCTTGCATCAAAGCTGCCTTCTCCTCAGCATGACCCTCTTGGCCATCCTTGATCCTTGGCCCAGCTCTAAGGTACATATTCGATTAATATTTCATAAGCCATACTTGCACTCCATGATCGATCGGCTCCTATGGATCCCCGCCAGACATCTCGCCCGTGATGCTCATGAGATTTGCCTATTTGGATAAGCCACATCCTTATCCGACTAGTCCTTTATCACCTCTTCACTCCACCATAGAGATCAAGAATGCATAGAGTAGCCTAAATAACTCCTCGATGATAAGACCTCCCAAAAATCCCCATCTCGTATAAAATGGCCAGCTCATCCAACCAACATTGCCCCAAATGTCTGCACACCAGACCATTCAGGTGTGGCACCACCATTGCCCCACAATCGTGCCATGACGGACCCATCTCTTACGGGCCATGAGGGAGTTGGGAATGCGACCAAAGCTCCGCACCCCTTCTCAAATCAAGAGGAATCCTCAAGTATCCACAAGTATCCTAGCGGTCCACCGCCATGCCAATATCATGCATCTCGAGCCCCCGGATATCATGCCACGATCATGCTGCACCTTGGCTAACTACTGCCCCTCTTAATACCCCAGGAAGGCATCCGCCCAATCCTTACCCTGCGGGTTCCAAAGTATCAAGCGGCATTGCATTTTCATGGCAATCCAGCGAAGCCAAAATCCTTCGCAGCACCATGCCGCGCCCATGATGGCACCCCCCACAACAAGCTTATGGACAAGCCTGTGATACCCGATGGCAGCCCAGCCGGAGAGACCCTAGCCAGAACTTCAAAAATCGGCACTAAGAAGGACAACTTGGGTCAGCAGACCCATTACTTCTAGGAAGAAAAAGCAGAGAGTAGGGAGCCCCTGCTCCGATCATGATTCTTCTCTAGAGGAGACTTTCTTCATCTACAGTCGGTGGCCCTCTGAGATCCATGGTCGAGTGATGCTCTCGATCAAAAGCTTCAAGACATAAACCAATGATTAAAGAGCTCCATCATACCACTCCGACCCACCATGACAATATTTGCACTGATCCTCCCTTCTCTACTAAGATCATGCAGGAATTCATCCCACTAAACTTCAAGGTTCCTCAGTTCGAGAGTTACGATGGGACTTTTGATTTGGTCGACCATCTTAATGCCTTTCAATGATGATGCTGCTCCATGGCACACCGAATGCCATTCTGTGCCAAGCTTTTTCATCTATCCTAAAGAAAGCAGTAAGAAACTAGTACTCGAACCTTAAATCGAGTATGATCTTCTCTTTTGACTAGATGTGCCATCAGTTCGTGGCTTATTTCATAAGCAGCTGACGTCCAAGACAAGATTCGGACTTCCTTATCAATATAAAGTAGAAAGAAGGAGAGTCCATCCAAGCTTATATCGATCGCTTCAATACTGCTATGCTAGAGGTTCGAAACTTGGACCAGTCTATAGCCATGGCCATACTGAAAGGTAGTCTTCAGAAGAATGATCTTTTATCCTTCCTGAAAAGGAAGTACCTTAAAATTTTGCTAATATGTTGGCTCGACCTGAAGGTTATGCCCGGACAGAGAAGACTTTCAAATTGAAGGACAATGAGACCGCAAGAGAGCGATAGACGGATGAATCTAGCAAGCCCACACTTAAAAATGAGTCGAGTGAAGCTTGACCATGCTTCTGAACTCCTCCTCGAGCTTGTCGATAGAAAAGTTCGGATCGAAGGACCCAATGGTACTCCCCTCCCAAAAGATTCAACAACTATGCTCCATTGAATGCCTCAAAGATTCAGATGCTGATGGAGATAAGAGAGCAACTACCATGACTAGAGAGGATGCGGACTCATCCGACCAAGCACAACCGTAATAAATACTACCTCTACCATCATGACCATGCTCACGATACTGAAGAGTGCATCCAGCTTCAGGATGAGATAGAAGCACTAATTAGAAGAGGTTGGCTAGATCGAATTATCAGAAACTAATCAAAGAGAAGAGAAGATTGTCCAAGAGCTCCACCACAGCTTGAACCATCTCGATGGGATGAGCTGCTAGAAGATCGGCCTCTCCTTATAATCATCAACACTATCACTGGAGGACATCAGCGAGGAGAGGTCGGTGTGTCAGCAGGGCCAGTAAAGAAGCAACAGATCGAAGAACCCATCATTTTCACTGAAGAAGATGCTCGGCTCAGGTTCCATATAATAACATGGTTTAGTTACTTTAAATATTGCTGATTATGATGTACACCGTATTTTAATTGATAATGAAAGCTCAACTGAAGTCATATTTTATGATGCTTTTTCTAAAATATCTATATTTGATAGTAGAATGGGCCTGATGAATTCTCCATTAATAGAATTCACAAGTGACGCAGTGCTCGTGGAAAGAATAATAATATTTGTTGGAGTAGTAGGCCAGTATCCAAAACAATCTAGAGCTCAAGTTGATTTTTTAGTAGTCAAAGCTCCTTCTACCTACAATGCGATCCTTGGCCAACCTGGTTTGAATTCACTCCAAACTGTGGTTTTGACTTACTACCTAAAAATGAAGTTTCCAACAAGGCATGGAGTCAGAGAGATTAGAGGAGATCAGGTGTTAGGTTGGCACTGCTACAATATTATCCTATAAGAAGGAAGACAAGCAGACCCTTGTCCAGTGAATGAACTCGACACCCATGATGATCTATCTGAAGAAAGAGGAGAATCCATCGACGATATTATGGAGATCCCCTTGAACGATGGGAATAAAGAATATATCATGAAGATCAGCTCCAATCTGAAAGGAGAAGTTAGAATGGAGCTCGTCGCATTCTTGCAAAGGAATGCTGATGTTTTTGCTTAGACGCACGTAGATATGCCAGGGATTGATGCAGAAGTAATAGAGCATCATCTGAGTGTGGACCTTAAACATCAGCCAGTAAAGCAGAAAAGCATAGTTTTGCACTAGAAAGAAAGAAGGCTATAATGGACGAGGTCGACAAGCTCCTTAAGGTAGGATTCATTCGAGAAGTACTTTATCTAGATTGGATTGCAAATGTTGTTCTTGTTAAAAAAGTAAATGATAAGTGAAGGATGTGCATAGACTTCACAAACTTAAACAAAGCATGCCCAAAAGATAGCTACCTCCTACTAGGATTGATCAACTGGTGGATGCAACTTCAGGCCATGAACTCCTCACCTTCATGGATGCCTTCTTCGGCTATAACCAAATCTGAATGGCACCAGATGATGAGGAGAAGACTACTTTTATTACTGACCATGGTCTTTATTACTATAGGATCATGCCCTTTGGGCTTAAAAATACAGGAGCAACTTATCAATGCTTGATGAATAAGATCTTCAAGGAGCAGATCGATCGCAACATGGAGATCTATGAAGACGATATGCTGGTCAAAAGTTGATCTTCTTTAAACCATATTGCCAATCTTGAAGAGACTTTCAGCACCCTCCGAAAGTATAAGATGAAGTTGAACCCTACAAAATGCACTTTTGGAGTAACCTTGGGGAGGTTCCTGAGATTCATGGTGTCGAGCCACGGCATTGAAGCCAATGCAAAAAAGATCAAAGCCATCCAAGAGATAACTGCTCCAAAAATAAAAAAACAAGTTCAACGCCTTACAAGCAAAGTGGCAGCCTTGAATCGCTTCATTTCAAAGTCAGCAAAGTGCTGCATGCCTGATAAGAGCGCGATGTTGTCGTTAAGATATCATGTTTATCAGTTTAATTTAATTTTTTAAAATAATTAAAAATACATAGATAGCAGTGAGTTAGATCGAATCCACAGGAAAGATAGTATTTTTAGATTTAAAATTTTTAATTTTTTTTTTAAAAAAAAGTTTTGAAATTAAAAGTAAAGTTGGAAAATAAAAAAAAAATTAAAAGATGCAGAAATTTAAACTTGGTACTAAGATATACTAGTTAGATCTTAGCATCTACTTGCAATAAAATAAAAAATAATAATTAAAGTGTAAAAATTAAATTACAATAAAAATAAAGAGCTAAAATTAAAGTATAAAAAATAAAATTTTTATTAACTAAAATTTTAGAATTTAAATACATAAAATTTAAAAAAAAATAAAATAAAATAGCATGATCTTTGATCTTGGATCGATATTGGTAGAAAGATGGTGTAAAAGCCCAACTCTTCTTCTCGACTCTCGTTGCCTCGAAGCAGCTATTAACCCAAAGCTTGGCTTCATCCTATACCAAAGCTTTCCTCTAATCAGATCTATTGATTTTTAGAGGCCTCGGATCCTTTTTATAGAGCTAGGAGGATTGGAGAGTTTTTTTCTAGGCAATGTGGGACTAAGGAGCTCTTTGATAATCAAAATATAGAAAAATCTAAGTGAAAATTGAATTAAAAGGAGTCCTGATTGAATTCTACTACTCTAGATGAAATCTGACCATGCAATAGGAATCTAACGGACAAAAAATCATCAAAATTGGATGCATATCGGCCTAGATCAGGTCGGATTAAATTTTGACCATCTGATTGAGTTAATCAAGAGAGAATCTGGCCATCGGACCGAGTTTTGGATGTTTTAATCAAGTCGGGAGCTTCCTGGACCGTTGGATCTTCATCGACTAGTTTTCTGACCATTGGATCATGCCAGATCGTTGAGCACTGTTTGAATCATAGAAGGATTTGTCGTGGGTCATCGGATCTCCACCGGATCGAACGTAGGTCATTGGATCGTACAATTACTGTAGCTATAGACCGCACGAACTGGGCACACCGAATGCCTCAGCCAATCACCACTCACTGCTTTGATGCAAAATTACCTCTTTACCCTGTAAACCACGATGGATTTTCCATGAACCCCTTAAGGATCTAGGTCCATCACGTGTCGCTCCGTGATTCATCGGTTTCTACTGAGCTAGCGATCCACGCCTGGATCATAGACCGACTGACGGCTTTTATGGCTAAATCGGCTTTGATGGCTTGGCTTAGCTTGCGGAGCCAACTGAGCCATTTTTCTTTTTTATTTAATTTTTATTTATTTTATTTCTTTAAAAATTCATATCTTCTTCGTTTTAGCTCTATTTTGTGCAAAACTTATTTTGTTGTGATAAAAAAATAAGCTCTTTTTATTGATAATAAAATTTAATTATTTAATTTTATTATTTTTTAATTAATAAAAATATAAATTTTTTAAAAATATGTATCAATTAATTAATAATTCTTAAAAATTAATATGAATTAATTGATAAATTAATATTTTTATTGATGAATTTATGATACTTATCACACCTCCCAACTTAAGCTTTGCTCAACCTCGAGTAAAAAAATAATTTAATTTTAAATACCTTTTAACTTTAGAGTTTCAAATTTTACCTAAGCAATTTTCAAAATGGCCATTGATATTCAGTAGAGTATAAGTGAGATATATCATTGAAGTATTAATACTTATCAATAGAAAAATTAAGTAAAGAATATTAATTTTTTTTAAACTTTTTCTAAATTATCCTATCTTTATCTTTGAATTATCTAAAATTTCATATAAACAAGTGTATTGCTACTTCCATCCTTCATTTATTGATTTTTATTTTCACATTGCCCACTTTTTAATGTGAATATTATTGCTTACTTAGGCAACGAAACCTGGTTACTCGGTAGGAAATTAATATTTTTTTTTTTAATGTTGTACCACTAGTGAATGTCTTAATCTCTTAAGCTTTCTATTTGATCCATGTAGCGAGTCTTGGGCCAATGACTCTCAAACCAGTTGGTTTTAGAGCACTAGGTATAGAATACCCCTTGGACTTACTAGCTCGAATCAAACAGGCTATGGGTTAAGATTAGCTTTACAACGAGCTTCTTTATCCTTTCCACTTTTTGACATGAAACTCAATGCTTGCTTAGGCAAAGAGGCCTAATTACTCAATGAGAAGTACTTGAAAACTATTTTATTAAAATAAATTTTTTATATAAAAAAATATATAGTTATCCTACATAAGCTCATAAAAAGTAGACTTTTCTTTGATGCTAGTAGAAAAATTAGAAATACTCAAAAAAAAAATTTTATGTTCTAGACTTAATTCTTTATTGAATTTTTTTAATACTTATTTTCTCAATATCTCATAGATTCTCTAATCTGTGTATCAATTTTCTTTTAAAAATGCTTAGTTTAATTTGATTCTTAAGCATAATCAGGTGTCTAAATACTAAATACTAACTTTTTTGAGAACTTAAAATTTTAAAATTTTTATTTTTCTCCCCCCCAACTTAATCGACATTATCCTCAATGGAGAAAAATAAAAGGTATAATAAAGAACATGAAAAAATACACCTAACTATATTTTTGATCCAGCACATGTCTTTGAAAATTAAACTCTCCCTCCAACTTATTCAAATTATTCTAAAAAAGAATCAACTAAAAAAATAAATTAAACTAAAGAAAACTAAATATTGGGTTGTCTTCCAACAAGCGCTAAGTTTACCATCTTCTGTCAGACACAATGCAGCTTACTATCCTGTGTCGAATATTGGATTGATAAATTTTAATGATTTTGATTTGCCAAACTCAGAAAGTTGATTTATAATCCCATTATTGATATAATCATTGTTAATTTTTGGGACATAATTTGTGATCTCATTCTTAGATCCATGTTTATTAAGAATTTCTCTTATTTGTTCTTCTAAAATGCTCATGAATGGAGTTTTTATATTAGAAGTTAAGTTTGATTCAATGGATACTGGAAGGGTATCTAAAGGTAGTTTTAATTCTAGAGGTAAATTAATGTTATCTTACTTAAACGACTCCATTGACATTTTATTACATGCCTCTTGATTTTTGTAAAAAGAATCGACTTCTAGGGTTGAAGGGAATAGGACATTAGGTTTATAAGTCTTGGATAAATCATCCATTCTCTTTTTTCCTATGTCTATCTTATTTAAACTGAAACCAGCATCAGTACTAGTTTCGAGCTTAGATTCTTCTATGTGGTTAGTTTCAGTACTAACCTATTCCTCTAAATTTTTATTTTGGCTAGTATCAGTACTAGCCTCTCTTACCTGATCTTAGTATGGATCCATAAGAATCCTATAGCTTTTAAGTTCAAGAATTACTTTGGTATTCTCAAATTGAGAATTCTTAAGTGAGACATTAGATTGATAACTTGGTCCAGGTGATTGGTGGACATTAGATGGATTGTTTGAAATTAGTAGGCTCGATAGTTGATCTAGTTTTCTCCTCGTGTTAGATTCAGCTAGTTGTATAATTTGAGCTTCTAGCTTGGCGATAGATTCTTGTTGAGTCCAGATTGACTGTTATTGATTCAAAATTAATTGTTGAAGTTGGTTAAATCTATCATCAGCTAGATTGGTCTATTGAGAAGGTGAGTATGAGGGCTGATTATAATGTGGTGGCTAAAAAGGCTAACTAGGCTAACCTCTATTATAAGCATAATTTTAGTATTGAGGCCTATTTTGATAGTTTTGGATAGATAAAATTTAGGTCTAAGCCTGAGTCTATTGGGATGTCTAATAAAAATTATGGAAAAAATTATAGTGGTTGCTCCAATCTAGATTATATGAATTTGAAAATGGATCATTAATTAATTTGGAGTAATGTTGAGCAGCTTGAACTTATTCTTGAATAAAATATAAAAACTGTGCAGTCATAAGACATTCACTCACATGATGGGTTAGGCTAACACAAGTTAAACAAATCATCTGATAACTAGAAGATGATGTAAATTATGCAGAAGATTGTTGACCTAGGATTAGGAGTTGATCTAATTTTTGAGCAAGAAGGTCAATTTTATCTAATTTTTGGACTATTAGGTTCAGGTCAGCCATTTGATTATCAGATTTAATATAAATCAATCATTCAATTAAGTTCAACTAAATCAGAAAAAGCGATTTTCTATCGTGCATGTATTAGTGTAATCCTAACATATGGTTCATAATTTTTCAAATTTTTTTAAGAATTATATATATATATTTTTATTATTTTATTATTATTTTAAAAATTATATATATATTTTTTAAAATTATTTTAATTATTTTAATTATTATTTTTAATTTAATTATTATTTTTAATATTTTTTTAGTTAGTTTAATTTAATTTAATTTTTAATTTAATTTTATATTTTTAAAGAGAAAAAAAATAAAAGTTCTAAAGAAGAGGTCCTAAGGAGTCCTATAACTAAGAAGAGAGAGAAGAATTAGGTTTAATTAGGTTTGATTTTGGTTGGCAATCAAGTTAGTCAATCAATTCTGACTAAGGGTTATCCTAAATCTAGACAGCTCCTAACTGCCAAGATCACTTTCAAGCCCTCCAAGTATAGGATCAGCCGATCAATTGGCCAAGTAAGTGTAAGATCGGTGCAAGTCCCTTTGTTGCTTGCCTTAGATACCAATTGTGCTTGGTCAAATAAGCTAATGGAATCAATTAGAAACCACATTCCTTCAGGCCCAGTCATTTCTAAACTACTTTTCTAGACACCAGTCAAATTGACTAACCCTAATCTGGTTCAACTCTTAGGGTTCCTTATCCTATTGAGCTCGAACTCCTAGGGCTGATGTCTAATTGATTTTAAAATTAAAGGCTTAGATCAATGCAAGATGCTGGTTGGTTATTTATGGGCCAAGGAAGGATGATTAAATCTCTACCTTATTTTGTTTAATTGGGTTATGCCCTTAATTTGGTTTAATATGAATATGCATAAAAAATTTTTAATCAAAGGGTTCTATGTAATTTAAACTAGATGCATGCAACTAATTGAATTCTGAAAGGCTTACCTTGCCTTCAGCAATCACCAAAAAAAATAAAATAAAATAAAAATAAAATTAATATGATGCATGCTCTAAGCAGTTAGAATTTTTAATCTTGTCATGAAATTTTTAATTAGATTTACGTGAATATTTTTTTAACTTAATTTAAAAATAAAATGAATAATAAAAAGAAAAGAAGCTAGGGTTAGGATTGATCTCACCAAAATTAGATGCTTTCTTCCTTTCTCCTTCTTTTTTTTCTGCAAAATAAATAAAACATTAGTAAGCAATATTTAAAAAAATTATAATTAATTTATAAAAAATCAAAGAGATCAAAAATTTAATGTCCGTGCCTTCTTCTACAATGGTGCCAAAAATTTGATAAGAGCGCGATATTGTCGTTAAGATACCATGTTTATCAGTTTAATTCAACTTCTTAAAATAATTAAAAATATATAGATAGCAGTGAGTTGGATCGAATCCATAGAAAAGATAGTATTTTTAGATTTAAAATCTTTGATTTTTGAAAAAAAAAGAAAAAAAAAGTTTTGAAATTAAAAATGAAGTCGGAAAATAAAAGGCAAAAATTAAAAGGTACAGAAATTTAAACTTGATACTAAGATCTACTAGTTAGATCTTGGCATCTACTTGTAATAAAATAAAAAGTAATAATTAAAGTATAGAAATTAAATTATAACAAAAATAAAGAGCTAAAATTAAAGTGTAAAAAATAAAATTTTTATTAATTAAAATTTTAAAATTTAAATACATAAAATTTAAAAAGAAAAAAAAATAAAATAAAATAGCCTGATCTCTGATCTTGGATCGGCATTGGCAGAAAGATGGTGTAGAAGTTCAGTTCTTCTTCTCGACATCCGTTGTCTCGAAGCAGCCATTAACTCAAAGCCTGGCTTCATCCTATACCAAAGCTTTCCTCTAATCAGATCTGTTGATTTCTAGAGGCCTGGGGTCCTTTTTATAGAGCTAGGAGGGCTGGAGAGTTTTCTTTTAGGCAATGTGGAACTAAGAAGCTCTTTGATCATCAAAATATGAAGAAATCTAAGTGAAAATTAGATTAAAAGGAGTTCTGATTGAATTTTGCTGCTCTGGATGAAATCTGGCCATTCAATAGAAATCCAATGAATCAAAAATCTTCAAAATCGGATGCATATCGGTCCAAATCAGGTCGGATTAAATTCTAGCCATTTGATTAAGTTAATCAGGAGAGAATCTAGCCGTCGGATCGCGTTCTGGATGTTTTAATCAAGTCGGGAGCTTCTTGGATCATTGGATCTTCACCGACTGGTTTTCTGGCCGTCGAATCATGCCAGATCGTTGAGCACTATTCGAATCAAAGAAGGATTTGTCATGGACCATCGGATCTCTGTCGAATCGAATGCAGGCCATTGGATCGCACAATTACTGTAGCTATGGACCACATGAACCGGGCACACCAAATGCCTCATCCAATCGCCGCTTGTTGCTTTGATGCAAAATTACCTCTTTACCCTATAAACCACGATGGATTTTCCATGAACCCCTTAAGGGTCTAGGTCCACCACGTGTCGCTCTATGATTCATCGATTTCTACTGAGCTGACGGTCCATGCCTGGATCATGGACTGGCCGATGGCTTCTATGGCTAAGTCGGCTTTGACGGCTTGGCTTGGCTTAGTGGCTTGGCTTGCGGAGCTGGCTGAGCCATTTTTCTTTTTTATTTAATTTTTATTTATTTTATTTCTTTAGAAATTCATATCTTCTTTGTTTTAGCTTCGTTTTATGCAAAACTTATTTTGTTGTGATAAAAAAAATAAGTTCTTTCTATTGATAATAAAATTTAATTTTTTAATTTTATTTTTTTAATTTATTTTTTAATAAATAAAATATGAATTTTTAAAAAATATGTATCAATTAATTAATAATTCTTAAAAATTAATATAAATTAATTGATAAATTAATACTTTTATTGATGAGTTTATGGTACTTATCAATGTCCTTTTTTTAAGTACTCAAATAGCCTAAGAACTTTAACTAGACTCCTGAGTGCCAACAAGCCCTTTAAGAATTAAAGAACTATCTCAGTTTGCCTTTGCTTTTAGCCAAACAAGAATCCGGAGAAGAGCTGTTCTTGTATTTTGCTATGTCCTCCATAGCTATCAGAGCCATACTGATCAGAAAAGAAGCTAAAGTTCAGAAGTTGATCTACTAAGGGATGCAGAGATAAGGTACACTAAATTAAAAAAAACTAACTTATGCCTTGTTGATTATAGACAAAGCTCCGATCTTATTTGCAGGGACACATAATCACTCTTCTCACTGATCAATCCATTAAGACAGTCCTACATCAGCCTGATACTTCAGAAAAAATAGCAAAATGGGCAATCAAGTTAACTAAGTCTGACATTTATTTTCAATCTCGACCGTCCATTAAAGCTCAAATACTAATCGATTTATAGTAGAGTGTACCATTCTGGATGCAACCAAACCCGAGCATCTAGAAGTTCTTATCCTTGACTCCCTTGAAAAGAAGGCTGATCTCCTTGAAAACTTTTAGGCATTATATGCGGATGGTTCATCCAATACTTCTGGAGTAGGTGTGGGCTTGATTCTCATCAATCTAGAAGGAGTTATAGTAGAGTATGCATTACGCTTCGACTTTCCTACCACTAACAATGGAGTAGAGTATGAAGTCCTGCTTGTAGGACTACGAATAGCTAAAAAGCTAGAAGTAGAACATCTGAAGGTTTATAGTGACTCTCAGCTGGTTGTGGGATAAGTCAATGATAATTATGAAGCTCAAAAGAAAAGCATGAAGAAGTACTTGGAAAAGGTAAGGAGCTTGACCTCATCCTTTAACAATTTTGATATCTGGCAAATCCCCAGGGCAGAGAACACTAGAGCCAACCTCCTCTCAAAGCTAGCCACCTTAGCCCCAAACGAACTGCCAAAAGAAGTCCTTTTTGAAGTCCTGCAGCACCTAAGTTTGGAAGAGCCCCATGCAATAATGCAAGTTGATCATGAGCCCAGCTGGATCGATCTATTGATTGCTTATCTTAGAGATGAAATTCTTTCCAAATACCATAAAGAAGCTCGAAAGTTAAGAAATCAAGCTTTCTGCTATATTTTATATGAAAATAAGCTGTACAAAAGATCGTACTCTCTATCGCTCCTCAAATATCTCCGACCTTTGGAAGCCAACTATCTCTTGAGGAAAGTTCATGAAGAAATTTATGAAAATTATCTGAGAGTTAGATTCTTATCACATAAGTTACTTCGTCAAGGTTACTATTGGCCAACAATGCACCAAGATGCTGTGAATTATGTGAGAAAATATGATAGGTGTCAGAGAAATGCAAATATTCAAAGATAGCTGGCTTCACAGCTCACACCATTGGACGTTCTTTAACGATTTGCATAGTAAGGGATGGATATACTTGGATCTTTCTTCATGGCATTTGGACAGCAAAAGTTTCTGCTAGTAGCAGTAGACTATTTCACTAAGTAGGTTAAGGCCGAACCTCTGGCAAAGATCACTAAGGCCAAAGTATAGAACTTCATCTAAAAGTCAATTATTTATAGGTTTGGTCTACCTCGAACACTAATCGTTGATAACGGGCATCAGGTCACAGGTGCAAAGTTCGTTGAGTTCTGCAAAGATCTGAACATATCTCACCACTTTATGTCAGTAGCTCATCCACAAGCAAATAGTGAGGCAAAAATAACTAATAGAACTCTGCTTCAAGGGATAAAGGCCAGGCTCAAAAAAGCAAAAGAAACCTAGGTGGATAAACTTTATCACGTGCTCTGGACTTACAGAACCACTCAAAGATTGCCAATAGGAGAAACCCCTTTCGCATTGGCTTTTAGGACAGAGATGGTCATCCTAGTCGAGCTTGAACTTCCTTCAGCACGAGTTAAAACTTTTAGTAAGTATAACAATTCTCAAGACCTCAGAGCAAATTTCGATCTATTGAAAGAAAAGCGAGAGAAGGCTCAAATATGAATGGTAGCCTACAAGCAGAAAGTAGCCTGGTACTACAGCTCCAAGGTTAGGAGCAAGACATTCAAAGTAGAAGACCTGGTGCTTCGGTGAGTAGATATTTTGCAACCTCAAAATCAAGAAAATCTCACCTCAAATTAGGAAGGTCCCTATGAAGTCATGGAAATCATCTAATCGGGGACATACTATCTGAAGGAGCTTGAAGGGCCGACACTCCCGCGATCTTGGAACTTGGAGAACTTGAGAATATATTATCAATAATCTTGTCCCAATAAAACTTTATTATTTTCAATACCCTTATTCTTTATCGCAAAGTTATATGATGGCAGAAAATGACTTAATCGAAGTTCATCATTAAACAAAGTAGAAGACCTCTGATTATTTAAGACAGGAGGAGGGTAGAGGCCCTTTCAATGGTCCTTTTGTATCCCAATGACTTTGTTAGGGATAAGAGGAGAATCTCGTCCTAACAAAGGAAGGCCAATCCCATCAAAAATAGAAGGACGATCTCATCCTAATAGGAAGATAAGATAAAGGCCAATCATGTTAGGAACAGGAGGAAAACCTCCTCTTGACATGGATGAAGACCTTCAATTATTTAAGATAAGAGGAGGGGAGAGGCCCTTTCAACGATCTTTTTATACCCCAATGATCTTATTAGGGATAGGAGGAGAACCTCATCCTAACAAAGAAAAGCCAACCCCATCAAAAATAGGAGGAGGACCTCATCCTGAAAGGAGGACAAGGTAAAGGCTAATCATGTCAGAAACAGGAGAACCTCATCCTGACACGGATGAAGACTTTCGATTATTTAAGATAGGAGGAGGGGAGAGGCCATTTCAATGATCCTTTTGTACCCCAACGACTTTATTAGAGATAGGAAAGAAACCTCATCCTAATAAATAAAGACCAATCCTATCAGAAACAGGAGGAGGACCTCATTTTGATAGGAGGATAAGGTACTTTACCAATTATGTTAAGAATAGAAAGAGAATCTCATCCTGACATGGATGAAGACCTCTAATTATTTAAGATAGAAGGAGAAAAGAGATCCTTTCAATGGCCCTTTTGTATCTTAATAATTTTGTTAGGAATAGGAGGAGGACCTCGTCCTAACAAACGAAGGCCAACCCCATCAGATATAGGAGGAGGACCTTATCCTAACAGGAGGATAAAGTAAAAGCCAACCATGTCAGAAATAGGAGGAGAACCTCATCCTGACATAGATGAAAATCTTTAATTATTTAAGATAGGAGGGAAGAGGCCCTTTCAATGGCCCTTTTGTGTCCTAATGACTTTGTTAGGGATAGGAGGAAGATCTCATCCTAACAAAGATAAAAACCAACCCCGCTAGAAATATGAGAAAAATCTTATTCTAATATAGATAAAGACCTACAGTTATCTAAGATAGAAAGATGGCATTTTTCGACAGTCATTCCATTAAAAGATGAGGTGAAGAAAATGAAAAAATCAAAAGACATCAAATCCATGCAAGACAAAGAGATAATTGAAGAAAACATCATTCTATTAAAGTTGAAGTTCATTACAAGATAAAGGTCTGCAAGACTGTGTACAAAAAAGATAAAATGGATGGAGTCCTAAGGACCCGATTCTTCGGACCTCGGACTGCTGACCCCTGCCATCACCAAAGATTGCTTTAAGCTAGCAATCTCTTCTTCAAGTTTCTTTTTTTTTCAATAGGCTCTCTATGAATAACTTATCAGCTCGTCGGTAATTATCTTTGGACTCCCTCAAATATCTTCTTAGAACCTCTGACTTGGCCTCTACATCCTTAATAGCTTGTCGCTTATAAGTCAGTTGGATCTTCAGCTGTTGAAACTTGATCGATTCCTTTATGAATGTTGCTGATAGGGTCTCCAAAGAATTTCTTAAGAAAAGAAGTTCATCTGGTTCTCTATTTGAGTTGGCCTTCGTCTTCTCTGCCAATTGCCTTTTAAGACCAGCTATCTTCTCGTCTGCTTTTCGAAGTTGCTGCTGGAGACCAATGATTTCATTACTCCAGCCAAGCTCATAACTCTTGTATGAAACTTTGGTAGTATGAGATTGACTTTGAAGTTCTGAGAATCTCTTGAATCAATCCTAGCTGGACTCCTCTCGGCTAGTAGACCACATCGAGCTTTCCTCCAATAATTAATTTTTTTTCTTTACCGTATTGAGTTCAACTTCAAGCGAGCAAGCTTTAGCTGTTAAAGTCCAGGACTTCTCACTTGCACACTTCTTGACCTTTTCAAGCTCTTCATTTAGGTGGAATTTTTTGCTATTATATTCTTTGAATAGTTGTCTAGATGATTGATGCAAGCAGTTAATTTCAATGGCGGCATCGACATAGTTCTTCTCTGATTTCTTAAGCTCATCTTCAATCTTCTCCAACTTTTTCTTAAGATGATGAACCTCCCTCCTTAGGCTCTTTATGTAGGCCTTCAGGAAAACATCCTAAGGAAGGGGGTCAGCTTTGACAGGGGACTGCACTTAGAGCATGAAAACATCACCACATAGATTTCGCAGAAGAAAAAAATTTGTTCTCAAAATAAACTTATCTTCATTAATCAAAATATTTTTAGTATAAAAAGAAAATAAATAAAAAGAAAAAATATAAATTAAGAGGTCTCGAACCTCTAGGGGAGCAGACGAGGAGTCTAGCACAGCATTAGTCAGTCGCGATTCTTTGCCGATAGGTTCGGTAGGAGGGAGATCGGCCGCATCAATGGATGGTTTCGCTTCATCTTCAAGAGCTCCTCCATATAAGAAATCGAGGTCAAGCTTGAGAAACTTGCTGGCTATCCTGTTCTCGCAGAGCTTGAAACCTTTGTTGAAGGCCTCTTGGCTAAATTTGACATTCAGGTCTCTCATTTCAGAGAAGATCTTGAACTCCTCTATCGCTTGGGCCATCACTTTCGAGATCTGCCTAAAAAATCTCCTTCAGTTCAGCAGTCTCAACTTCAGCCTTTCTCCTCTGCTCTTCCTCCAAGCCTAAAGTGCTCTTCAAGTCTGCTGATGTTTCTTTCTCCTTGTGGAGCGCTTCTTGGAGACCTTCGACCTTGATAGATTTTTCTTCAAAGAGCGGTCAACCTCATCTCTCTCCTAAATTAGATGCTCAACCTCAGCCTGATGATCTTCTTAGGCCTTCACCAGCTTTGATTTTAAGCAGTTCAGCGATCTGATGTAGCAAGCAGTTGGTGGCCCATCTATTAAAAAAATAATAATAATATATATATGATGAAGAAAGTTGTGCGAATGGGTAGCATTAAGAAATTTAAAGAAAAAGAAAAGGATGAAGTAACTACCTCAAGAAAGGATCCGAGTGAATCCCAAGTGCATTAGTCGACATCAGCATCGACAATCCTATCTACGATCTCAGGTATGGTAAACCCATCAACTAAACCCCTGACGATTTCATGATTGTTAAAGGGGTTCTCCCCAACTCTTCATCGGAGCTATTGGGCCCATTGCGGCGGACATTCCTCTATGACTTTCTCAGGACCCTTTTGGTCTTCCTCTTCTCCACCTCCTCCCCTCTGATAGGAGGCTCTGGGATTTGAGCCTCAATGGGAGGGCTCGAAGGCATCGAAGGTATGATGACCTTGATGATGGTACCGAACTCGACGGTAGGAGGAGCTTCGACTTTTGAGGCAACTTCAGGGACATGCATAACACTGATAAGAGTCGTGGAGCTTGGAATGTTAGCCCTTGCTTTTTTCGAGCTCTCACTTGGTGCCTTCTCTTTCCTCTTGCGAGATGGGAGCCCCCTCATAAGCATTTCGACCTCCTGGGCATCCATTTGTACAATGAAGGAAAGAAAAGCACGGTCAGAGAGAGGAAAGAAGAAGAAGAGGGTAACCCACCAACTCAACCATATACATATTGAATTCATAGGGCTGAGGCCAAGATTGAACAGAGTTTGTTCTTTTATTAGCATGGATACTAGAGGAGCTCGAAAATCTTTAATTTTACTAATCGACTTCCGATCCTCTTTTTCTAATCCCAGAGCTCGACAAACTGAATCCCTCAAATTTTCCCAAGGTGAGAGTCCTAATTGTAAGGTTGGGCAAGAAACAAAGATGAACTTCTCTTTCTAGTTATTGATAGAGAAGGGGGCACCCTTGAGCAATTTCTTCTTGTCAAACTAGGATGAAACATACCACCAGTCCTTTGCAATAAGGTGATGCTTAAAAGTAAAGTAAGTTCAAAAAAGTGAAATGGTGGGCTAAATTTCATCGGATATGCAGAGAGCAAGGAACCCATTATGAACCTAAATTAGTTTGGCACTATAGAAGCTAAAGAGATATTTAGAAAATGGAAAAGAGCTACAACAAAAATAGGAAGAGGAAGCCTTAGTCCAGCACGGAAGGCCTCCAAATACAAGTAGAACCAACCAGCAGGAGGGGCACAAGCTCGGCCACTCGATCTAGAAAATTTCAGCTCGTACTCAGCAGGCATCTCGTACTGGATCCTGATTAATGGCAAATCTTCAGTGGTTAAGGAGCAAGGGATGGTTCCCGATATGAAGTTTGGTTGAGGTGTTGCCCTAGGTTCAGCTTCCATTTTGATCTCAAGATTTTGGGGGTTTGAGTCAACTAGACTTCTAGAACTACTAGACCAGGAGACTTCGGATGACATTTAGATCAAATAAAATATAACAAAATCTCCAAAAAATCTAGAAAAAAGTGATAGAAAAAATCCAAAAAAAATTATCGAAAATCCACCTAGAAGAATCTAAAGAGATTCTACAGAACATGGAAAAGCCAAAAATCAAGAGGACAAGGATGACGGACTCACCTAAGTTGATCAAAAAATTTGGGAAGAAGATCAAAAAGATGAAGGATAGTCAAGAAGAATATCGATGATCGGGGACGTCATGAGTGAAGGAAAAATCCTATTTTCCTTGCACAAGATCATTCAGATCTGATTGAATCTAAAAAAATATTTTTAAAAAAAATTTTCTTTGATCCTAATCAAATCTAAGACATCTCGAATCTGATCCTAAAGATCTGATATTAAAAATTAAAAATAAAATTAAATCTAATTTAATTTCATACCTTTGCTTTGGATAATCAAGTTATCCTACGATGATCCTGATCTATCCTGAGGTTCTGGAAGGAGCCATGCACGCGCCTGGCTTCTACCGGTATCCACTCGGATAGGATCTGAATGTCTGCTCCTTGTAAATCTTTTCTCCAAAGACCAAATTTGAATCTAATCTAAAGAACCTTCAAAATAAATTGAGAAGGCTGCTTGTCTGTCTCACGAACATCATCGCATAGATTTTGAATCTTATGCCAAAAACCTTGGATCTTCAACTCAGATTTATACCTAACCTTTTAGGCTTGTAGAAGAGAGGGAGAGAGAGGATAAAGGGAGAGTGGGATATTAGTGAGCTTGCTCCTTTGGGTGTGGAAAATATATTTTGTGCGATGCTTCACAATGGCATGAGAAAGGTTTCTCAAACCCAATGCCATCTAGAGTCCTTCTTTGACCAAATCACTTATTATTTGATTAAAGGGACTCTAGGGATTATTTTCCATGAAAAACCATCAGATCCCATCTAGTTTTATTGCCAAAATTGATTCAAAACATAGGCAACATAAGTAGATAAGGAAGAGTCCACTACGCCTAGGACTCTTTCCCTAAGAGTTTGATCCAAATCAAACTCTATCATAACTCAATCTAGGCATCTCTAAAAATCAAAAAATTTAGTATACCCAATGTATGACTCATTCCCTATCATATATCTAAAAATTAGATCAAAATAATTTTTAAAAAAATTTTTAGAAGTATCTGATCAAGTGATCCTCAATTCTCTCAAACAGGTCAACTTTTGACCCGAGTCCATTTGCACTATGAATGGATTTAATTTCTATAATTAATCTAACCTGGATAGATTCCAATCAAATAAAAATAAATCCATTCAAGATACAATAATGAGTCAAATTAAATTTGACTCAGTTGTGATGAATCAGAAAGATTATGTAAGGAGAAAGTTAGGCTCAATTGTGTGCTAGCACGATTACCTTGAATTTGGTTGGATTTAATCCAAATCAATCAAACTAGGTTAGCTTAATTGATGACATCCAGACCCAAACCCTTATTTGTATGATCTAGTTAGATTCAGTTTCATATGGTAATGAGACATGCCGCGATCTCTATCATCGACATCATCGAAACATCTTTTGATAGACCAAAATTTTTCTGATTCATACAATTAGAATGATCGATTATCAAAATCACTCTAATTACTCCCAAAATCCACCAGTGACATCTAGCAGTGTATGAAAAATGGAGTAGCAAAGATGGGATGCTCGAAAGCAATGGAAAATGGAGAAGAAAGAGGAAGAAGGAGTGCAAATGAAGGTGAGAGGCCACAGAAGAAGAAGAGGTTCAAATAGGAGAACAGAACTAGAGAAAATTATGATCGCAGGACTTCTTCAGCTAATCCTAACCCTCCACGCGTCCCACTCGCACCCATCGCCTGACGAAATAATAATTATACCATACTTCGAGGGATGCGCTAGATGGGTTTTTGAGAGAATTTGTCTCTTCAGGTTATTCGACATTAAACTTCAGCGCCAATTCAAAAAAGACAAAAGAATTCATTCTCCAAGAGTGAAAAGCTGGCAAGGAACTTCGATTATAGCAACTATTCTATACTCCCTTCATTCAAAATTCAAACTCGAAAGTAGGAAGATAAGTGTTGGGGAAAAAATAACTCCCATCAAAGTTCTTGGCCGAAGTCCTTAGTCGCCGACCTTTTTTCTGTTAGAATTCGTCGATCCCCTCAGCAACAAGTTCATACCACAGAACCTCTCAACAGCACATAGAAGTCTGACGGCATGATCTTGAACAGTGAAGTAGAACTATTATTATGCTAACCTCACCTTCTAACTAAAAATGATAATAGGTTTAGGGCCCGATCGCACTCCTTCTGATGAACTCCTCCAGTCACGCTTCTTCCGAACAAACTCCTCCAGTCTCACTCCCCCTGGATGAACTCCTCCAGTCATGATCCTTCTGGATGAACTCCTTCAGTCACGCTCCTCCTGATAGCGCTCCTTTCAATCACGGACCTACCTAATCCTTGCCATGCCTATCGATGGAAACCATCCAATGAAACCTCATCAAATCATTGATATGTAACAACCACTCCATAAGGGATGGAGCACAGAACTTCAGATCTCAATTCAGGAGGCACCTACTTGAGCGCAGCCTAGGAAGCTTCCAAACTTCTTAAAGCCACCAGACATTGCCCCCAATGAACCTCAATCGATCATAAGTCCACTACATACACCAAAGTCTCTGATCTACGTCCAAACTCTAACAAAGAGATTTTCACCACCTTCAAGTCACGACAAATAATAACTCATTCCCATAACAAACTCCATATGGCCTGAATGGCCCACTACTAGATAGTCATGGCTGTCACTATCTGTTTGTTACACGCTCCGTCAATAAAAGAAACCCTCCAGATATATTTTTCTCTAAGCTCTCTTCTCCTTCCCATCACTTTGCTTCTCTATTTTCGAGCACTCCATTTCAGTTGATCGAAGAACTGACTTGAGCATCATAGGATCCTATCGGAGTCATCCACCTTCGATTTAGACTTTATTTTATAGGTCCCGTCGATGGCTTCACCTTCCCAACTCCAACTATCTCCGACATTCTCATAAATTTTCACACCAACACTAACGGACACCTTTTGTTCTTTAGCATGGTAGAAATAGTAGTCTCTAGTTTTCTTAAGATATCCTATAAACACATATATCAAACCAAGGTCCAAGTTTATCTGTATGCAAATATTTAACATAGACCGAACAATCCTAAACCCGAAGGTGAGAGAGTGTAGGCCTATACCCAGTCTATATGTCATATGGAGTCTTTGTAATAGATTTACTCGGTACATTATTCAATATAAAACATACAATCTCAAGAGCATCATCTTAAAATAAAATAGGCAGACTAGCAAACCCCATCATAGATCGAACCATATCTAGCAAGATTCGATTCCTTCTTTTCAATACACCATTATGCTATGGTGTCCTTAGAGGAGTCCATTATGGGAGAATCTCATTCTCGCCTAAATATGTCAAGAACTCACTGGATAGATATTCACCTCCTTGATCTGATTGAAGAGTTTTAATATCTTTTTCAATTTATTTTTCTACTTCATTTTAGAATCGTTTGAATATTTCAAATGAATCCGACTTGTGTTCCATCAGATAGATATATCCATGCTTGGATAGGTCATCTGTGAAAGTGATAAAGTAGAAGTATCCATCTCTAGCACTTATAATCATAGGTCCACATATATTAGTATGTACTAGATCTAAGAGCTCAATGGCTCTTTGACCTTTTCTAGTAAAAGATGACTTGATCATTTTTTCAAAAAAATAAGACTCATAGGTTGGAAGTGATTCACAATCACTGACTTTGAAGATTTTCTCTTAAGTTAATCTATTTATCCGGCTCTTGTTAATGTGACCTAGCATACAACGCCATAGATAGATATCAGAGATATTGTCTAATCTTGGGCATTTTTTAGTGTTAGATATATATGCCCTAGAAGCCAGAATTGGCTAACACTTGTTATACACTTCTAAGGGCAAAATTATAATTTTGACTATAAATAATAAAATGGATTATTTTCTATCATAATGTGTATTTAGTATCTATGATACATCCCTTGATTTAATGATAATGATAGTTCTTATTTTCAAGAGTTGAAAATTTAAGACATGAATTTTTATTATTAACTCATAAAATGCTTCTGACCATAGGATCATCATGAGGATGGTGATTGATCCGGAAGATTGGTGTATAATCACTTTTTTATAGTAGATAAGTCTTGAGTCTACAGTGCAAAGATACCAGAGCGAGAGTACAGATACTCGTTAGAGAATGAGAGCACTGAGCGTGACCACCTCGAGCAGTCATTAGGAAGTCTACCTTCTCGTCGATGACTGGCTCGAAGTTGTAGTTGTGTGTATGGTTCTTAGACCTGAGGTTCATCGAAAGTTCACCTTAAGGGTGTTATAGTTTGACTACACCATAACTCAGTCTCCTAGCCATTTGGAACTCTGAAGTGTATGTTGGCTATAGCATGTTCATTATAAAAATTGGATTGCACCAATAGAAAATCTATCTGCCTTGGTAGATAAGGAGTAGCCCTATGATGATCATGAGAATCAAGTCCATAAGCCCATGGCCATGGTAGAGTAAAATAATAGAAAGTATTTCTATTAAGGTTTTCACATTGGACTTGAATCGAATGATTAATCATATGATGGATATTAGGGTTTGATGAGATTATCTTAACCTCAATCCAATTAGGGCTCAAGATAGAAGAACTTAATCACACAGATAACTGCATCGAGAGATTCATTTTCAGTTCTAATGGATTGCCACCATATGTTGCTAGGTGTCACTGATAGATTTTGAGAGCAATTAGAATAATTTAGATGATCAATCATACTGGTTGTTTGAATCAAAAAAGTTCTGATCCATCAAAAGATATTTTGATGATGTCGATGATAGAGATCGCAACATATCTCATTACCATACGAAACTGAATCTAACTGATCACACAAATAAGAATTTCGATCTGGATATCATCAATTAGACTAACCTAGTTTAATTGATTTAAATTAGATTCAATTAGGTTCAACAAAATCATGCTAGCACATGATTAAGCCTAATGTTCTTCTTTAATTATCATTAAAGTTTGTCTCGACTGAGCCAAATGTGTCTGGGCTCACTCAGGTACTTTTACTTGGTCTAACTAGAGCTTGTCTAGGTCAGAAAAGGGTTATCTTAATTTATGAGATGAATTTAAGACAACACCTACCATTTTTCATCACCTGCTAAATCTTATTTTGGACAATTGGTCAAACATTGACCTTTGACACTTAGACATCTGCCCATGTGTCAAGCCATCATAGGAGAGAGTTCTTGGACCAATCCACCTACTAAGAAGTAGATGGATAAGGGGCGCATGCCTAGGGAGGCGTGCGCCCATGGATAAAGCATCTGGAGTCCCGTACAAATGGGACTCCAGTTGCTTCAGGAATTCTACTTGGATGGTGCATAAAAGACTACTTTGACCTAGTCTTGGTGCCATCTAAGGATGATTCAGAGGGGCTCTCATCTTATTGAATAAAATGATGTCATCCCATCAATCAGATTTAGATCTGATTGTATAGAAAGCCATGATTGGTCGGGATGATGTGGCACTGCATGGCACAATAGGATCTATAAAACCCTATCTGCGCCAAGATCAACGAAGCTTGACCAATTGCCCATGCCACAAGACTACCTCTCTTCCTCCTCCATGCCATCTTTAGGTGTTCTCTCTCCTATCCACTCCCAAGAATTTTTGGACACAAGTTTGGTGCGATCCAAGCAAGAGAAAGGCGATAGGAAAAGAAAGAAGGCAGCATTACTGCAAGAGACAACTCACATCTTCGAAAGGAGTTTTGAAGATCTTCAAAATCAGATCTAGATCTAATTTTTGGAGAAGTGATAAAAAAGAAGGAGATCTTCATATCCTACCTGAGTGGATATCGGTAGAGACCAGGCACTTGTATGGCTAGATCCAGAACCTCAGGCAGACATCAAGATCATCACAGGATAATCAGATACCTACAACAAGATAAAATTAAATTAGATTTAATTTATTCTTTATTTTATTTTAGTTTTTTATTAGGTTAATAATATCAAATCTAAAAAATCTCAAATCTAATCTAGATCCAAGAGTAAAATTTTTGAAATATCTCTCTTGATCCAATCAGATCTGAACGAACCTGATCCGAAAAACTAAATTTTTTCTTCAACTGGTATTAGAGCCAGATTATATTTTTTATTAGATCTAATTTTATTATAATTTTAATTTAATAATTTTAGATATCACATTAGATATAATTAGATCTAAAATAAGAAATTAAAAAAAATTAAATAATTTAGATCTAAGTTGTACAAGATGCATGACTAGTTGTAGAATAGAATTATTCTATGTATAGTCTAGCATGATCATAATTTAATTTGATTAGTTATAATTTTTTAGATCTATTTATTTACTATTTTTTGATGTTATAAATATTATAATAAGATTTAAAAAATAAAAAATAAAATTATTTAATTTTTGTTCATATGAGATATGATGAATGGATGTTTAGACAAGTTGTAGAATAGTTCTACATAATTATCTAGAATATATTTTAATTTGATATGATCAATTTAAATTTGAGTTTTTAGATGATTATGAGATAATTTAGATCTGAAAACATGCATGATATGATACATGAAGATGTATGCAAAATATGTTTATAGTTAGATCAATTTTTTTATATATAAGATATATGATGTAGATCTAACTATTTTTGTAGTTTTCATATTTCTAATTAAAGCATTCTCCTTGGTCGTCCGATCATAAGAACAAAGTAGAATTTAAACGTCCTCTTCTCTTATTCGATGGGATGTTCTTATAATGTGTAAGGGTGCTGCGCGTTCGTCCTTAATCAGAATTCTAAAACTTATTTTCTACAAAACCCCAGATCCTGAAACCCTAGAATTTTATTTACATGTTTTGTTTATGAACTCTAAATTTAATTAAGAATTAAGATTATGAAATATGTTAAGTTTAAAAATTAAGAATTTTCAGATTTAAGATATATTCATAAAATTGGGTTTGGGCTTGGATAGCTCAATTAGGTCTAGCGGTTGATCAAACCAAATCAAGAGTTGGTTAGATGGGATCAAGAGTGCTTAAATTGATCAACCTAATAGGATTAAGTTTGGGATAAGATTGAATCACATGAGTGATCAATCAAGCTAAGACCTAATTAGGATCAGTGGTTAGAGTTTAGATTGTAGGCTAGCCTGATTGGTTCTGGCTCAATAATTTGGTGTCTAAAGTAAGTCTGACAGATACCATCGACTGATTTTTAATTGGGAGCTACTTAACTCGAATGCATTCTTATCGAGTTAATGGCATATCTCTTCCATCGATCTTACTTACCTGACCATATTTGTTGACCCAGTCCTGATCTAAGATGGTTAATAATCTGAGCTAACCCATGCCACTAGGTTAGTCATAATTGTTATGGCTATTATAAGTCAAGTTTAAAGACACCTAAATCAAATCACCCTAAGAAAAGATTAAGTCTAAGGTCTTCCACCATTGTAGATATGTGGGCCCTTTCCGGGGTTGATTATTCTCGGTTGGTCACAGTGGTTCAGTTGCATCGGAAAGACGCAACCATGTCTATTAGGCATTGAATGCTATGGGCTGGAAGATAAATTAGGCTCAATATTTTGGATACGGTGAGAGACCCAATTAGGAATCCAATCTATGCAAATGGTGGGTCTGACTTAACTAAAGAGTGGATCAATATTTTGGACATGATGAGATTCATGAATTAGAGACCAAGTTTGGGCGCGCCATGATTAGAGAATCATTGGATAAGAGTTATCCACTCATTGGCTAACCCATCATCAATAACTGTTAGGTGAGGTAATGAGTCAGTTGGTGAGACTGCACCACCCATTAGAAATCTATAATTGTGAAGATTTTTGCATCTCTATAGAGAGAGTGTAGGGATCCAAAAAAAATAGTGGAAGCTAATTTATTTAAAAATTAAATCCCTAAATAAATTAGTCAAGTCTTAATTATAATATCTAACTAAAAACTTTGAATATCTATAGAAAAAATAAAATATCTGCATCCAACCCACTAACACGTATCCTGGACACCCATAGACTGACCGAATTCAATTATAAGGATTGGCTCTGAAACTTCAAAATTATTTTGGATTCCGAGAAGTTAACTCATGTATTGGATTAGAATCCTTCCATCTTACCAGCTTATCCATTCACTAAATAGAGAGCGTCTCTTGATAAGTAGATGAACGAAGATAACAAGGCCAGATACTACATGTTGGGCTCGATGTCTGATGAGCTTCAGTGCCAACATAAAGATATCAAGACTGTCCGCCAAATGTTGGCTCACCTATAAGAGATGTTTAGTAAACAGAGTCGCGCAGCCAAATATCAGGTCATTAAACGACTATTCAAGACTAAAATGCATGATGGGCAGTCAGTCCAAGATCATTGTTTGATGATGATCAAGAACTTGGAAGAGCTTGAGAAGTTCAGAGTAAAGTTAGACCTAGATCTAGAGAATGATATAATTCTACAATCCTTGACTGATGCATGTGGGCAGTTCATCATGAACTACCATATGCATAAACTTCAAAATACTCTAGTCGAGCTTATGAACATGCTGATTACTACTAAGCTTTCAATGAAAGATTCTAAAGGCTTAGTATTTGCTATGAAACGGACTTCTTCCAAAAAAAAATCTTTTGAAAAGAAGAAGAAGTCTGTGAAAAGGCAGAAGGCAGAAGGTAGAAAGAAAAAGAAGGTAGAGCTAAAGAAGAAGGCCGTTGACAAAGAAAAGTATTTCCATTGCAACACTGACGGCCACTGGAAGCAAAACTATCCTACATACCTAGCCACCCTGAAGAATAAGAAGGAGGTAGGTCCTTCTGAAGGTATGCTCATTATTGAATCTAACCTTATGATTTCTTCTGCATCCAGTTGGATGCTTGACTCTAATTCTAGTGCTCATTTGTGTACTTCCATGTAGGATTTTAAGGATAGCAGGAGGCTGAGGGATTGTGAGATGATTCTATGCATTGAAAATGGAGCAAGGGTTGCTACTATGGCCATGAGAATCTACCCTCTTCGACTACCATCTGGATTAGATTTAGTAAGGATTGTTATTATGTGCCTACAGCAAGCAGAAATTTGATTTCTATTTAATGTTTAGCACTAGAAGGCTATGTAATTAGTTTTCTTAAGAAACATTGTAATATTCTTTATGAAAGAAATAAAATTGCAAGTGGTTTTCTTATTAACGGTCTTTATCAGTTACATATTGATGTATCTATTTTTAATATCGAGTAAAATGTGAATGTTATAAAATCAAAACGACCTAGGGATAGTCCAAACGATAGGTATCTATGGCACCTTAGACTAGGTCATATAGCAGAAGATAGGGTTAACAAATTAGAGAAAATCAGGCTATTGAGTCCATTGACTTTTAAGTCATATCCAATTTATGAATAATGTCTTCATGGCAAAATGACTAAACTTCTTTTTATGGGACATGGGGAAAGGGCCATGGATTTACTTATCCTAGAACATACTGATGTGTGCAGCCCATTTGATGTACCGGCTAGAGGCAATTTTGTCTACTTCATAACCTTCACTGATGATTTATCTTGGTATGGATATATATACCTTATGAGACATAAGTCTGAAGCCATTGAAAAGTTTAAAGAATTTAGACATGAAGTAGAAAAGTAAATTGAAAAACCCATTAAGATTCTTCGATCAGATCGAGGAGGTGAATACCTTAGTCAGAAATTCTTGGACTATCTCAAGCAGAATGGCATAGCCTCTCAATGGACTCCACCTGAAATACCTCAACTCAATGGGATTTTAGAACGAAGGAACCAAACCCTATTAGATATGGTCCAATCCATGATGAGCTTCACAAACCTTCTTGATTTTCTTTGGGGACATAGTTTGTTAATGGCTATATATTTACTGAATAGGGTTTCTTCTAAAATCATTTCTGCCACACCGTATGAGATATGGCATGGTAAAAAACTAAGTCTGAGTCATCTCAAAATTTAGGATTGTCCGACTCATGTCAAATGACTACAAGCAGACAAGTTAGACTGTAGGTCCTTTAGAGCTCAAATCATAGGATATCCTAAAGAGTCATTAGGATATTATTTCTACATTCCCGAAGATCACAATGTGATTGTGAATCGACATGCCATCTTTCTTGAAAAATAGTTTATTCAAGATGGTGGCATTGAAAAGTAGATCAAGCTAGAGGAGAAAGTCTCCCAAGAGAAAAGAGCTAAGGACCCTTTGAAACCAAATTAGGTTGAGCCAATACAATCACTACCTCCACCTCGAAGATCGAAAAGAGTTTCCCATCCCCCTTAAAGGTACTTAGGTTCTATTTCAGAGAAAGTAGAGAAAATGTTTCTCGTAGATAATGGAGTTCATGTTGATGATCCCAAAACCTATAACGAGGTAATATTAGATGTCGACTCTGAAAAATGGTTAGAGGTAATAAAGTCAGAAATTGACTCAATGCACTCAAACCAAGTCTGGACCTTAGTAAATCCACTAGAAGATATAGTACCTATTAGGTGTAAATGGATCTACAAGAGAAAGATTGGTGCAGATAGGAATGTGGAGACATTCAAAGCTAGATTAGTAGCAAAAGGATATAGTCAGCACAAAGACATTGACTATCAGGATACTTTTTCGTCAGTAGCTATGCAAAAGGGTATAGTCAGCACAAAGACATTGACTATCGAACAGCTAGAATGATCGATCATCTAAATCATTCTAATTGCTTCCAAAATCTATTAGTGAC
>QRFJ01000232.1:312143-363172 GCA_006176705.1 Cocos nucifera | reverse complement strand
AAGCAGACAAGTTAGATAGGTCCTTTAGAGCTCAATTCATAGGATATCCTAAAGAGTCATTAGGATATTATTTCTACATTCCAGAAGATCACAATGTGATTATGAGTCGACATGCCATCTTTCTTGAAAAATAGTTTATTCAAGATGGTGGCATTGGAAAGTAGATCAAGCTAGAGGAGAAAGTCTCCCAAGAGAAAAGAGCTAAGGACCCTTTGAAACCAAATTAGGTTGAGCCAATACAATCACTACCTCCACCTCGAAGATCGAAAAGAGTTTCCCATCCCCCTTAAAGGTACTTAGGTTCTATTTCAGAGAAAGTAGAGAAAATGTTTCTCGTAGATAATGGAGTTCATGTTGATGATCCCAAAACCTATAACGAGGTAATATTAGATGTCGACTCTGAAAAATGGTTAGAGGTAATAAAGTCAGAAATTGACTCAATGCACTCAAACCAAGTCTGGACCTTAGTAAATCCACTAGAAGATATAGTACCTATTAGGATGTAAATGGATCTACAAGAGAAAGATTGGTGCAGATAGGAATGTGGAGACATTCAAAGCTAGATTAGTAGCAAAAGGATATAGTCAGCACAAAGACATTGACTATCAGGATACTTTTTCGTCAGTAGCTATGCAAAAGGGTATAGTCAGCACAAAGACATTGACTATCGAACAGCTAGAATGATCGATCATCTAAATCATTCTAATTGCTTCCAAAATCTATTAGTGACACCTAGCAGTATATGGTGGCAACCCATCAGAGCTGAATGTGAACCTCTTGGTGCAGCTACTTGTGTGATTAAGTTCTTCTATCTTGAGCCCCGATTAGATTAGGGTTAAGGTAAACTCGTCAAACCCTAGTCTCTGTCATATGATGTAATCATTCGATTCGAGTCCGATGTGAAAATCTAAATATAAACTCTTTCTATTATTTCACTCTACCATGGCCATGGACTTTTGGACTTGATTCTCATGATTATCATAGGGCTGCTCCTCTACCACCGAGGTAGATAGATTCCATCTTGATGCCATCCAGTTCCTACAATGAACATGCTATAGCCAACATACACCTCAGGATTCCATATGGCTAGGAGACCGAGTAATGGTGTAGTCAAACTATAACACCCTCAAGGTGAACTGCCGATGCACCTCAGGTCAAAGAACCAGACACACTACTGCAGCATCGAGTCAGTCATTGACGAGAAGGTAGACTCCCTAATGACTACTCGAGGTGGTCACGCTCAGTGCCCTCGTTCTCTAACGAGTACCTATACTCTCGCTTTGGTGTCTCCACACCGTAGACTCAAGACTCATCTACTAAAGAGAAGCGATTGTACACCAACCTTCTGGATCAATCACCATCCTCGTGATGATCCTATGGTCGGGAGCATTTTATGAGTTAATAATGATTATTCATGTCTTAAATTTTCAACTCTTGAAAATATGAATTATCATTACCATTAACTCAAAGGATGTATCACAGACACTAAATACACATATGTGATAGAAAATAACCCATTTTATTGATTATAGTCAAAATTATAATTTTGCCCCTAGAAGTGTATTACAAGTGTCAGCCAATTCTGGCTTCTAGGGCACATATATCTAACAATCTCCCACTTGTCCTAAAGCCAATTGGCTACAAGTCTAAGTCCCATCTTCTCAAGGTGGGCTTCGATCTTCTGCTGGCCCAATGGCTTTGTAAGTGGGTCTGCCACATTATCTATGGAGTTGACTCTCTTGACCTCGACGTAACCCTTCTCAAGGTAATCGCGGATGAGGTGGTATCGCCGCTCAATATGCTTGGATTTTTGGTGAGACCTCGGCTCCTTAGCAAGGGCTATGGCGCCATTGTTGTCGCAGTATAGAGGAATGGCATCTGATGGCATTACTCCAATTTCTGCAGCAAACTTCTTGTACCAGAATGCTTCCTTCGCAGCCTCTGATGCAGCGATATATTCTGCTTCCATGGTGGAATCTGCTATCATAGTTTGCTTGGAACTCTTCCAGCTGACAGCACCACCATTGCACACAAACAGACTCCCAGATGTCGACTTTCGATCATCTATATCGGACATGAAATCCGAGTCTGTGTATCCCTGGACTTGGAGTTCTCCATTACCAAAGACCAACATCATATCCTTAGTTCTTCTCAAGTACTTAAGGATACATTTCACAGAAGTCCAGTGTTCTTCACCTGGATTTGACTGATATCTGCTTGTGACACTCACAGCATGGGCTATATCAGGTCGTGTACATAGCATGGCATACATGAGGCTCCCTATTGCAGAAGCATAAGGGATCTTGCTCATGCGTTCTATTTCCTCAGGTGTGCTGGGGCACATCTTCTTGGAAAGATGAATACCATGTCTGAAGGGTATTAATCCCCTCTTAGAGTTTTCCATACTAAACCTCTTTAGTACTTTCTCTATGTACATCTTCTGTGAAAGTCCTAGCATCCTATTCGGTCTATCCCTATAGACCTTAATTCCTAGAATAAAGGATGCTTCACCTAGGTCTTTCATGGAGAATTCCTTGGACAACCATAATTTGACTGTTGTCATCATGGGAATATCATTCCCAATAAGGAGGATGTCATCCACGTACAATACGAGGAAGACAACAGCGCTCCCACTGACCCTTTTGAAAACACACGATTCCTCTTCATTTTTGATGAAACCAAATATTTTGATCACATCATTGAAACGAGTGTTCCAGCTCCGAGATGCTTGCTTAAGTCCATATATGGACCTTTGCAGCTTGCAAACCTTGTGATCAGTATCACTGGATGTGAAACCTAGCGGCTGTTCCATATAGATATCTTCCTCAAGATATCCATTTAAGAATGCCGTTTTCACATCCATTTGCCATATTTCATAATCGAAATAGGCTGCAACGGCAAGCAATGTGCGGATGGATTTTAGCATAGCCACTGGGAAAAAGGTATCCTGATAGTCAATGCCTTCGCATTGACTATAACCTTTTGCCACTAGTCTAGCCTTGAATGTCTCCACATTCCCATCTGCACCAATCTTTCTCTTGAAGATCCATTTACACCCAATAGGTACTATACCTTCTGGTGGATCTACCAAGGTCCAGACTTGGTTTGAGTGCATCGAGTCAATTTCTGACTGCATTGCCTCTAGCCATTTCTCGGAGTCGATATCTGATATCGCCTCGTTGTAGGTTTTGGGATCATCACCATGAGCACCATTACCTACGAGGAACATTTTCTCTACTTCCTCTGAAATAATACCTAAGTATCTTTCAGGGGGATGGGAAAACTCTTTTCCGATCTACGAGGTGGAGGAGGTAGTGTTCTTATTGGCTCAACCTGATTTGGTTCCAATTGGTCCTTAGCTCTTGTACTTGTGAGACTTTCTCATCAAGCTTGATCTGCTTTCCAATGCCGCTATCTTGAATAAACTATTTTTCAAGAAAGATGGCATGTCGACTCACAATCACATTGTGGTCTTCTGGAATGTAGAAATAGTATCCTAATGACTCTTTAGGATATCCTATGAATCGAGCTCTAAAGGACCTAAACTCTAACTTGTCCGCTTGTTGTCTTTTGACATGAGCCGGACAACCCCAAATTCTGAGATGACTCAGACTTGGTTTCTTACCATGCCATATCTCATACGGTGTGGTAGGAACGGTTTTAGAGGGAAACCCTATTCAGTAGATAAATTGAAGTTAACAATGAGTGTCCCCAAAGAAAATCAGGGAAGGTCTGTGAAGCTCATCATGGATCGAACCATATCCAATAGAGTCCGATTTCTCCATTCTGAAACCCCGTTGAGTTGAGGTGTTCCTGGTGGAGTCCATTGAGAGACTATGCCATTTTCCTTGAGATAGTCTAGGAATTTCCGGCTAAGGTATTCACCTCCTCGATCTGATCGAAGAACCTTAATGGGTTTTTCAGTTTGTTTTTCTACTTCATGTCTGAATTCTTTGAACTTTTCAAAAGCTTCAGACTTATGTCTCATAAGATACACATACCCATACCTAGACAGATCATCGGTAAAGGTAATGAAGTAGACAAAATTGCCTCTAGCCGGCACATCAAATGGGCCGCACACATCAGTATGTACTAGGGCAAGGAGATCTGTGGCCCTCTCCCCATGTCCAACAAAAGGGAGTTTAGTCATTTTGCCTTGAAGACAAGATTCACAAGTTGGATATGACTCAAAAGTCAATGGACTCAATAGCCCATTTTTCTCTAATTTGTTGATCCTATCTTCTGCTATATGACCTAATCTCAGGTGCCATAGATATCTGTCGTTTGGACTATCCCTAGGTCGTTTGGCATTCACGTTTTGCTCGATAGTTAGAATAGGTACATCAATATGTAGCTGATAAAGACCATTAATAAGGAAACCATTTGCAATTTTATTTCTTTCATAAAGAATGTTACAATGGTCCTTAAAGAAGGTAATCACATAGCCTTCTTGTGCTAAGCATGAAATAGAAATCAAATTCCTGCTAGCTGCAGGCACATAATAACAGTCTTTCAAAACTAAGTCTAAACCAGATGGTAATCGAAGAGGGTATGTTCCCACGGCTACTGCAGCAACTCTTGCTCCATTATCCGATGCGTAGGATCATGTCTCCATCCCTCAGCCTCCTGCTATCCTCAAGACCCTGCATGGAAGTGCACAGATGAGCACTAGAACCAGAGTCAAGCACCCAACTGGATGCAGAAGAAATCGTAAGGTTAGACTCAATAACGAGCATACCTCCAGAAGGACCTTCCTTCTTATTCTTCAGGGTGGCCAGGTAAGTAGGGCAGTTTTGCTTCCAATGGCCGTCGCTGTTGCAATGAAAATACTTTCCTTTGACAGTGGCTTTCATCTTCGATTCTGCCTTCTTCTTCTTTGTTCCTTCCACCTTCTACTTTTTCGCAGACTTCTTTTTCTTTCCATAAGACTTTCTTTTGGAAGAAGTCCGTTCCATAGCAAGAACTGAGCCTTTAGAACCTTTCATAGAAAGCTCAGCGGTAACCAGCATATTCATTAATTCGGCCAAGGAATTTTGAAGTTTATGCATGTGGTAATTCATGATGAATTGTCCCATATGCATCAGTCAAGGATTGCAGAATAATATCGTTCTGCAGGTCCAAGTCTAACTTCACACCAAGCTTCTCAAGCTCTTCCATGTCCTTGATCATTGTCAGACAGTGATCTTGGACTGACTGCCCATCACGCATCTTAGCCTTAAAAAGTTATTTCATGACTTGATACTTGGCTGCGCGACTCTGTTCACCAAACATCTCCTTACAGGTGAGCCAACATTTGGCGAGCAGTTCTGATATCCTCATGTTGGCACTGGAGCTCATCAGACATCGAGCCCAATATGTAATATCTAGCCTTATTATCTTCGTCTATCCATTTCTCCAGAGACGCTCTCTATTCAATGGATGGATGGACTGATAAGGTGGAAGGGTCCTGATCCAGTACATGGGTTAACTTCTCAAAACCCAAAACTATTTTGTAGTTCCTGAGCCAATCTTTATAATTGGGTTCGATCAGTCTATGTGTGTCCAGGATACGTGCCAATGGGTTGGAGGCAGATATTTTCCTGTAGAGAGTCAAAGATTCTAGTTAGATATTGTAATTATGACTTGACCAATTTATTTAGGAATTTTATTTTTAAACAAATTAGCTCCCACTATTTTCTCGGATCCCTACACTCCCTCTGTAGAGATGCGAAAATCTCCACGATTAATGATTTCTAGTGGGTGGTGCGGTCTCACCAACTGACTCATCACCTCACCTAACAGTTATTGGTGATGGGTTAGCCAATGAGTGAACAACTCTTGTTCAATGATTCTCTAATCATGGTGCACCCAAACTTGATCTCTAATTCATGAATCTCACCGTATCCGGAATATTGATCCACTCCTTAGTTAAGTCAGACCCACCATTTGCATAGACTGGATTTCCTAATTGAGTCTCTCACCGTATCCAGGAATATTGAGCCCAACTCATCCTCCAGCCCATAGCATCCAATGCCTAATAGACATGGTTGCATCTTTTCGGTGCAACTAAGCCACTGTATCCAGCCAAGAACAATCAACCCCGGGAAGGGCCCGCACGTCTACAATGGTGGAAGACCTCAGACTTAATCTTTTCTTAGGGAGAATTGATTCAGGTCTCATTAAACTAGACTTATCATAGTCATAACAATTATGACTAACCTAGTGGCATGGGTTAGCTCGGATTATTGACCACCTCAGATCAGAACTGTGTCAACAGATATGGCCAGGTAAGTGAGACCGGTGGAAGGAATATGCCATTAACTCGTACAAGAACGCATTCAGATCTAGTAGCTTCCAATTAAAAACCAGTCGGTCGTATGTGCCAAACTTACCTTAGACACCAAATTATTGAGTCAGAACCAATTGGGTTAGCCTACAATCCAGACTCTAACCTCTGAGCCTAATTAGGTCTTGCTTGATCGTGACTCGATCTTGACCCAGACTTAATCCTATTAGGCTGATCAATTTAAGCATTGTTGATCCCATCTAACCAACTCTTGATTTAGGTTTGATCAACCGCTTAGACCTAATTGAGCTACCCAAGCTCAAACCCAGTATTATGAATATGTCTTAGATCTGAAATTCTCAATTTTAGACCTAATTGATATTTCATAATCTTAATTTTTAATTAAGTAGGGTTCATAAACAAAATATGCACAATAAATCCTAGGGTTTCAGGATCTAGGATTTTGTAGAAAGTAAGTTTTGGGTTTCTGATTAAGGACGAACACGCAGCACCCCTACACATCATAAGAACACCCCATCGAATGGGAAGAGAGGGCCTTTAAACCCTTCTTCGTTCTTATGACCGGACGGCCAAGAGGAACGCCTTAATCAGGAACATGCAATACTACAAAATAGTTTTAGATCTATATCATATATCTCATATATAAATTAGATCTAATCATGGCATATTTTGCATACATCTCATGTATCGAATCATGCATATTTTCAGATCTAAATTATCTCATAATAATCTAAAAAATTAGATTTAAATTGATCTAATCAAAATAAATTCTAATCTAGATAATTATGTAGAACTATTCTACAACTAGTCTAGACATGCATCAATCATATCTCATATGATATTCAAAAATTAAATAATTTTTATTTACTATTTTTCAGATGTTATTATAACACTTATAATATCAAAAAATAGTAAATAAAAGGATCTAAAATATGATTTAATCAGATTAAATCAAAAACATGCAAGACTATTCTATAGAACTATTCTATTCTAGAACTAGTCATGCATATCTTCTAATCTTAGATCCAAATCATTTAATTTTAATTTTTTTCTGATTTCAGATCTGATCACATCTCATGTGACATCTAAAATCACTTATTTTTTATTAAAATAAATTTAAAATCAGATCTAAATAATTTAGAACCTTGGCTCTGATACCAGTTGAAGGGAAATCCTGATTTTTCGGTCCAGATTCGTTCAGATCTGATCAGATCAAGAGATATATTTCAAAAAAAATTTTCTTTGATCTGTATCAGATCTGAAATATTTTAGATCTAATTCTTATTATTTTAATAAATAAAATAAAATAAAAATAAATTAAATCAAATTTAATTTATCTGATTTGGGTAATCCTATTATCCATTGATGATCCTATTTGCAGCGGAAGGTTCTGGATCTAGCCACGCAAGCACCTGGCCTCTACCGGTATCCACTCGGGTTGGATCTAGAGATCCTCTTCTTCTCTATCTATCCACTCGGGCTGGATCTAGAGATCCTCTTCTTCTCTATCATGCCTCCAAAAATCAGATCTGGATCTGATCTGGAGGATCTTCAAAACTCCTTTTGAAGATCAGCAGTCGTCCTTTGCAGCAGCGCAGCCTTCTAGCTTTCAGTCGCCTTTCTTTGATCTAGATTGCACCAACCAAGGTCCAAAACTCCTTTTGGACGTGGAGAGGAGAGGGAGAAGGTGAGTTTGGCATGGAGGAAGAAGGGAGAGGCAGCCTTGGGGCGTGGGGTTTCTCAAACTTAATCTGAGTTGGGCGCAGGGTCTTATTTATAGACTATCTGTGATCCAACTTCTCTTCTTCCCAACCAATCACAACTCTTTGTGAAATTAGATCTAAATCTGATTGGTGGGAATAGAGTCTCCTGGATTCCTCCTTAGAGGGCGCCTAAGACCAGTCAAAGTTGATTCTTAGGAGAACTCTAATTGGAATCCAAAAAGGAGATGGAGTCCTTGTCCAACAAGGACTCCTAGGTGCCTCCAACTTAGGCACATGCCTAGGGTGGCGTGCACCCTCTTCCTTGCCAGGTTCTGGCAGGGGGACAAGCCCCCACCAGCTCTCCAATAGGTGCATGACATGTGGTCAAAAGTCAAAGTATCAATGGTCAACATTTGACCAATCAAAGGTAGACTTTTGACCAAAGTCAAAGAACAAGAAATGGCAGGTGACCAAAAATGGCAGGTAATGTCTTACAAAATAAGACAACCTTTTCTGATTTGGACAACCTTCAGTCAGACCATATGAAGGCCTCTGATTGAGCACAAACTCCTTTGGCTCAGACAGGACAACTTATTTATGATAGCAAAAGAAGAATGTTAGGCTCAATCGAGTGCTAGCACGATTTCCTTGAACCTAATTGAATCTCATTCAGATCAATTGAACTGGATCAGTTCAATTGATGATCACCAGATTCAAACCCTTATTTGTGTGATCCAGTTAGGTTCAGTTTTGTATGGTAATGGGATATGTCATGATCTCTATCATCGACATCATCGAAACTCCTTTCGATGGATCAGAACTCTTCTGATTCGAACAGCTAGAATGATCGATCATCTAAATCATTCTAACTGCTCCCAAAATCCACCAGTGACACCTAGCAGTATATGGTGGCAACCCATCAGAGCTGAATGTGAACCTCTTGGTGCAGCTACCTGTGTGATTAAGTTCTTCTATCTTGAGCCCCGATCAGATTAGGGTTAAGGTAAACTCGTCAAACCCTAGTCTCTGTCATATGATGTAATCATTCGATTCAAGTCCGATGTGAAAATCTAAATAGAAACTCTTTCTATTATTTCACTCTGCCATGGCCATGGACTTCTGGACTTAATTCTCATGATTATCATAGGGCTGCTCCTCTACCACCGAGGTAGATAGATTCCATCTTGATGCCATCCAGTTCCTATAATGAACATGCTATAGCCAACATACACCTCAGGGTTCTATATGGCTAGGAGACCGAGTAATGGTGTAGTCAAACTATAACACCCTCAAGGTGAACTGCCGATGCACCTCAGGTCAAAGAATCAGACACACTACTGCAGCATCGAGTCAGTCATTGATGAGAAGGTAGACTCCCTAATGACTACTCGAGGTGGTCACGCTCAGTGCCCTCGTTCTCTAACGAGTACCTGTACTCTCACTCCGGTGTTTCTACACCGTAGACTCAAGACTCATCTACTAAAGAGAAGCGATTGTACACCAACCTTTCGGATCAATCACCATCCTCGTGATGGTCCTATGGTCAGGAGCATTTTATGAGTTAATAATGATTATTCATATCTTAAATTTTTAACTCTTAAAAATATGAATTATCATTACCATTAACTCAAAGGATGTATCATAGACACTAAATACACATATGTGATAGAAAATAACCCATTTTATTTATTATAGTCATAATTACAATTTTGCCCCTAGAAGTATATTACAAGTGTCAGTCAATTCTGGCTTCTAGGGTACATATATCTAACAGATTGAATGCTTGAGCAAGATTCCTTATGCTTCTGCAATAAGAAGCTTCATATATGCCATGTTATGTATACGACCTGATATAGCCCATGCTGTGAGTGTCACAAGCAGATATCAATCAAATCAAGGAGAAGAATACTGAACTTCTGCAAAATGTATCCTTAAGTATTTGATAAGTATCATAAATTCATCAATAAAAGTATTAATTTATCAATTAATTTATATATATTTTTAAAAAATATTAATTAATTAACATATATTTTTAAAAAATTAATATTTTTATTAATTAAAAAATAATAAAAATTAAGACACCATGTTTATCAATTTAATCTGACTTTTTAAAATAATTAAAAATATGTAGATAGTAGTGAGTCGGATCAAATCCATAGGGAAGGTAGTGTTTTCATATTTGAAATCTTTGATTTCCTTTAAAGAAAAAAAAATTGAAAATAAATTTTGAAGTCGAAAATTGAAAATTAAAATTACGAAGTAGAAATTAAATTATACAGAAAAGTAAACTTGGTACTAAGATCTATTAATTAGATCTTAGCATCTACTTGCAGTAAAATAAAGAATAATAATTAAAGTATAAAAATTAAATTGCAATAAAAATAAAAAGCTAAAATCAAAGTGCAAAAAAATAAAATTTATATAAAATTTTTAAAAAAATAAAATAAAATAGCTCGATCTCTTATCTTGGATCGACATGGGTGAAAAAATGGTGTACAAGCCTAGCTTTTTCTCTCAGCACTAGTTGCCTCAAAGCAGCCATTAATCTAGAGCCTAGCTTCACTCTGTTCACCTTGATCGAAGATGTTGATTTCTGGAGGCCTAGGGTCCTTTTTATAGAGCTAGGAGGGCTGGAGAGTTTTCTTCTAGATAATGTGGGACTAAGAAACTCTTTGATCATCAAAATATGGAGAAATCTGAATGAAAATTAAATTAAAAGGAGTTTTAGATGAATTCTATTGCTCTGGATGATATTTGATCATTGATAGGAATCCAACGGATCAAAAATCATCAAAATCAAATGTGTATCAGCCCAGATCAGGTCGGATTAAATTCTAGCCATCTAATCATGCTAATCAGGATAAAATCTAGCCATCGGATCAAGTTCTGGATGTTTTAATCAAGTCAGAAGCTTTCTGGACCGTTGAATCTTCATCGATTGATTTTTTGGCCATCGGATCGTGCCAGATCGTTGATGGAATTCGAATCAAACCCAAAAATAACCACCATCGTCCGATCTTGACCGCAATCAATTGGAGCCATTCGATCATATAATTACTGTTCTCATGGACCACCTGGACCGACTTCACCATACACCGCAATCAATCAGCGCTCACTGCTTTGATGCAAAATTATCTTTTTACCCTATAGACTGTGATGGATTTTCTGTGAACCCCTTAAGGGTCTAGGTCCACCACGTATCGCGTCATGATTCACCGATGTCTACTGAGCTGGTGGTCCATGCCTGGATCGTAGACTGGCTAATGGCTTCCACGGCTGAGTTGGCTTGGCTTGGCTTGCGGAGCCGACTGAGCCATTTTTTTTATTTAATTTTTTTTAAAAAAATTTATATCTTCTCCGTTTTAGCTCCGTTTTACTTTAAATTTATTTTATTGTAATCAAAAAAATGAGCTCTTTCTATTGATAATAAAATTTTATTTTTTAATTTTATTTTTTAATTATTTTTTAATTAATAAAAATATTAATTTATTAAAAATTATATATAAATTGATCATTAATTTTTAAAAATTAATATTAATTAATTAATAAATTAATACTTTTATTAGTAAATTTATGGTACTTATCATACCCTCCAACTTAGGCTTTGCTTATCCTCGAGTAAAGAAAGAATTTAGTTTTAAATACCTTTTAACTTTAGAGTTTCGAATTTTATCTAAGCAGTTTTCAAAATGGCCATTGATATTCAGTAGAGTATAAGTGAAATATATCATTGGAATATTAATACTTATCAATAGAAAAATTAAATAAAAAATATTAAATTTTTTTAAACTTTTTCTAAATTATCCTACTTTTATCTTTGATTTGTCTAAACTTTCATATAGACAAGTGTATTGCTACTTCCACCTTTCATTTATTGATTTTATTTTTATATTGCTCACTTTTTTATGTGAATATCATTGCTTACTTAGGCAATGGGATCCGATTATTTGATGGAAAATCAATATATTTTTTTTTAATATTGTACCACTATTGAGTGTCTTAACCCATTAAGCTTTCTATTTGATTCATGTAGCGAGTCTTAGATCAATGACTTCCAAATCAGTTGACTTTAGGACACTAGGTATAGAATATCCCTCGTAGCTCGAATCAAATAGACTACGAGTTAAGACTAGCTTTACAACGAGCTTCTTTGTCTTTTCCATCTTTTGATGCAAAATTCAATACTTGCTTAGGCAAAGAGATTCGATTACTCAGTGAGAAGTACTTAAAAACTATTTTATTTAATTTTTTATATAAATACTATTTTATTTAATTTTTTTATATAAAAAAATATATAGTTACCCTACATAAGCCTATAAAAAGTAGACTTTTCTTTGATGCTAGTAGAAAAAAATTAGAAATTCTTCAAGAAAAATTTTTTATGTTTTGAACTTAATTCTTTATTGAATTTTTTTAATACTTGATTCCTCAATATTTCACAGATTTTTTGATCTGTGTATCAATTTTTTTTTAAAAATACTTAGTTTAATTCTATTCTTAACATAATTAGGTGTTTAAATACTAAATACTAACTTTTTTGAGGATTTAAAATTTTAAAATTTTTATTTTTCTCTCCTCCCAACTTAATCGACATTATCCTCAATGGAGAAAAAAAATAAAGGATGTAATAAAGAACATGACAGAATACACTTGACTCAATGTATATGGTCCAGCATATGCCTTTAAAAATTTAAGCTCTCCCTCCAACTTATTCAAATTATCCTAAAAAAAATCAACTAAAAAGATAAATTAAACTTAAAGATAACTAAATATTGGGTTGCCTCCCAACAAGCACTAAGTTTACCATCTTCAGTCAAACACAATGCAACTTACTATCCTATGTCAAATACTGGATTGATAAATTTCAATGATTTTGGATTGCCAATCTCAGAAAGTTGATTTATAATTTCATTATTGATATAATCATTGTTAATTTTAGGGACATAATTTATGACCCCATTCTCATATTCATGTTTATTAAGAATTTCTCCTATTTGTTCTTCTAAAATGCTCATGAATGGAGTTTTAGGAGTTAAGTTTGATTCAATGGATGCTGGAATGGTGACTAAAGGCAGTTTTAATTCTGAAGGTAAATTAATATAATCTTATTTAAATAACTCCATTGACTCTTCATTACATGCCTCTTGATTTTTGTAAAAAGAACCGACTTCTAGGGTTGGAGGGAACAGGCTTTTAGGTTTATAAGTTTCAGATAAAATCATCTATTCTCTTTTTCTCTTTTTCTATCTCATTTAAACTGGAACTAGCATCAGTACTAATTCCTGGCTTGGGTTCTTTTATATGGTTAGCTTCAATACTAACCAATTTTTCTAAATTTTTATTTTGGCTAGCATCAGTACTAGTCTCTCTCACCTAATCTTGGTATGGATCCATAAGAATCCTATAGCTTTTAAGTTTAGAAATTACTTTGGCATTCTCTAATTGGGGATTCTTAAGTAAGACATTAAATTGATAACTTGGTCTAGGTGGTTGGTGGACATTAGATGGGTTGTTTAGAATTGATAGGCTCGGTAGTTGATCTAGTTCTCTCCTCGTGTTAGACTCAACTAATTATCCTATTTGAACTTCTAGCCTGGCAATTGATTATTATTGGATCAGAATTGATTGTTGTTGGCTTAAAATCAATTATTGAAATTGATTGAATTTATCGTCGGCTAGATTGGTCTGTTGATGAGGAGGTGGGTATGAGGGTTGATTATAATGCAGTGGTTGAAAAGACTGGCTAGGTTGTCCCTTATTATAGACATAGTTCTGGTACTGGGGCCTATTTTGATAATTTTGCACTGATGGAGTTTGGGTCTGAGCCTGAGTCTATTGTAATTTTCAAAAGAAATTAGAGTAGTTACTCCAATGCTGGTTATATGAATTTAAAAGAAGAATATTAACCGACTTAGAGTAGTCTTGAGTGGCTTGAACTTGTTCTTGGATAAAATATGAAAACTGTGCAGCATGATGGACTGAGCTAGGTGATGTGAATTGTGCAGAAGATTGTTGACCTAGGATTAGGAGTTGATCTAATTTATGAGCAAGAAGGTCAACTTTATCTAATTTTTGAACTATTAGGTTCAGATTAGCCATTTGATTATCAGGTTTAATGTGAATCAATCATTCAATTAAGTTTAACTAAATCAAAAAAGTAATTTTCTACCGTGCATGTACTAGTGTAATCCTAATGTATGGTTTAAAATTTTTTAGAATATTTTTTTATATTTTTTTATTACTTTATTTATTATTTTTAATTTAATTTAATTTAATTATTATTTTTAATATTTTTTTAGTTAGTTTAATTTAATTTTTATTTTATTCTATTTTATTTTATTTTTAGAGGAGAAAGTAGAAGAAAGAAAGAAGAGTTCTAAAGAAGAGGTCCTAAGGTGTCCTAGAACTAAGAAGAAAGAGAAGAATTAAGTTTAATTAGGTTTGATATTGGTTAGCAATCAAATTGATCAATCAATCCTAACTAAGGATTATCCTAGATCTAGATAGCTCCTAACTACCAAGGTCACCTTCAAGCCCTCCAAGTGTAAGATCAGTCAATCAACTGATCAGATAAGTATAAGATCGGTGGGAGTTCCTCCATTGCTTGTCTTAGACACTAATTATGCTTGGTCAGATAAGCGAATAGAATCAATTAGAAACCACCTTCCTTCAGTCCCAATCATCTCTGAACCACTTTTCTAGATACCAGTCAAATTGACTAATCCTAACCTGATTCAACTCTTAGGATTTCTTATCCTATTGAGCTCGAGTTTCTATGGCTGATGTCTAATTGATTTTAAAATTAAAAGGTTAGGTCAATGTAGGATGCTAGTTGGTTGTTTGTGGGCTAAGAAAGGGTGATCAAATTTTCATCTTATCTTGTTTAATTGGTGTTGTCCATAATTTGATTTAATTATGATATGCAAAAAAAAAAATTCAATCAAAGGATTCTATGCAATTTAAACTAGATGTATGCAACTAATTAAATTCTGAAAGGCTTACCTTGCCTCCAGCACTCATCAGAAAAAATAAAACTAATATGATGCATGCTCTAAACAGTTAGAATTTCTAATCTTATCATGAGACTTTTAATTAGATTTAAATAGATATTTTTTAAATTAATTTAAAAATAAAGTAAATAAACAAATAAATAAAAAGAAAAGAGGACTGGAGTTAGGATTGATCTCACCAAGATTAGATGCTTTCTTCCTTTTCTCTTTTTTTTCTATAAAATAAATAAATAAATAATTAGTAAGAATATTTATAAAAAATATTTATAATTAATTTATAAAAAAAATTAAAAAAATCAAAGAAAAAAATAGCATCTATTCCTTTTTCGGCAACGACACCAAAAATTTGATAGGAACGCGATGTTGTCGTTAAGACATCATGTTTATCAGTTTAATTTGACTTCTTAAAATAATTAAAAATACATAGATAGTAGCGAGTCTGATCAAATCCATAGAAAAGGTAGTATTTTTAGATTTAAAATCTTTAATTTTTTTTAAAAAAGAAAAGAATTTTAAAATTAAAAGTGAAGTCGAAAAGCAAAAATTAAAGGGTGTAGAAATTTAAACTTGGTATTAAGATCTACTAGTTAGATCTTAGCATCTACTTGCAATAAAATAAAAAAATAATAATTAAAGTATAGAATTAAATTATAATAAAAATAAAGAGTAGAAAATTAAAGTATAAAAAATAAAATTTTTATTAATTAAAATTTTAAAATTTAAATACATAAAATTTTAAAAAAAATAAAATAAAATAAAATAGTTTGATCTCTAATCTTGGATCGGCATGGGTGGAAAGATAGTGTAGAAGCCCAGCTTTTCTTCTTGGCATCAGTTGCCTCGAAGCAGCCATTAACCCAGAGCCTAGCTTCACCTTGTACCAAAACTTCGTCTTGATCGAAGATTTTGATTTTTAGAGGCCTAGGGTCCTTTTTATAGAGCTAAAAGGACCGAAGAGTTTCTTCTGGGCAATGTGGGACTAAGGAGCTCTTTGATCATCAAAATATAGAGAAATTTGAGTGAAAATTAGATTAAAAGGAGTTCTGGATGAATTCTATTGCTCTGGATGAAATCTAGCCATTGATAGAAATCCAACTGACCAAAAATCATCAAAATCGGATGTGTATCAATCCAGATCAGGTCAGATTAAATTTTGGCCATCCGATCATGCATTGATGGAGAAAATATGGCCATTGATTGCGCGTTGGGAGTCCTGATCATTATCGAGAGCATTCTGGACTGTCGGATCATCCCCTGGATCAAGTGGATGGCGATTCGCATGAAGTCTAAAGCTGAATCAAATCCAAAAATAACTATAGCCGTTTGATCTTGACCGCAAGCTACCGCAGCCATTCGATCGTGCAATTACTATTCCTATGGACTGCATAGACCGGCTTGACCACACACCGTAGCCAATCAGTGCTCTTATTTTAATGCAAACTTACCATTTTACCCTATAAACTGTGATGGATTTTCTGTGAATTCTTTAAGGGTCTAGGTCCACCATATGTCGCGTCGTGATTCATCGGTGTCTGCTGAGCTGGCGGTCCATGCCTGGATCATGGACTAGCTAATGGCTTCCGTGGCTAAGTTGGCTTGCATGGTTGACTTGGCGCACTGGCTTGTCAGCTTGGCTCGGTGCGTTTGAATGCGCCGACTGATATGGCACGGCGGCTTGAGCCGACTGAGCCATATGTTATTTTCATTTAATTTTTTATTTATTTTATTTCTTTAGAAATTCATATCTTCTTTATTTTAGCTTTATTTTACATAAAATTTATTTTATTATGATAAAAAATGAGCTCTTTTTATTGATAATAAAATTTTTATTTTTAAATTTTATTATTTTTAATTAATTTTTTAATTAATAAAAATAAGAATTTCTTAAAAATAGGTATTAATTAATTAATAATTCTTAAAAATTAATATAAATTAATTGATAAATTAATACTTTTATTGGTAAATTTATGGTACTTATCAGTACTTAAGAAGAACTAAGGATATGTTCTTGATTTTTGGTAATAGAGAACTCAAAGTTCAAGGGTATACAAACTCAGATTTTATGTCCGATATAGATGATCGAAAGTCGACATCTGAAAATCTATTTATGTGTAATGATAGTGCTATCAGTTGAAAGAGTTTCAAATAGACAGTAAGAGCAGATTTTATCATGGAAGTATAATACATCGCTACGTCAGAAGCTGCGATGGAGGTATTCTAGCATAAAAAGTTCACAGCAGAGATCGAAGTGATACCATCAGATCTCATTCCTCTATACTACGATAATAATGGAGCCATAGCCCTTGCTAAGAAGCCAAGATCTCATCAGAAATCCAAATACATCGAACGGAGATACCACCTCATCCGTGATTATCTCGAGAAAGAATATGTCAAGATCAAGAGAGTCGACTTCACAAATAATGCGGTAGACCCACTTACAAAGCCATTAGGCTAGTAGAAGATCAAAACCCACCTTGAGAAGATGGGACTTAGATTTGTAGCCAATTGGCTTTAGGCCAAGTGGGAGTTTGTTAGACATGTGTGCCCTAGAAGTCAGAATTGGCTGACACTTGTTATACACTTCTAAGGACAAAATTATAATTTTGACTATAAATAATAAAATAATTTTTTTCTATCATAACGTGTATTTAGTGTCTGTGATACATCCCTTGAGTTAATAGCAATGATAGTTCTTATTTTCAAGAATTAAAAATTTAAAACATAAATTTTTATTATTAACTCATAAAATGCTCCTGACCGTAGGATCATCATGAGGATGGTGATTAATCCAAAAGATTGATGTACAATCACTTCTTTATAATAGATGAGTCTTGAGTCTATGGTGTAGAGACATCAGAGCGAGAGTACAGGTACTCGTTAGAGAACAAAGGCATTGAGTGTGACCACCTCGAGCAATTGTTAGGAAGTCTACCTTCTCGTCGATGACTGGATCGAAGCTATAGTTGTGTGTCTGGTTCTTTGACCTGAGGTGCATCGATAGTTCACCTTGAGGATGTTGTAGTTTGACTATACCATGACTCAGTCTCTTAGCCATTCAGAACCCTAAGGTGTATGTTGGCTATAGCATGTTCATTGTAGGAATTGGGTTGCACCAATAGGGAATCTATCTACCTCGGTAGATGAGGAGTAGCCCTATGATGATCATGAGAATCAAGTCCATAAGCCCATGGCCATGGCAGAGTGAAATAATAGAAAGAGTTTCTATTAAGGTTTTCACATTGGACTTGAATCGAATGATTAATCATATGACGGATATTAGGGTTTGACGAGATTACCTTAACCCCAATCTAGTCGGGGCTCAAGATAGAAGAACTTAATCACACGGGTAACTGCATCGAGAGATTCATTTTCAGTTCTGATGGGTTACCACCATATGCTGCTGGGTGTCACTGGTGGATTTTGAGAGCAATTAGAATATTTTAGATGATCAATCATACTAGTTGTCTGAATCAGAAAAGTTTTGATCCATCGAAAGGTATTTTGATGATGTCGATGATAGAGATTGTGACATATCTCATTACCATACAGAACTAAACCTAACTAAATCACACAAATAAGGATTTTGATCTGGATATCATCAGTTGGACTAATCCAGTTCAATTGATTTGACTTAGATTCAATTAGGTTCAAGAAAATCGTGCTAGCACACGATTGAGCCTAATGTTCTCCTTTAATTATCATTAAAGTTTGTCTTGAGTGAGCTAAATATGTCTGAGCTCACTCAGGTACCTTTACTTGATCTGACTAGAGCTTGCTCAGGTTAGAAAAGGATTGTCTTAATTTATGAGATGAATTTGAGACAACACCTGCCATTTTTCGTCATCTACTAAATCCTGTTTTGGACATTTGGTCAAACGTTGATCTTTGACACTTAGACATCTACTCATGTGTCAAGCCATCATAGGAGAGAGTTCTTGGACCAGTCCACTTGCTAAAAAGTAGATGGATAAGAGGTGCATGCCTAGAGAGGCGTGCGCCCATGTATAAAGCATCTGTAGTCCCATACAGATGGGACTCCAGTTGCTTCGGGGATTCTACTTGGATGGCGCCTAGAAGACTGCTTTGACCTAGTCTTGGCACCATCTAAGGATGATTCAAAGGAGCTCTCATCTGATTGGATCAAATGATGTTATTCCACCAATCAGATTTAGATCTAATTGCACAGAAAGCCATGATTGGCTAGGATGATGTGGCACTGCATGGCGCAATAGGGTCAATAAAAATGCTATCTGCGCCACGATCAAAGAAGCTTGACCAATTGCCCATACCACAAGACTTCCCCTCTTCCTCCTCCATGCCACCTTCAGGTGTTCTCTCTCTTGTCCACGCCCAAGAATTTTTGGGCACAAGTTTGGTGCGATCCAAGCAAGAGAAAGGCGATAGAAAAAGAAAGAAGGCAACGCTGCTGCAAGACAACTCACATCTTCAAAAGGAGTTTTGAAGATCTTCAAAATCAAATCTAGATCTGATTTTTGGAGAAGTGATAAAGGAGGAGATCTCCAGATCCTATCCAAGTGGATACCGATAGAGGCAGGCACTTACGTGGCTAGATCCAGAACCTCAGACAGACATCAGGGTCATCACAGGATAATCAGATTACCCATAATAAGATAAAATAAAATTTAATTTAATTTATTTTTAATTTAATTTAATTTTATTTTATTAGATCAATAATATCATATCTGAAAAGTCTTAGATCTGATCTGGATTCAAGAAAATTTTTTTAAAATATCTCTCTTGATCCAATAAGATCTGAACGAACTTGATTCGAAAAAGTAGATTTTTCCTTCATTTAGAAGTGTACATTACACTCACAGGCTATGAAAAAATGTAAATGCTATTTTTTTATTATTCTTGCATTATCGTAATATCATTCATAATGATATCATAATAATCTTTCTTTATTAATAAATGATAACCATCTTTGGCCAAAAGGTTAATAGAGATTATATTCATCAGAAAAGAAGGACAATAATGATATTCATCTAAAGAAATGATGTTAGTATTGAAAATAAGCTGAACTATTTCCATAGCTAGAACTGGAATGGATCTTCCATCTTCAACATTCAGGAATCGCTCATTATTTTCAAATTTTTTACTAACTTGAAGTTCTTGCAATGAATTGCAAATATGAGCTAGACTTCTAGTATCCAATACCTAGATAGTAGTATCACAAACATAAAAAATATAAGGTATTATCATATAACATCCTCGATTAGCAACTCCTTGCTCTTTTCTCTTGTTTAGCCTGTTAGGATCACGAAAAGCAAGGTACTGAGCATAATTCCTCTTCCAGTGCTCCTGCTTCTTACAATATAAGCACTCTGTCTAATCTAGGCTAGTCTTGGACCTTTTGTTTAGACTAGGTATGAATCCCCAGCACAAACCTCTTCGTGCTGCTAAATAATGTTCAACTTCTGATACTTGTTATCAAAGTTGGATCCCATAAGTATATTAGTATCTAACAGTGAACAGAGCAACTAGGATTTGGCTTAACTATATAAAGGAGAACCAAAAGCCTAATTAGTAAATGATTTATTAGACCTAAATATTTAGACTTTAATCAAAATATTCTTCTACTATTTTATTCAAATTGATAGTCTCTACCTCCAATTTGAGGAAGTATCTTAATTTTTTAGTGGGTACTAGAATCCACATAGATCGCATACGAGCTCGAGGAAAGCTCTGGCTAACCTATGTGCATCTATGGGTAGGTTCTTAACCAATTATTTCTTCAAATAATTTCTAGTATTAGATTTTGCCCCAGATATCTTTTCAATAGGCTAGGTGAAGAAAACGATCTAGGATTTTAGGAATGGATTTTAAAACTTTTTCAAAAATTAGACAGCAAAACTAATAAATTAATCATATTAATTTATTTAAAATTCATAAAAGAATCCTAAATCTAGGATCCTATCACATGATTTAAGATTGATATTAAATCTAAAAAAAATAATCAAAAAGGTGATGTTGATCATATCAACATCCAGGCAATTCTAGATCTGATCTATATACATAAGGAAGATCATATCAACCTTACCTTTGCAAGATGTATTCTCTAACTCACTGATCCGAGGCTGAGGTTATCGCTCCGAGCCGCACACACATCCGATCTCTACCGGATGTCCACACAAAGCCTCGATCTTCGATTTGAAGTCCGATGCAGAAAATCAACATAGTATGCTAGTGCTATGTTGATCCTTCTTTTGATGGCTGATTTGGATCCTCCATCTTCAAATCTTGGACTCTCCAATTTTCAAAAGAAATGAAAAAGATTTGTGAAGAAGAGACACCTCTCAAAAATCATAAAAAGAGGAAGGGATCAAGAAAAGATCCTAGAGAAGAATTATTTCTTCTCTCTTCTTTTTCTCTCATCAGGACACAACGGTTCATGTCTCAATGAAGCACCACACCCAAATTTTCTTTGCATCCAAGATTTCCACATCCTAAACCTCTCTCTCAGGTCTAAAACCTATAGAAAACACATGCCCTACCTAGAAAGGTAGGTCCAATTTGATCAAGGATTGTGGGGCCTAAGTCTTAGGTGTCCCCATCTTTTTTTCTTTTCATGAACTCTAGTAAATATGTGCAAATAAGTCTTCTATTTTTCATGAAAAATTAAAGAAAAATTAGATGATTTGGTGCCTCAAAGAAATAAGGAAAGATGATGTATCAAACTCCATCCAATAGAGACCTAGGGCAAAAAAACTAATTTCACAACTAATTTCCTTCTAAAATGGTGGGAGATATAAAAAGGGCATGGATACTCTCTAGAAATAAAATTTTTCATAAAAATTCTAAGAAAATTGGTGTGGAAGGGCATGGAAAGCAAGATAGCGCAAGAAGGAGAAATCCTAGTCACACTAGGACTTCTAGTTTTAACTTGATCCAACTTATTATTTGAATCCAATTAAATCAAAACTAATGCAACCCAATTAAAGATGATCTTAGTCTAACTAAGAGCTTAATTAAATAAAATTAAATTAAATTTAAAATTGATTTGATTTTTAATCAAATAGAAATTGGGTGCATACTAGTCCTAATTGAACAAGGACTTGTTCTTTTTTATAATTGGCTCATCTAATAAACCAATTGAACCCAATCTAATCAAGCCAAAACTAAATCTAATTAAATTATATTTAATTAAACTTTATCTCCGCCCTCTAGCTTAATCAAATTAGCTAATTAGTAATTTAATTACTAATCGATCCTCCTACAATACTTGTACTAGGTCAAACATCAATCGTATTAATTCTTTGACCTAAGAATGATTCTAAATCATTGATCAACCATCCGATCAGATTAAGATCTTTTATGTGTGTGACCCCATAGGTGCTGATAGCATAAGAACAAATTTCTATACCAATCGAAGTGACCATCTAACAATGATACCTAATGGTTGAATTGATTGAATGTGTAAAGCAACACTCTTAGAACCCATGTGGATATAGTTTCCATATAATTCATTTTCTTGACCTTAATGCTCATAGGACAACTTAGAGTTTAACTGTCAACCTTGATTAGATCATCTATATTATATTTCAAAATACCAAATCTATCTTATGGATTATCCTGATCAAGATTTTGCTAAATTGAAATACAGTAATGCATTTTCTTCAATCTCTCGAAGTGGTCAATTCCATCTTCATCACTCACCGATTTCATAAGTACTTGACCATGCCCAAAAATCTTTCTTAACTGAATTAGAAATTCAGATAGTCCAGCACCAAAGTACAGTGAGTTGCTTGCAAGCCACCATGGTGATCTTGGGTCTAAGAGATACTTATATCCATATCCCATCAAAGCAATTTTTGATAATAGAATACTCTAAAATTGATCATATTCAGTGATGCATACCCTTACATCCCATCTGTATACCATACCAGTATCTCCACATCCTTGATTAAGAGGACAACCAACCTATATAACATACAACGATCTATACTTAATAAACGTTATCATCCTAAATAACAACGTATCATTTGATCGTGAACAGTTTAAGGACTAATCAATAATTTCTCTCTTTATCGAAGCTAAATAGTCCTAAGGACTTCATCACAACAGAAGAAGTTTATTCGAAGATATAGAATTTATGATGAAAAACCTAGAATAATATTTTATTCAATAATAAATTATTTACAAGTATAAAGTAGCATAACCATCAATAAGCTAACGATTGATTTTGGAACATAATTTTCAATAACTCCCACTTGTCCTAAAGTCACTCGGTGAAGGAATCAGATCTAGGATTTCACAAATAGATCTTGAAACTTTTTCAAGATCTTACAGTAAAAAAACTTAAATAAATCTAAAATTTATTTAAATAATCATGTAAACACCTAGATTTTAGATCTATTACATGATCAAGATATGATATTAAATTAAAAATTAAAATTAAATAAGAAAGAAAAAAGGTTGATCAAATCAACCTAGATCTACATTACATCAAATGCAGGTATGAAGTTTATAGATTAGATCTATTACCTGAGCAAGTTTAGACGTTCTAAGTTGCTGATCTGGGCTTGAGGATGAAGTCACAAGCCGCATATATGTCCGGCCTCTAGAGTCGTCCACACGAGCCTATGATTTTTTATCGGAAGTCTGATGCAGGAAATCAGCACAGCATGCTAGTACTATACTGATCCTTCTTCGACGGTCGATCCGATGCTTTCTTCTTTGAAATTTAAACTCTCCAAAATATGAGAAGGAAGATGAGAGTTTACTGATTTGAGACTTTCTCAAAAAAAAAACTCAAAAGAAAGGAGGAGAGATTGAAAATAAAACAGCCCTAGAAGAAGATCCTCTTCTTCTTCTTTTTTCTCTCACCTAGACATCTAGTTTGGTGCCTATGAAACCCCTACGTGCAAGGACCCTCTTCCTCTAATTTTTGCACACCCCAAACCTCTTCCAAAGATCTGTATTTTATAAACAATCAGAATAAAATTCATCCAATAAATAGGGAAAAAGAAGAGTCCAAGTTAGATCAAATTTTTAGACTAAGAATATCCAAAAATGGAAAGTTGTTGGGGTGCCCAACTCTCGGATGCCTCCTCCATAATTTTTGGCGTGGACCAGCAAAGGAGAGTGCACAAAAAAAGAGATTATTTTTATGAAATAAAAGAAGAATTAATTAAAAGAGGGGGTGGCACTCAAGGGAAGATGTTTTGGTCAACAAGGATTCTATCTCATAGAATCCTAAGCAAAACCAATTCCTCCTTTGACTTGGTCTTCCACCTAACATCCAAATATGACTTGGAGGGAGAGAGGGGGTGTGAAAATTAGGAAGAAATGGATTTTCCATAAAAAATATCTAAAAAATAGATGGGGGGGGTTCGGACCAAGGTGGCGCAAGGAGATAGGGAGTCCTAGTCTCACTAGGACTCCTATTTTGACTTGGTCAAACAAGATCTTTTAACGAAATAAAATCAAGATTAAACCAATCCAATTAAATAAGATCGTAATCTATTTAAGAACTTAATTAAATTAGATTTAATTTTAATTTATTTTTTAATCAAATTAGAAAATTGGGTTAATCCGAGTCCTAGTTAGACTAGGACTAGTTCTTCCTTGCACTTGGCTAATCCAATAAACCAATTGAACTTAATCCAATCAAGCCCAAATCAAATTTAATTAAATTATATTTAGTTAGACTTAATCTCAGCCTATTGACTTAATCAAATTAAGTCAATTAGCAATCTAATTACTAATCGATTCTCCTGCAACATTTGCACTAGGTTAAACACCAATCATATTGATTGTTTAACCCTAGAACGATTCTTAATCATTGATCAACCATCCGATCAGATCATAAGCTCTAATGTGTGTGACCTCATAAGTCTAAACCTAAGCTAGTAGCATAGAAATAAATTTCTATATTAATCAAAGTGACCATCTAGCAATGATACCGACGGTCGGATAGGTCGAAGGTGTTGAACACCATCCTTAGAATCCATATGGATATAGTTTTCATATAATTCATCCTCTTAACCATAATGCTCATAGGACACATCAGAGTTCAACTGTCAGCTCTGATTAGGTTATCCATATTGTATTTCAAAATATCAAATCCATCTGATGGATTATCCCGACCAAGGTTTTGCTATATTGAAATATAGTGATACATTCTTCTCCAACTCTTGGAGCGGTCAATTTCATCTTGATCACACTCCAACTTCACAAGTACTTGACTATGCCTAGAAGCCTTCCATTGCTAAATTAGAAATTTAGTTAGTTCGATACCAAAGCACAGTGAGTTGCTTGCAAGTCACTGAGGTGATCTCAGGTCTAAGAAATACTTATACCTATATCACATCAGAGACATTCTCGATAATAGAATCCTCTGAAGTTGGTCACGTTCAATGATGATGTACTTATACATCTCACCTGTATGCCATACCAGTGTCTCCACATACCTTGGTTAAGAGGACAACCAACCTATATGGCTATAGCGATCTATGCTCGATAGACGCTATCATCCTAATTAACAGCCTATCATTTGATCGTGAATAAATTTAAGGACTAATCGATAAATCCTATCTTTATCAAAACTAAATAGTCCTAAGGACTTTATCACAATAATGGAGTTCATTAGAAGATATAAACTTATGATGAAAAAGATGTCAAAAAATTTTTTATTAATTAATAAATTAATTATAATATCTCAACCGTCAACAGACTGATGATTGGTTTTGGAACATAATTTTCAATAACTCCCACTTATCCTAAAGCCACTCGGTACAATATCTAATACCCATCTTTGACTTATGGTTGTCGAACTCCTTGATTACCAGGGCTTTAGGGAATGGGTTGGCTGGGTTCTCATTTTTATTGATCTTCTGATGGTTGATGTCACCATGATCCATGATCTCACGGACCAAATGAAAGCAGCACAAAATGTACTTTGTTCGTTGGTGTGCCTTCGATTCCTTTTCTTGAGCTCTGACGCTAGTGCTGTCGCAGTAGAGCAGGACTGGACCATCAATGGAGGGAGCTACTTCGAGCTTGGTAATGAACTTCCTCAGCCACAACTTTCTTTGCTGCATCTGATGCTGCCATGTACTTTGCTTCACAAATAGAGTCAGCCATTGTATGCTGCTTGAAACTTTTTTAGCAGATGGCTCCACCATTTAGAGTAAAGATATACCCCAACACACTTTTACTATCATCAAGATCAGATTGAAAACTAGAGTTTGTAAATCTCATAAGCTTCAGATCTGACTCACTATAAATCAATCATTGGTCCTTAGTATTTCTTAAATACTTAAGAATAGTTTTAACCACCTTCTAGTGATTTTCTCCAAGATTAGACTGGTATCTACTCATTACTCCTAGTGAGTATGCCACGTCTGATCTCGTACATATTATTGCATATATAATAGATCCTACTGTCGAAGCATATGAAAATCTACTCATATGCTCTCTCTCTTCAGGAGTTGTCGGACAATCCTTCTTAGAGAGAAATTTCTTGGCCTATCGAAAGATATTTCTTTTTAGAATTCTTCATACTGAACCTCTTCAGCATAGTTTCTATGTACGTGGATTGAGATATACCAAGCATCCTTATAGATCTATCCCTATAGATCTTCATCCCTAGGATGTAGGATGCTTCACCCAAGTTCTTCATGCAGAACTATGATGACAACCAGACTTTTATTTCTTGTAGTGCGGGGATATCATTCCCGATTAAGAGAATATCATCCATGTACAAAATAAGGAATACCACTACTAGACCATTTATCCATTTGTAAATGCAGGGTCCTTCTCCATTCTTAATGAAGCCATACATTTTGATCACTTTATCAAAATGCATGTTTCAACTTCGAGATGCCTGTTTCAATCCATAAATGGATCTCTGAAGCTTGCATACCTTGGACTCATCTATGGATGTGAATCCTTCAGGTTGTATCATATACACCTCTTCGATCAGCTCTCCATTTAGGAAAGCTATCTTTACATCCATCTACCAGATCTCATAGTCCAGATGGGCAGCAATGGCAAGCATGATCGGAATGGATTTGAGCATTACCATAGAAGAGAACGTCTTGTCATAGTCAATACCATACCCCTTGGCAACCAGATGGGCTTTATAGGTTTCTACCTTTTCGTCTGTGCTCCTCTTCCTTTTAAAGATCCATTTACACCCAATGGGTTTAACCCCTTCAAGTGGGTCAACTAATGTCCATACATCATTGACCTTCATAAAATCCATTTTGAATCTTATGGCTTCTAGCCATTTCTCAGAGTCGGATCTCTGCATCACATCCATGTAAGTGATCGGGTCCTCATCGTTCTCATCGAATTTGATGGGATCACCATCCTGAATCAAGAATCTATAGTATCTATCCGAATGGCGGGGTACTCTATCGGATCGCCTTAATGGTGTGGGCTCATTAGGCTTCGAATCTGATCTGATCAAATCTGACTTAGGTTCAACATTCTGTGTCGGACTTTCTACTTATTGAATTACATCAAGTTCAACCTTAGAGGCAATAATTCCTTCATTAAGAAACTTCTTTTCCAAAAAGATTATCCTAAGGCTGACGAACACCTTTTGTTCATCAGCATAGTAGAAATAGTATCCTTTGGTCTCTTTTGGGTACCCTATGAATATACACTTATCAGACCTAGGTCCAAGTTTGTCTATAACTAATCGTTTGACATAAGTCGGGCACCTCCAAACCCTAAGGTATGAAAATGCTGGCTTATGTCTTGTCCATATCTCATATGGGATTTTAACTATAGACTTATTTGGAATCCTATTTAATAGATAACAAGTCGATTTGAGTGCATATCCCCAGAAGGATATTGACAAGCTGGCAAATTTCATCATGGATTGGACCATATCTAACAGAGTTCGATTCCTCCTTTTAGACACACCATTATACTGTGGTGTTCCAGGAGGAGTCCATTGGAAGAGAATTCCATTCTCTCCTAGATATGTGAGAAACTCACTAGAAAAGTATTCTCCTCGGTCAAACTGAAGTTTTAATACTCTTTTCAGTTTATTTTTCTACTTCACTTCGGAATTGTTTGAACATTTCAAAAGAATTCGACTTATATTTTATCAGATAGATATATCCATATTTGGATAGATCATCTATAAAAGTGATGAAGTAGACATATCCATCTCTAGCACTTATGCTCATTGGTCCACATACATCAGTATGTACTAGACCTAAGAGCTCATTAGCTCTCTCATCCTTTTTAGTGAAAGATGATTTGGTCATTTTATCAAGAAGACAGGACTAATGGGTTAGAAGTGATTTATAATCATTAATTTTGAGGATTCCCTCCTAAGTCAACCTATTTATTATGTTCTTGTTTATATGATCTAGCTTACAGTGCCATAAGTAGATATCTGATACACTATCTAATCTAGGATGCTTGCCAGTAGAATAGACTACATTAATAGATTATGATAACATATATACACCATTGTTCAATTATTCATAAAAAGCAGTAACACTATTCACAATGATATTACAAACTCATTTCTTTACTAAAATTTCATAATTATTCATGAACAAAAGGCCTACAAAAATGATATTTAAAAAGAAACTAGGATAGAAATGACAATCACTAAGAATAATGGTATGAGATTCAAATATAAGTTTCAAAATTTCTAAAGCTAGAACTGAAACTGGTCTTCCATCTCCAACGTTCAGGAATCTCTCGCCTTGGTCGAATCTTTTACTGACCTACAACCCCTACAACAAATTGCAAATATGGTCAGGGCTACCAGTATCCAATACCCAATTAGTAATATCACAAATAGAAAAATTACAAGGAGTTATCATATAAATACCTTGCCCAACAATAGCTTGCTTCTTTCTCTGCCTGTTCAGATCCAGGGAGGCAATGTACTAAGGACGGTTCCTCTTTCAATGCTTTTGCTTCTTGCAAAAGAAGCATTCAGCTTGACTCTTATCGGACTTGATCTTTGGGGTCTGAGCCTGCATAGGTGTCCTAGCATGAACATGCACCTTCTTGACTTTCTTCTTCTTATTCTTCTTTCCTTTCCTAAAGGATCGAGAATGAGAAGACGAACCTTCCACTAAGTTCACCAACTCCTTATGGAGTTGGTGGTCCTTCTCAAAGTTCTGAAATAACCCCAGTAAGCCATGGTAGTTTACTTTAGGCTTTGTCATTCTATAATGTGTAAGGAATGGGAGATAAGACTTGGGCAGCAAGTTCAGTATTGCATCTTTTTCAAGTAGTTTGTGCAAGAAAAAATCGAGCTTGCTCAAGCACTCTATCAGCTCGATCATGTACAATACATGATCAATGATAGAGGCACCATCCCATATTTTGACATTAAAGATGGCACAACTAGTCTTGTGCCTCTCAATGTCATCGGGTTTGCTAAAAGAATCCTCCAACACTTGGAGCATTTCATTTGGCTGAGCTGTCTCCAACTTGCAACTGAACTCATCACTCATCGCAGCCAGCATAATGCAGTGCACCATGGTTCGATCACTAAGCTACTTCTGATAAGTATCTCCGATTATTCCACGTGCATTGGCAGTTGGCTCCTTAGGTGCAGGATCCATCAGCACATATAGGATTCGTTCATGCTCCAGCACAATCTTCAACTTTCGATACCAGCTATCGAAGTTATATCCCACCAACTTATCTTATCCAATAATGATCAGAGCGATAGAGAAGTGGCCATGTCGGCATAAAGAAAAATTAAAATTTAATTAGTAATTAATTTATTAAACCTAAAGATTTAGATTTTAATCAAAAGATTTTTTCTACTATTTTATTTGAATTAGTAGCCTCTACCTTCAATTTGAGGAATTACCATAATTTTTTAGTGGGTACTAGAATCCACATAGACTGTACACAAGTCCAACTTTGGTTGGCCCACCCATGTACATATCTAAGGATAGGTTCATAACCAATTATTTTTTTAAATAATTTTTAGTAATTAAATTTTGCTCCAGGCCTTGATCAGTTGGCTTTGGCCTTCTCAGGAAAGGGTCTAGTTAGGTCCAACCATTAACATGACCATACTTGGCCCATCCAACCAATGAATGATCAGACCCAACTTTGGTTGGCCCACTTGACCACCATTTAGAAAGATGTATTTAAGAGATCATATAATGAATGATAATTCCATCAACCATAAGCACTAGGCCTTTGGACCTCCAATGATTATCCAACTGATGGACCCATTATCATCCACTTTAATGGGAGGCTATGATCCAGTTATCATATAACTATTATATTTTAGGAACCTAATAATTTTAGAAGATTTATTTATAGGATTGAGTAGGTCAGATTAACCAACTTATCATGATCCTTCTACTAACTTCACCAAGTCAACTTAAGGAAGACCATTAATAGGCTGGTCTAGAAGCATCTAAATTAGTCAAACTGATTTACCAGCTGATATGGGTTAGCTCGAATAGTCAAACGATCTGATCAAAATATAATCTCACCAAGAGGCTAGGTAAGTTCAATCAGTAGAAGGATCTGCCAGGCTTACCTTAGACACCATCAGAAATGGCCAGGTAAGCAGGCTATCAATTAAAAACCACTGATCTGGTTTATCTTAGACATCAACTGATTTAATTAGTTTCAATTAGATCAACCTAACAGTTCTTGCTAGACCGTATAGCCAAGAATCAAGTCCATCTTGGTTCTTGTTAAAGACATGGACTTAACCAACTACAACTATTGTAATTGATCTAGAGAATCCTTGACCTAATCTAAGACAACAATTGATTAGATTTAGTCAATTCTCTAATTAAGTTTATTTTTTAATCTAACCCTAGGTCTAACCCAATTAATGGATCTAATCTTCACTAACCCATTTAACCCAATATGTTATTATTTGTATCTTAGGATCTTCAATTCACAATCCTAGATCCTAATCAATCAACTTCTTAATTCTCAATTAAGTTTTGGGCTAAGGGTTGGGGTTCAACTTTCAAAAATGATTTTCATATTTATAATATATTTTTACAATATTGTTCTATCAATCAAGTTGCATGTTTGATTCATAATCAATATGCAAGTAAAATAAACATAAAACTACTTTAGATCTAATCTAAACAGGTTCATGTAATTAAAATAGTTTCAGTAATAATCAATCATAAATCTTCCTAGATCAAATCTAACATATTTATGATAATTAAAATTAAATTAAAATATTTTTAATCAGATCATAAAATTTTTTACATTTAATCTAAAATTTTATGATCAATATTTTAGATCAGCACGTACTAAGGCAACCTATTCACTGTAAGAGGTAAACCTTACAATAGGACAACCTTATGGCAGTCCGTGCAATCTAAAATATTTTATTTTTTTAAATTTTAAATTTAATAATTAAATTATAAATTAGATCTAATCTAAAAAATAATCTAGATATGCATAAAAATCATGTAATAAGAATCTAGGCTCTGATACCAATTAAAGAAACCAGATCTAGAATTTCATAGATAGATCTTGAAACTTTTTCAAAATCTTACAGCAAAAGACTTAAATAAATTTAAAATTTATTTAAATAACCATATAAATACCTAGATCTCAGATCTATTATATAATCAAGATATGATATTAAATCAAAAATTAAAATTAAATAAGAAAGAAAAAAGATTGATCAAATCAACCTAGATCTACACTACATCAAATGCAGATATGAAGTTTATAGATCATATCTATTACCTAAGCAAGTTTAGATATTTTAACTTACTGATCTAGGCTTGAGGATGAAGTCATGAGCCACACATGCATCCAGCCTTTAGGAGTCATCCACACAAGCCTGCAATTTTTGATCTAAAGTTCGATGCAGAAAATCAGCACAGCATGCTAGTACTGTGCAGATCCTTCTTCGACGATCGATCCGATGCTCTCTTCTTCAAAATTTAGACTCTCCAAAATATGAGAAGAAAGATGAGAGTTTGCTGATTTGAAACTCTCTTAAAAAAAAAACTCAAAAAAAAGGAGAGATTGAAAATAAAATAGCCCTCGAAGAAGACCCTCTTCTTCTTCTCTTTTCTCTCACCTAGACACCTAGTTTGGTGCCTATGGAACCCTCATGCCCAAGGACCCTCTTCCTCTAATTTTTTCACACCCCAAACCTCTCCCAAAGCTCTATATTTCATAAAAAAATTAGAATAAAATTTATCTAATAAATGGGAAAAAAGAAGAGTCCAAGTTAGGTCAAATTTCTAAACTAGGAATATCCAAACATGGGAAGTTGTTGGGGTGCCCAACTCTTGGATGCCTCCTCCACAATTTTTGGCGTGGACCAGCAAGGAAGGGCACACAGAAAAGGAGATTATTTTCATGGAATAAGAAGAGGGGGCGGCACTCAAAGGGAAGATATTTTGGTCAACAAGGATTCTATCTCATAGAATCCTAAGCAAAATCAATTCCTCCTTTGACTTGGTCTTCCACCTAACTTTCAAATATGACTTGAAGGGAGAGAGAGAGGGAATGAAAATTAGGAAGAAAGAGATTTTTCATGAAAAATATATAAAAAATAGGTATGGGGGGTGTTGGGACCAAGGTGGTGCAAGGAGATAGGGAGTCCTAGTCGCACTAGGACTCCTATTTTGACTTGGTCAAACAAGATCTTTTAACCAAATAAAATTAAGATTAAATCAATCTAATTAAATAAGATTCTAACTCATTTAAGAACTTAATTAAATTAAATTAAATTAGATTTAATTTTAATTTATTTTTTAATTAAATTAGAAAATTAGGTTAATCCAAGTCCTTGTTAGATTAGGACTAGTTCTTCCTTACACTTGGCTTATCCTTGGAGATAAAATTAGATTTGATTTCTCCTTTTCGATACACCGTTATGCTGTGGTATCCCTGGAGGTATCCATTGTGAGAGAATTTCATTCTCTCCTAGATATGTTAAGAACTCATTGGACAGATATTCACCTCCTCGATCTAATCAAAGAGTTTTAATACTCTTTTCAGTTTATTTTTCTACTTCATTTTGGAATTATTTGAACATTTCAAATGAATCTGACTTGTGTTTCATCAAATAGATATATCTATACCTAGATAGATCATCTATGAAAGTGATGAAGTAAAAATATCCACCTCTAGCACTTGTACTCATAGGTCCACATACATCAATATGTACTAGACCTAAGAGCTCGATGGCTCTTTCATCTTTTTTAGTAAAAAATGACTTGGTCATTTTTTCAAGAAGATAGGACTCATAGGTTGAAAATAATTTACAATCATGAACTTCAGGATTTCCTCTTGAGTCAATCCGTTTATTCTGTTCGTGTTAATGTAATCTAGCCTATAGTGCCATATAGGTAGATATTAGAGATATTTTCTAATCTAGGATATTTTATAGAAGTGGACATTACACTCATAGGCTATGATAAAATATAAATATAATTTTTTTATTATGCTTACATTATCGTAACATCATTCATAATGATATCATAATAATCTTTCTTTATTGATAAATGATAATCATCTTTATTCAAAAGACCAACAGAGATTATATTCATTAGAAAAGAAGGAAAATAATAACATTCATTTAAAAAAATAATATTAGTACTGAAAATAAGTTGAACTATTTTCATAGCTAGAATTGGAATAGACCTTCCATCTCCAACATTCAAAAATTGCTCATTATTTTTAAATTTTTCATAAATTTGAAGTCCTTGCAACGTATTGCAAATATGGACTGGACTTTCAATATCCAATATCCAGGTTGTAGTATTACAAATAGAAAAATTATAAGGGATTATCATATAACATCCTTGATCAGCAACTCCTTGCTCTTTTCTTTTATTCAGCCTGTTGAGGTCATGGGAAGTAAGATAATGAGAATGGTTCCTCTTCCAATACCCCTACTCCTTACAGTACAAGCACTATGCCTGATCTAGGTTAATATTGGATCTTTTGTTTAAACTGGGCATAGAGGCTCTAGCATGAACTACTTCATGCTATTGAACAACATTCAACTTCTGATACTTATTATCAAAGTTGAATCCTATAAGTTTATCACTATTTAACGATGAATGGAGCAACTATGGTTTGGATTTAACTGCATAAAGGAAAACCAAAAGCCTAATTAGTAAATGATTTATCAATCCTTAAGATTTGAACTTTAATCAAAAGGTTCCCCCATTTTTTTATTCAAATTAGTAGCCTCTAACTTCAATTCGAGGAATTATCCTAATTTCTTAGTGGATACTAGAATCCACATAGACTGTACACAAGCCTAACTATGGTTGGTCAACCTATGTACATCTAAGGTAGGTTCATAATCAATTGTTTCTCTAAATAATTTTTAGTAATTTAATTTTTCCCCAGGTATCTTTTCAGTAGGCAAGGGCCTCCAGTGAAAGTCTCGGTTAGGTCCAATCATTAACATGACCATACTTGGTCCATCTAAATAATAAATGATTAAGCCCAAGTATGGTTGGTCAACCTAACCACTATTTAGAGAGACATGGCTAAGAAATTATATTATGAATGATAATTCTATTAGCCAATAAGCATCAGGCCTTTGGGCCTCCAATGATTATCCAACTAATGGATCCATTATCATCCACTTAATGGGAGGCTATGATCTAGTTATCACCATAACTATTTTATTTTTAAGTATCTAATAATTCTAGAGGATCTAATTTATTTGGTTTAGAAAAGAGAATTAGAGAAACAACCTAATCATGATCCTCCCACTGACTTCACCAAGTCATATTAAGGAAGACCATTGATAGACTGGTCTAGAAGCACATAAATCAGTCACACTGATTTACCTAGCTGACATGGGTCAGATCGAATTATCAAGTGATCTGATCAAAACATAATTTCATCAAGAAGGTCAGGTAAGTGAGATTGATGGGAGGGTCTGTCGAAGCATGCCTTAAACACAATTAGAAATGGTCAGGTAAGCAGCCTATCGATTAAAAACCATCGATCTGAATTGCCAGGCTTACCTTAGAGACGAACTGGTTAATTAGTTTCGATTGGATCAACCTAACAGTTCATGCTAGACCACGTAGCCAAGAATCAAGTCTATCTTGGTTCCCGTTAAAGACATGAACTTGACCAACTACTACTATTATAATTGATCTAGAGAATTCTTGACCTAATCTATAAGAACTATTGATTAGATTTAGTTATTTCTCTAATTAAGTCTATTTTTTAATCTAATCTTAGGTCTAACCTAATTTTCACTAACCCATTAATCCAAGTGTTATCATTTGTGTCTTAGGATCTTCAATTCACAATCTTAGATCCTAAACAAACAACATCTTAATTCTTAATTAAGTTTTGGAATGAGGGTTAGGATTTGACATTTCAAGAATGATTTTCATATTGGTAAAATATGTTTACAACATGATTCTATCAACCAAGTTGCATGTTTGATTCATAATCAATATGCAAATCAAAAATAAACATGAATCTACTTTAGATCTAATCTAAACATATTCATATAATTCAAGATTGAAATAATTTCAATACTAATCTATCATAAATCACCTTAGATCAAATCTAACATATTTATGATAATAAAAATTAGATTGAAATACCTTCAATCAAATCATAAAATTTCTTAGATCTAATCTAAAATTTTATGATTAGGATTTTAGATCAGCATGTACTAGGATAATCTTTTTACTGTAAGGGATAAATCTTACAGCAGGACAATCTTATAAGATCGGTCCATGCAATCTAAAATATTAATTTTTAAATTTAAATAATTTTAAATCTAATTAATCATAAATTAATCTAGATCATATCTAATAATTTATAATTAACATTAGATCTATACGAACTAAGATAATCTTTACACTGTAAGGGATAAATCTTACAATAGGACAATCTTATAAATCAGTTCGTGCGATCTATTTTTTAATTTTAGATTCAAACTATAGATTATAATTCAGACCTAATCTAAAAAATAATCTAAACATGCATCACAAATCATGTAATAAACAACCTGGCTCTGATACCAATTGAAAAAAATGATCCAGGGTTTCAGCGATGGATTTCAAAATTTTTTTAGAAATCAGACAGCGAAAGTAATAAATTAATCATATTATTTTATTTAAAACCTATAAAAGAGTCCTAAATCTAAGATCCTATCACATGATTTAAGCATGCTATTAAACATAAAAAAAAATAATCAAAAAGGTGATGTTGATCATATCAACATCTAGGCAATTCTAGATCTGATCTAAATACATAAGGAAGATCGTATCAACCTTATCTTTGCAAGATGAGTTCTCTAACTCATTGATCCAAGATTGAGGTCAACGCTCTCAGCCGCATATGTGTTCAACTTCTATAGGATGTCCACACAAGATCTTGATCCTCGATCTGAAGTTCGATGTAGAAAATCAGCATAGTATGCTTGTACTATAATGATCCTTCTTTTGATGGTTGATCTGGATCCTCCTTCAAATCTTGGAATCTCCAATTTTTAGAAGAAAGAAAAGTGATTTGTGAAGAAGAGACACCTCTCAAAAATCACAAAAAGAGGAGGAAGGGATCAAGCAAAAATCCTAAAGAAGAATCCTTTCTTCTCCCTTTATTTTCTATCACCAGAACACAACGGTTTGTGTCTTAATGAAGCACCACACCCAAATTTTCTTTTCACCCAAGCTTCCCACATCCCAAACCTCTCTCTCAGGTCTAAAACCTATAGAAAACTCATGCCCTACCTAGAAAGGCAAGTCCAATTTGAGCAAGGACTGGTGTGCCCAACTCTTGAGTGTCCCCTCATTTTTTTTCATGGACTCTAAAAAATATGTGCAAATAAGTCTTCTATTTCTTTAAAAAAAATAGAGAGAAATTAGGTGGTTTGGTGCCTCAAAGAAATAAGAAAAGATGATATGTCTAACTCTATCCAATAGAGACCTAGGTCAAAACAACTTATTCATTTTGACCTATTCCACAACTAATTTCCTTCTAAAATGATGGAAGACATAAAAAGGGCATGGATACTCTATAGAAATAAAATTTTTCATGAGAATTCTAAGAAAATTGGTGTGGAGGGGCATGGAAAGCAAAGTGGCGCAAGAAGGAGAAATCCTAGTCATACTAGGACTTCTAGCTTTAACTCGGTCCAACTTATTATTTGAACTCAATTAAATCAAAATTAATGCAACCCAATTAGAGATGATCTTAGTCTAACTAACATCCTAACTAAATTAGATTAAATTAAATTTAATCTAGTTTAATTTTTAATCAAATTAAAAATTGGGTGCATATAAATTCTAATTAAACAGGGACTTATTCTTTCTTGCAATTGGCTCATCCAATAAATCAATTATATTTGATCCAATGAAGCCCAAATCAAATCTAATTAAATCATATTTAATTAGAATTAATCTCAACCCTCTGGCTTAATCAAATTAAGCCAATTAGCAATTTAATTGCTTATCAATCCTCTATAATACTTGCACTAGGTCAAACATCAATCGTATTGATTGTTTGACCTAAAAATGATTCTAAATTATTGATCAACTATCTAATCAGATCGAGATCTTTTATGTGTGTGATTCTATAGGTTCAAACCTAAGTGGATAGTATAGGAGCAAATTTTTATACCAATCGAAGTGATCATCTAGTAATGATATCCGATGGTCGGATAGATCAAATGTGTAAAGCAACACTCTTAAAACTCATGTAGATATAATTTCTATATAATTCATCTCCTTGATCTTAATGTTTATAGGACAACTCAAAGTTTAACTATCCACATTGTATTTCAAAATAATAATTCCATCTTATGGATTATCCTGGCTAAGGTTTTACTAAATTGAAATACAGTGATGCATTTTTTTCTAATCTCTTAGAGTGGTCAATCCTATCTTGATCACTCACCGACTTTGCAAGTACTTGACAGTACCTAAAAATCTTTCTTAACTAAATTAAAAATTTAGATAGTCCGATACCAAAGTATAATAAATTGCTTGCAAGCTATCATGGTGATCTCAGGTCTAAGAAATACTTATACTCATATCCCATCAAAGCAATTCTCGACAGTAAAATACTCTGAAGTTGGTCATGTTCAATGACAATATACCCATACATCTCACCTGTATGCCATATCAGTGTCTCCACTGTGAGAATTTGTGGTGCTCCTAAGCCTTGGGAGGCCACGAAAGGAGTTAGGATGTTGGCTCTAAGGATTCTAGGGGCTTGGTTGGTGCTTCGAAGACCTAAGCTTTAAGGTGAAGTAAGAAACCAAAGCCGAAAAATCAAAACTATAGAAAGAAGATTTTCTATAGATTAGCCGGCTCAGTCCAAAACTGGATCAACTAAGTCTCAGTGCACAAGTAAAATAGAGAGCTGCACATTCGAAACTACTAGCACGGTATAGAACTGGGTTGGCTCAGTTTTAGACTGAGCTAACCCAACGGAACTTAGCCAGCTCAGTGCTAAGCCTGAGCCAGCTCAGTGTGCAGACTAAGCCAGCTCAGTGTGTAGATAAAGTTACACAAGGGTCTATTTTCGACTACGGTCTGGGTTGATCTTAGGAGCCTTAAGGCCTAATTTGAGAGGTCTTAAGGAGGCTAACTTATATAAGGATCGGGTCAAGATCCAAAGGATCAGAGCATGAGAGACATGGGTGTACATGAGCTCGATGAGTGCTTTCATGTATTGGATTAGCCGGAGAGTTTTCTGATCTAGTCGAATGGCTATGTATAAATACATAGGTTGTATTAGGATTTCATTACGCAATAGAATACAGATCTTGTCTCCCTCAATTCTCTCTTTTTCTCTTCTCTCTAGTGTAGTTGCCCTAGGTTCTTGAAGAAGCCCTAGAGAGAGGGGGCACCTCCCTCAAGCCTAACGAGGGAGGTGCCCCAGCATAGATCTAGGTGTTGGATCTATGGTTTGCTGCCCATAGAGAATATCATAGGTTCCTTCAGGTTCGTGCTAAAGATCAGGAACTTCCACAACATGATGGTATCAGAGCTTATGATGTCAAGGATGATTGGCATTCGAGCGATATCATAGGTCTACAATTGGTATTAGAGCTAGGTGATGCCTAAAATATTGTGGATGGCAATATGATATCAGAGCTAAGTTTCAGAGCCTGATGGTGCATGAAAGGAAAGAAGAAGTCATACAAGATGAAATTAAAAATCTACACAAAGATTCTATAGTATGTCTCAAATCTACCTTATTGTTGCTGTGGTTTGGCCAACCAGGAGCAGCGGGTTGAAGATGGAGGTTGAGAGGATTAATGAAAAAAAAAAATTTTGAGGTGGAAGGATTTGGTATATGATTTGCTGATCGATCTTGATGAAAAGATCGGAATGTATGATGGTTATGTGACAGGCAGAAAGTACTGGAGTACTGTAGTAGTACTTTCTTAGAGATGCAGGGCTGAGAGAGGCTCAATGATGTAGCAGTCGAGAGAGGTATCTCAGTAGAGAGCATCAGGATTCTCTAAGAAGATGGGCAGTATAAGATTATTGAAGAAAGATTGCCCAAGGGGTAATGGTCGAAGGAAGGCTGAAGAAGCGACTATACGTCCTTTGGTGTCAAGAAGGTAAGGAAGTAGTCGAAGATGTATTCAGCGGTTCAATCAGAGCATGAATTTATGAAGCCTTGGACCTAATGGAGATGGATGATCCATGAAGGTCTAGCAGGTTAGGACTAGGCAGCTATAGAGCAACACAGAGATGAGTCAGGAAGCATTGGAGTGCTGTAGTAGCACTTTTCTAGAGGCATGGGGCTGAGAGAGGCTCAGTGGTGCTACAGTCGATGAGTGTATCTTAGCAGAAAGTGTTAATGGTATCTTAGGAAGATCGAATGCAGGTCTCAAGAAGAGTTAGGGGGTCTCAGGGAGTGCTAGGAGGTCTTAGGCAGCTGGAAGTATCATGGATCAGGTTTCTTCTGTAGGGGCATCAGAGAGAGTCATGGTTCAGGTGGAGGATGGTTCTCTAGGTGCAACTGAAGCGATAGCTGGTGTAGGAGTCAAAGAGAAGAACTATGATGGAATTTTCTAGGGTTCAGTCACTAGATTTAGAAGAGTTGGATGAGCTCTTGGGTTTCGGAGGTGCCCGCAGGTTGCGGAGGTATCCGAGATGGCTTTGAAGGGATCCACGAAGTGCGGAGGGTTTGAAAGGGCAGCGATAGTGATGCAGGATAGCCTAAAAAAAAAAGATCAAACTTTCTTTCATTCATCAATAATAAATCACGTCTGATCATGGTACATTATTCTCAGGATAGACAGTATAGTTGCCTATACTCTGCTCAGGAGGCATGACTGATTAACATGGGACTAAAGCACGATTAATCTAAATGATGCTGATGAATGACATTTTAGAGATCAATAAATAACTAACAATAATAAAATAAATAGACAGATAGCAGAAATTAAACATGCTCAAGAATAATTATAAAAAGAATATAAATGGAATGAAGGATAGCAAGAAATTAAGCCCGCAAGAAAATTCAAAAAAAAGATAAGAAAAATTCGGATCATGGTAGTTAAGAAACTATCCTGATTAGGACTCTTAATCTTTTAACTAAGCAGATCTATTGATAAAGAACTGGATCTTTACCAACATTGGATCTAAAAAAAAATAAGTAAAAATCAAAGATCAATTGAGAAGGAATGAAGGTCCTTGTCAACATTTGATCTGTAGAATAATAGATCACTTTTTCTCTCTCTGCATGATAGATGAAAATCTTAGAGGAGACAGATCTTCTTTTGGTGGAATAGACTTATGTAGGTAGTTGGTGAAGATGAATCAGGATCGTAGGAACACTAAATCGTAAGAAAATGAGGGTAAAAGAGATAGAAAAAGGTGGGCCTCACATCCTCTCCTCGTGGGGTGATTTTGGGTCTCACACCTTCTCCCTCTCGGAGCGACCAACACAAGTATTTGTGAAAATTATAAAGTGATTCATTCATTCATTGTCTCATTCATGAAAGATACATGGATTTATATAGGACCTTAGGGGTCCTATTTCTTTAGGAATTCTATTCTCTTTACAAGAAAAAAATCAACCCTCCCAATAAAAAAATAAAATATTATCTATGATTTTTAAATAAAATAATATATCATATCTATCTTTTATGGAACCATAGAAAAGAAACTAGCCTTTTAACAAAATAAGTAAGAAAATCAAGAACTCTTAAAGAATCCTAGGAATGAAAAGAAACTCCATGTGGGTGCTTGATGCCTGGCATAACTTAGCATGAGGATCCTTGGGCATGGCACATGCTGGCATGTGTATTTCCTCCCTGGGTATGTGGAGGGTGGTGGCTCCAAAGATGACGTGGATCAAGCTTACTTCTTTATGATGGTCTCTTTCCAAATAAGGCTCAATCCAAAATAAATCCAAGTATGGTCCTATGGATCCAAAACTAAATGCATCAAAAGAACTAATTGATTAAATCAAAAGGACTAGAACAAAATAACTGAAGTAGAGTTATTCTGATATGGCTTCTTCAATCCAAATTGAATCTAAATTATGTTGCCGACTTCTGATGGCTCTGGTGTCCGCACCAATTCTCTCGAGATGGGGATAACTCGATCCTATCTAGTAGGGGTTGATTCTGCTCTAGTGATGCTCAAGCAAATCAGGATCAATACGCTGCAGCTCTTCTCAAGTGATCCAGGTATCCTCGGACTTCGGTCAATCTCGTCATCTAACTAAGTACCACTGATAGCCTCGACTCTGGGTGGAGATGATCTGCTCATCCAAAATTCTCTCAATTTGATCATGCTTTGACATTTTGCCTGATGGACATTCAGGAATGGGCTTTCTCTCAAAGGTTGATTCAAGCTCAAATAGCTCACTAGATATCCAAGTTAGCTCTTTATAGGTGACAAGATTTGTAACATTAAAAGTAGAGCTAATCCCAAAATCAGAAGGTAAGTCCACAACATACGCATTTGGTCCGATCTTCTTTAAAATCTTAAATGGACCTACTCCTCGAGTATGTAACTTTTTGACGGTTCCTGATGAAAATCGTTTATACCTCATTTGAACCATCACATAGTCTCCTTTCGCAAACTCTTGGGCATGTCAATGAGAATCTATATTTTATTTATAAACTTTATTACTAAAACTAATTTTTTTACTGATCTCTTTATGTAAACTCTTGACATGCTGTGCAAATAACTCTGTAGATTCAAAAATTTTAGCATGCATGGATAGTGGGATAAGGTCTAATGGTTTTTTAGATTGATATCCATAAACTACTTCTTTGGCATGATATATCTTAGGGTCCTCACGAACTTCTCTCGCAGCAATCATCCAAACTGGTGATCCTTTACTCACGGTCATCTCTAATTTCTTAGCACCTATCAGATAGAGGCTTTTCTTTTTGATATTTTTTTTTGGTCCATCGCCTATCTTTCTATTGGTAGCCTTAGGTGAGTAAGGATTGATCGTGATTTTCTTATCCTTATGAGTGAAACTATAGGAGTTGGTTTGGCCATAAATCGTAACATCATTATCAAATAGCCAAGGCCGACCTAATATGATACTTTCGACTTCCATGGATAAGACATCACACCAAACATGATCCTAATAAGAATGGAGTTGGATGAAAATACGGCATCTAAGTTTGATGAAAATAGCGAAGGAATCTATCCAAGACACACGATATGGACTGGGATGATCTATAGGAGATAATCCTAATCACTTAATCATGTCGGTGGAGATGGCATTGATACAGCTACCGCTATCAATGATCATCTTACAAATTTTATCACTAAATTTTATGAAGGTATGAAAAATAGAGGTCCTACATCAGTCTTCACTCTTCTTAGTCTGTGCTAGAACATACCTAATGACTCCAAGTCTAAGGTCTGACTCCGGTGCAACAAAATATAAGATTTTCTCAGTACTCTCAAACTGCTCGGCTAAGTCTAAATCAGCTTCATAAACTTCCTCCTCAATATTTTCTAAAATTTTTTCTTCTAATTCTTTCATAAATAATGATCGGTTGGGATATTGTGTAGCAAAATGACCGTAACTATGACACTTGAAGCAGTAGGATCTAGAACTACTTTTCTTAGATAACTTTCCTGCAACTCTTTTTTCTTTATCTTCTTTTCTCATTATAGAATTTGTAGGTGGAGGTCCATTACTAGGAGTCTAGATAGTATTGGGTCTCGATCCAGAAGGGGTTACTCGACTAGGTTCAAGATGACGGATGGTAGAATACCTAAAAAATCTCTCAAAGTCTAGGGCAAGTTGATAAGCTTGTTCTAACATGATTACCTCTCATAAAAAGAGCTCATACTGGATATCTTCTCATAATCCAACTCTAAATCTAGATAAGATAATAATCCTATCTTCAGTTACTCCACATCTCATGAGGTACTCATCAAATCTCATGATGTACTCTATGACTGATCTATTTTCTTGAGTAAGTCTCTGCCACTGATCTAAAAGTCTTTGTTGGTAGGAGGTGGAGAGGTATTTTTCTCTGAATTTTTTTTTATTTCATCCCAAGTTTCTATCGAATGTTGTCTTCTCTGATTGAGAAGATGTTCAATACTCTTTCAATAAAGTCGGGCTTGCCTAACCAACTTCATCCTAGCAAACCTAACTCTTCTTGCTTTAAATATTTTGTACCATCCAAAATAGTGGTCCATTCTCGATTCTCAATCTAGGTACTCTCTCGAATCTAGACAACTATCAAAACTTGGGGCTTCGATCTTCATATTCCTAAGGACATGCTCATCCTAGTCTAATTGGTTATGATGGGGGCGTACTACTATACGTCGATCTAGGTCGAGGTTCCTTCTTCTCTATTCTATAGGTAGTTGGAGAGACTCAGATTTAGGTTGTCTTTGCCTAGCTTCTTCTAGTACTGTTATTCTTTTACTCATGATTTTCATAAAATCTTTTATGTCATCAAACTTCTCAGTCAGGGCATTAATGATGGCAGCTGTATTGAGATCTATATTGGTACTGGATGAGAAAGTAGGACGTTGGTATTGGGTACCTGATCTAGTGGTCATGCAAGTCCAAGATACAGGAATAAGATACAGTAAGAAAGAAAAAAAATGCTGAAAAGTAAATTATAAAATTTAAATTATAAAAATTTAATTTATAAAAATTTTAAATTATAGAATTTAAACTAAAGCCCTAACCAATTCGGCTCTGATACCAAATTGATGCGGGACAGTCTAAAAAAAATAAAAGACCAAGCTTCCTTCCGTTCATCAATAACAAATCACGTTCGATCGTGGCATATTATTCTCAGGACAGACAATATAGTTGCCTATATTCTGCTCAGAAGGCATGACTGATTGACACGGGATCAAAGCACGATCAATCTAAATGATGTTGATGAATGCCATTTTAGAGATTAGTAAATAACTAGCAATAATAAAGTAAATACATAGATAGCAAAAATTAAACATGCTCATGAATAATTACAAAAAGAATATAAATGAAATGAAGGATAACAAGAAATTAAGCCTGTAAAAAAATCCAAAAAAAAAAAGATAAGAAGAATCTGGATTGTGGTAGTTAAGAAACTACCTTGATTAGGGCTCTTAATTTTTTAACCAAACAGATCTATCGATAAAGAACTAGGTCTTTACCAATATTGAATCTAAAAAAAATAAGTAAAAATTAAACATTAGTTGAGAAGGAACGAAGGTCCTTGTCAACGTTTGATCTATAGAATAATAGATCACTCTTTCTCTCTATATATGATAGATGAAAATTTTGGAGGAGACAGATCTTCTTTTGGTGGAATAGGCTTATGTAGGTAGATGGTGAAGACGAATCGAAATTGTAGGAACACTGAATCTCAAAAAATGAAGGTTAAGGAGATAGAAAAAGGTGGGCCTTACACCCTCCCCTCGGATGATTTTGGATCTCACATCCTCTTCCTCTTAGAGTGACCAACACAAGTGTTTGTGGAAATTGTAAAGTGATTCATTCATTCATTATCTCATTCATGAAAGATACATGAATTTATATAGGATCCTAGTGATCATATTTCTTTAGGAATCCTATTTTCTTTACAAGAAAAAAATCAACCCTCCCAACAAAAAAGTAAAATATTATGTATGATTTTTAAATATAATAATATATTATATCTATCTTTTATGGAACCATAGAAAAAAAATCATCTTTTTAACAAAATAAGTAAGAAATCAAGAACTCATAAGAAATCCTAGGGAAGAAAAGGAACTCCATGTGGGTGCTTGATGCCTGGCATAACTTGGCAAGAGGATCCTTGGGCATGGCACATGCTGGCGTGTGTATTTCCTCCCTAGACATGTGGAGGGTAGTGGATCCAAAGATGATGTGAATCAAGTTTGCTTCTTTATGATGGTCTCTTTCCAAATAAGGCTCAATCCAAAATAAATCAAAATATGGTCCTATGGATCCAAACTACTAATGACAACCTATGATATATATACTAGCCATTAGGGTCGACCAAAAAACTCTCCGGCTAACCCAATATATGAAAGCACTCATCGAGCCCATGTACACCCATGTCTCCCATGCTCTCATCCTCTAGATTAAGACTCGATCCATATATGAGTTAGCCTCTTTAAGATCTCTTAAACCAGGCCTTAAGATTCCTAGGATCAACTCAGACCCTAGCCCAAAACAAACCCTTGCATAACTCTATCTGTGCATTAAGCCGGCTCAATCTCAGCATTGAGCCGGCTAAGTTCCACTGGGTCGGCTCAGTTTAAAACTGAGCCAGCCCAATTCTATGCCATGCCAGCAGTCTCAAACATGCGCTCTCTATTTTGCATATGCACTGAGACTTAGTCGATCCAGTTTTGGACTGAGCCAACTAACCTACAGAAAATCTTCTTTCTACAATTTTAATTCTTCGACTTTGGTTCCTTGCTTCACCTTGAATCCTAGGTCTTTGAAGCACCAAACAAGCCCCTAAAATCCGTGGAGCCAACACCCTGACTCCTCCCATGGCCTCCCAAGGCTTGAGAGCACCATAAATCCTCACAATCTCCTCCTTGGTGCTCGCAAGCCTTGGCAAACTCCTCGGCAATGACCTCTTGCACGATCCTGTTGTCCCTGTGCACTCGACAGCCCCTTGTGCAATCATTGCCTCCAATTCTCTTCAGCTATTATACACCCTTGAGACCTTTGGGATGACTGCCTCCACCACCGAGGACCTTGGCTTGCATCTCTGCACCACCCTTGAATTGTAGGATTATTAGATATATGTGCCCTAGAAGCCAGAATTGGCTGACACTTGTAATACACTTCTAGGGGCAAAATTATAATTTTGACTATAATTAATGAAATGGGTTATTTTCTATCACACATGTGTATTTAGTGTCTGTGATACATCCTTTGAGTTAATGGTAATGATAATTCATATTTTCAAGAGTTGAAAATTTAAGACATGAATAATCATTATTAACTCATAAACAGCTCCCGACCATAGGATCATCATGAGGATGGTGATTGATCCGGAAGGTTGGTGTACGATCGCTTCTCTTTAATAGATGAGTCTTGAGTCTACGGTGTGGAGACACCGGAGCGAGAGTACAGGTACTCGTTAGAGAACGAGGGCACTGAGCGTGACACACCTCGAGTAGTCATTAGGAAGTCTACCTTCTCATCAATGACTGACTCGATGCTGCAGTAGTGTGTCTGGTTCTTTGACCTGAGATGCATCGGCAGTTCACCTTGAGGGTGTTATAGTTTGACTACACCATTACTCGGTCTCCTAGCCATATGGAACCCTGAGGTGTATGTTGGCTGTGACATGTTCATTGTAGGAACTGGATTGCATCAAGATGGGATCTATCTACCTCGGTGGTAGAGGAGTAGCCCTATGATGATCATGAGAATCAAGTCCAAAATCCATGGCCATGGTAGAGTGAAATAATAGAAAGAGTTTCTATTTTCACATTGGACTCGAATCGAATGATTACATCATATGACAGAGACTAGGTTTGACGAGTTCACCTTAACCCTAATCTGATCGGGGCTCAAGATAGAAGAACTTAATCACACAGGTAGCTGCACCAAGAGGTTCGCATTCAGCTCTGATGGGTTGCCACCATATACTGCTAGGTGTCACTGGTGGATTTTGGGAGCAATTAGAATGATTTGATGATCGATCATTCTAGCTGTTCGAATCAGAAGAGTTCTGATCCATCGAAAGGAGTTTCGATGATGTCTATGATAGAGATCATGACATATCCCATTACCATACAGAACTGAACCTAACTGGATCACACAAACAAGGGTTTGAATCTGGTGATCATCAATTGAACTGATCTAGTTCAATTGATCTGAATGAGATTCAATTAGGTTCAAGGAAATCTGCTAGCACTCGATTGAACCTAACGTTCTTCTTTTGCTATCATAAATAAGTTGTCCTGACTAAGCCAAAGGAGTTTGTGCTCAATCAGAGCCTTCATATGGTCTGACCTGGAGTTTGTCCAAGTCAGAATAGGTTGTCTTATTTGTAAGACATTACCTGCCATTTTTGTCACCTGCCATTTCTTGTTCTTTGACTTTGGTCAAAAATTCTACCTTTGACTGGTCAAACGTTGACCATTGACCCTTTGACTTTTGACCACATGTCATGCACCTATTGGAGAGCTGGTGGGGGCCTGTCCCCTCTGCCAGACCCTGGCAAGGAGAAAGGCGCACGCCAAGGGTGGCGTGAGCCCAAGTAGGAGGCGCCTAGGAGTCCTTGTTGGACAAGGACTCCACCTCCCTTTTGGATTCCAATCAGAGTTCTACTAAGAATCCAGTTTGACTGGTCTTAGGCGCCCTCTAAGGAGGAATCCAGGGGTCTCTATTCCAACCAATCAGATTTAGATCTGATTTCACAAAGGGTTGTGATTGGTTGAGAGGAAGAGGAGTTGGATCACAAGAGGTCTATAAATAAGACCCTGCGCCCAACCCTAATTCTAATGCAATTCAATTGAGAAACCCCATGCCCCAAGGCTGCCTCTCCCCTCCTTCTCCACGCCATAGTCTCTTCTCCCCTTGCTCTCCACGTTCAAAAGAGTTTTGGACTTAGGTTGGTGCGATTCAGATCAAGAAAAGGCGATCAAAAGCAAGAAGACTGCGCGCTGCAAAAGGACGACTGCAGATCTTCAAAAGAGTTTTGAAGATCCTCCAGATCAGATCCAGATCTGATTTTTGGAGGTGTGATAGAGAAGAAGAGGATCTCCAGATCCAATCCGAGTGGATATCGGTAGAGGCCAGGTGCTTGCGTGGCTAAGATCCAGAACCTTCCGCTGCAATCAGGATCATCTATAGGGTAATAGGATTACCCAAATCAGGTAAATTAAATTTGATTTAATTTATCTTATTTTATTTTATTTATTAAATAAATAAGAATTAGATCTAAAATATATCAAGATCTGATTGAGATCAAGAAAAAATTTTTGAAATATATCTCTTGATCTAATCAGATCTGGATGAACCTGGACCGGAAAATCAGGATTTCCCTTCAACTGGTATCAGAGCCATGGTTCTAAATTGTTTAGATCTGAATTTTAATTTTATTTTAATTAAAAAATAAAGTAATTTCAGATGTCACATGAAGATGTGATCTGATCTGAAATTAGAAAAATTAAAAAAATTAAATGATTTGGATCAAAGAACATGAAGATATGTATGACTAGTTCTAGAATAGAATAGTTCTATAGAATAGTTTTGTATGTCTTTGATTTAATCTGATTAAATCATATTTTAGATCTTCTTATTTACTATTTTTTGATATTATAAGTATTATAATAACATCTGATAAACAGTAAATAAAAATTATTTAATTTTAAATATCATATGAGATATGATTGATGCATGTCTAGACTAGTTGTAGAATAGTTCTACATAATTATCTAGATTAGAATTTACTTTGATTAGATCAATTTAAATCTAATTTTTTAGATTATTATGTGATAATTTAGATCTGAAAATATGCATGATTATGATACATGAGATGTATGCAAAATATGCCATGATTAGATCTACTTTATATATGAGATATATGATATAGATCTGATATTATTTTGTAGTATTGAATGTTCCTGATTAAGGCGTTTCTCTTGGCCGTCCGATCATAAGAACGAAGAAAGGTTTAAAGGCCCTCTCTTCCCATTCGATGGGGTGTTCTTATGACGTGTAGGGGTGCTGCGTGTTCGTCCTTAATCAGAAACCCAAAACTTACTTTCTGCAAAACCCTAGATCCTGAAACCCTAGGATTTATTGTGCATATTTTGTTTATGACCCAACTTAAATTAAGAATTAAGTTTATGGAATATTAAATTAGGTCTAAAATGAGAATTTCAGATCTAAGACATATTCATAAATACTGGGTTCGGGCTGTGGTAGCCTCAATTAGGTCTAAAGCGGTTGATCCAACCGAATTAAGAGTTGGTTAGAGGGATCAACAATGCTAAAATTGACTAGCCTAATAGGATTAAAGTCTGGGTCAAGATCGAGTCACGATCAAGCAAGACCTAATTAGGCTCAGAGGTTAGAGTTTGGATTAATAGGCTAACCCAATTGGTTCTGACTCATAATTTGGTGTCTAAGGTAAGTTGGCATAGACGACCGACTGATTTTTATGGAAGCTACTCGACCTGAATGCATTCTTGTGGAGTTAACGGCATATTCCCTTCCACCGGTCTCACTTACCTGGCCATATCTGTTGACACAGTTTTGTGATCTGAGGTGGTCAATAATCCGAGCTGACCCATGCCACTAGGTTAGTCATAATTGTTATGACTAAAGCCAAGTCTAGTTTAATGAGACCTGAATCAATTCTCCCTAAGAAAAGATTAAGTTCGAGGTCTTCCACCATTGTAGACGTGCGGGCCTTCCCGGGGTTGATTGTTCTCGGCTGGATACAGTGGCTCAGTTTGCAACGGGAAGACGCAACCATGTCTATTGGCATTGATGATATGGGCGGAGATGAGTTGGCTCAATATTCCGGATACGGTGAGAGACCCAATTAGGAACCCAGTCTATGCAAATGGTGGTCTGACTTAACTAAGGAGTGGATCAATATTTCGGATATGGTGAGATTCAATGAATTAGAGATCAAAGTTTGGGTGCACCATGATTAGAAGAATCATTGAACAAGAGTTGTTCACTCATTGCTAACCCATCACCAATAACTGTTAGTGAGGTGATGAGTCAGTTGGTGAGACCGCACCACCCCACTAGAAATCATCAATCGTGGAGATTTTTCGCATCTCTACAGAGGGAGTGTAGGGATCTGAGAAATAGTGGGAGCTAATTTGTTTAAAAAATAAAATCCCTAAACAAATTGTCAAGTCAAAATTACAGTATCTAACTAGAATCTTTGACTCTCTATAGAAATAATGTCTGCGTCCAACCCACTGGCACGTATCCTAGACACACATAGACTGACTGGACCCAATTATAAAGATTGGCTCAGGAACTACAAAATTATTTGGTTTCAGAGAAGTTAATACATGTTTTGGACCAGGACCCTCCCACATTACCAAACTCGTCCATCCACTGAACAGAGAGCGTCTCTAGAAAAATGGATTGACGAAGATAATAAGGCCAAGATATTACATGTTGGCTCGATGTCTGATGAGCTCCAGTGCCAACATGAAGAATCGGGACTGCTCGCCAAATGTTGGCTCACCTGCAGGAGATGTTTGGTGAACAGAGTCGCGCAGCCAAATATCAAGTCACAAAATGACTTTTTAAGGGTAAGATGCGTGATGGGCAGTCAGTCCAAGATCACTGTCTGACAATGATCAAGGATATGGAAGAGCTTGAGAAAGCTCGTGTGAAGTTGGACTTGGACTTGCCAGAACGATATTATTCTGCAATCCTTGATTGATGCATATGGGCAATTCATCATGAATTACCACATGCATAAACTTCAAAATTCCTTGACCGAGTTGATGAATATGCTGTTACCGCTGAGCTTTCTATGAAAGGTTCTAAAGGCTCAGTTCTTGCTATGGAACGGACTTCTTCCAAAAGAAAGTCTTATGGAAAGAAAAAGAATCTGTGAAAAAGCAAAAAGGTGGAAGGATCAAAGAGAAAAGAAGAACCGAAGAAAGAAGGTCG
>QRFJ01000232.1:216095-312118 GCA_006176705.1 Cocos nucifera | reverse complement strand
TCTCACGGAAATTAAAGGTCTATAGGATAGACCGAATGGATGCTAGGACTTCAAGAAGATGACATAGAGGAAGTACTAAAGAGGTTTGTATAGGAAACTCTAAGAGGGATTAATATCCTTCAGACACTGGTATTCATCTTTCCAAGAAGATGTCCCCAGCACACTTGAGGAATAGAACGCATGAGCAAGATCCTTATGCTTCTGCAATAGGAGCCTCATGTATGCCATGCTATGTACACGACCTGATATAGCCCATACTGTGAGGTCACAAGTAGATATCAGTCAAATCTAGGTAAGAATACTGGATTTCTGTGAAATGTATCCTTAAGTACTTGAGAAGAACAAGGATATGATGTTGGTCTGGTAACGGAGAACTCCAAGTTCAAGGATACACAGACTCGGATTCATGTCTGATATAGATGATCGAAAGTCGACATCTGGTAGAACTGTTGTGCTGGAAAGCTGTTCCTAGCAAATGGTGATATCATCTCATCCGTGATTACCTTGAGAAAGGTTACGTTGAGCTCAAGAGAGTCAACTCCGCAGATAATGTGGCAGACCCACTTACAAAGCCATTGGGCAGCAGAAGATCGAAGCCCCCTTGAGAAGATGGGACTTAGACTTATAGCCAATTGGCTTTAGGACAAGTGGGGATTATTAGATATATATGCCCTAGAAGCCAGAATTGGCTGTACTTGTAATACACTTCTAGGGGCAAAATTATAATTTTGACTATAATTAATGAAATGGATTATTTTCTATCACACATGTGTATTTAGTGTCGTGGATACATCCTTTGAGTTAATGGTAATGATAATTCATATTTTCAAGAGTTGAAAATTTAAGACATGAATAATCATTATTAACTCATAAATAGCTCCTGACCATAAGATCATCACGAGGATGGTGATTGATCCGGAAGGTTGGTGTACGATCGCTTCTCTTTAGTAGATGAGTCTTGAGTCTACGGTGTGGAGACACCAGAGCGAGAGTACAGGTACTCGTTAGAGAACGAGGGCACTGATGTGACCACCTCGAGTAGTCATTAGGAAGTCTACCTTCTCGTCAATGACTGACTCGATGCTGCAGTAGTGTGTCTGGTTCTTTGACCTGAGATGCATCGGCAGTTCACCTTGAGGGTGTTATAGTTTGACTATACCATTACTCGGTCTCCTAGCCATATGGAACCCTGAGGTGTATGTTGGCTGTGACATGTTCATTGTAGTAACTAGATTGCATCAAGATGGGATCTATCTACCTCGGTGGTAGAGGAGTAGCCCTATGATGATCATGAGAATCAAGTCCAAAAATCCATGGCCATGGTAGAGTGAAATAATAGAAAGAGTTTCTATTTTCACATTGGACTCGAATCGAATGATTACATCATATGACAAAGACTAGGATTTGACGAGTTCACCTTAACCCTAATCTGATCGGGGCTCAAGATAGAAGAACTTAATCACATAGATAGCTGCACCAAGAGGTTCGCATTCAGCTCTGATGGGTTGCCACCATATACTGCTAGGTATCACTGGTGGATTTTGGGAGCAATTAGAATGATTTAGATGATCGATCATTCTAGCTGTTCGAATCAGAAGAGTTCTGATCCATCGAAAGGAGTTTCGATGATGTCTATGATAGAGATCATGACATATCCCATTACCATACAGAACTGAACCTAACTGGATCACACAAACAAGGGTTTGAATCTGGTGATCATCAATTGAACTGATCTAGTTCAATTGATCTGAATGAGATTCAATTAGGTTCAAGGAAATCATGCTAGCACTCGATTGAACCTAACGTTCTTCTTTTGCTATCATAAATAAGTTGTCCTGACTGAGCCAAAGGAGTTTGTGCTCAATCAGAGGCCTTCATATGGTCTGACTGGAGGTTGTCCAAGTCAGAATAGGTTGTCTTATTTGTAAGACATTACCTGCCATTTTTTGGTCACCTGTCATTTCTTGTTCTTTGACTTGGTCAAAAGTCTACCTTTGACTGGTCAAACGTTGACCATTGACCCTTTGACTTTTGACCACATGTCATGCACCTATTGGAGAGCTGGTGGGGGCCTGTCCCCCTGCCAGAACCTGGCAAGGAGAAGGGCGCACGCCAAGGGTGGCGTGAGCCCAAGTAGGAGGCGCCTAGGAGTCCTTGTTGGACAAGGACTCCACCTCCCTTTTGGATTCCAATCAGAGTTCTACTAAGAATCCAGTTTGACTGGTCTTAGGCACCCTCTAAGGAGGAATCCAGGGTCTCTATTCCAACCAATCAGATTTAGATCTGATTTCACAAAGGGTTGTGATTGGTTGAGAGGAAGAGGAGTTGGATCACAAGAGGTCTATAAATAAGACCCTGCGCCCAACCCTAATTCTAATGCAATTCAATTGAGAAACCCCACGCCCCAAGGCTGCCTCTCCCCTCCTTCTCCATGCCATAGTCTCTTCTCCCCTTGCTCTCCACGTCCAAAAGAGTTTTGGACTTAGGTTGGTGCGATTCAGATCAAGGAAAGGCGATCAAAAGCAAGAAGGCTGTGCTGCTGCAAAAGGACGACTGCAGATCTTCAAAAGAGTTTTGAAGATCCTCCAGATCAGATCCAGATCTGATTTTTAGAGGTGTGATAGAGAAGAAGAGGATCTCCAGATCCAACCTGAGTGGATACCGGTAGAGGCCAGGCGCTTGCGTGGCTAAGATCCAGAACCTTCTGCTGTAATCAGGATCATGTACAGGGTAATAGGATTACCCAAATCAGGTAAATTAAATTTGATTTAATTTATCTTGTTTTATTTTATTTATTAAAATAATAAGAATCAGATCTGAAATATATCAAGATCTGATTGAGATCAAGAGAAAATTTTTGAAATATATCTCTTGATCTAATCAGATCTGGACGAACCTGGACCGGGAAATCAGGATTTTCCTTCAAGGATCTCTTCTGCTTAGCAGCTGTATCACTTTTTTTGGACTTTCCTGAAAAATCTGCAACATTCTTGTATCGGTACTCACTGTAAATCCTGATATGGCCTTATCAGAACTATGCCTGTCGTTCTGCACATGCTGCTCCATCTGGATCTGTGCATCATCGACGTTGGTGCTAGGATATTGATCCTCCCTTATCTTTCTACTCTGAACTCATATCAAATTCCTCTCCAATTATGAAGCCACCTCTCCGAAGCTCCATCTATATTCGAAGTCCATCTGATGCCACAGAAGTCGACTCTATCATCGAGTTCCTCGAGGCCAACCATTCAATGCTGCACTGCTGAGCCTGTCGCTGCACCTCGAACACCGTCTGGTGCAGACACCAGAGCCACAAGAAGTCAGTAATAATTTAGATTCAATTTGGATTGAAGAAGTCATATCAGAATAACTCTACTTTAGTTATTTTATTCTAGTCCTTTTGATTTAATCAATTAGTTATTTTGATGCAGTTTAAGTTTTCATTATACTATGGAATACAGACCTTTTCTCCCTCAATTCCCTCTTTTTCTCTTCTCTGTAGTGTAGTTGTCCTAGGTTCTTGAAGAAGCCCTGGAGAGAGGGGGTGCCTCCCTCAAGCCCAAGGAGGGAGGTGCTCCAGCATAGATCTAGGTGTTGGATCTATGGTTTGCTATCCATAGAGAACGTCATAGGTTTCTTCATATCCGTGCTAAAGATCAGAAACTTTCGCAATATGGTATCAGGGCTTGTGATGTCAAGGATGATTGGCATTCAAACGATATCATGGGTCTACAATTGGTATTAGATCTAGGTGATGCCTGGGATGTTGTGGACAGTAATATCCACACTCTTTGGTTAAGAGGATAACCAATCTTATGGCATACAACGATCTATACTCGATAAACGTTGTCATCCTAATTAACAACATATCATTTGGTCGTGAACAGTTTAAGAACTAATCGATAAATTCTCTCTTTATCGAAGCTAAATAGTCTTAACGACTTCATCACAATAGAAGAAGTTCATTAGAAGATGTAGAATTTATGATGAAAAAAGTTAGAATACTATTTTATTCAATAATAAATTATTTATAAGTATAAAGTAGCACAACCATCAATAGACTGATGATTGACTTTAGGACATAATTTTTAACACTAGGACCTCCACTAAAAGTCCCAGTTAGGTCCAACCATTAACATGATTGATTTTGGTGCATCAAACGAATGATAACTAGGCCCAAGGAAAGCTCTGACTAACCTAATCGTCGTTTGAAAAGTGTGACATAATCATTGTATGATGATTGATAATTCTAATATCTCGATGAACACCAGACGTAAGGCACTTCCAATGTCCACCCAGATGTTGGACCCATTATCATTTACTTTAATAGAAGGCTATGTTCTAGTTATCACCATAACTATTTTATTTTAAAGATCTAATAATTTTTGAGGATTTAATTAATTTGATTTGAGAAAAGAGAGTTAGATGAACCAGCTAATCATAATCCTCCCACCAACTTCATCAAGTCAGATTAAGGGAGACCATTGATAGGCTGGTCTAGGAACACCTAAATTAGTCACACTAATTTACCTAGCTAACATGGGTTAGCTTGAATTGTCAAGTGATCTAATCAAAATATAACTTCACTAAGAAGGCTAGATAGTGAGATCGATGGGAGGGTCTGCCAAAGCTTGCTTTAGATACCATCAAAAATGGTCAGATAAGCAAGCTGCCAATTAAAGACCACCAGTCTGAAAATGCCAAACTTATCCTAGACACCAATTGGTTAATTAGTTTCGATTGGATCAACCTTAATAGTTCAGGCTAGATCGCGTAGCCAAAAATCAAGTCTATTTTGGTTCTCGTTAAAGACATGGACTTGACAAACTACAACTATTATAATTGATCTAGAAAATTTTTGATCTAATCTAAGAAAATTATTAATTAAATTTAGTCAATTCTCTAATTAAGTTCTTTTCTTAATCTAATCTTAGGTCTAACTTAATTAATGGATCTAATTTTCACTAACCCATTAACTCAAATATTATGATTTATGTCTTAGGATATTCAATTCATAATCCTAGATCCTAATCAAACAACTCTTAATTCTTAATTAAGTTTTAGACTAATGGTTGGGATTCGATATTTTAAAAATAATTTTTATATTTATAAAATATTTTTACAATATGGTTCTACCAACTAGTTGCATGTTTGATTTATAATTAATATGTAAATAATATAAATATGAATCTACTTTAGATCTAATATAAATATATTCATATAATTTAAATTAAAATAATTTTAATTTTAATTAATCATAAATTATCTTAGATCAAATCTAACATATTTATGATAATAAAAATTAGATTGAAATACTTTCAATTAAATCATAATTTTTTTTTAGATCAAATCTAAAATTTTATGATTAGAATTTTAGATCAGCATGTACTAGAACAATCTTTACACTATAAGGGATAAATATTACAACAAGATAACCTTATAAATCAGTTCGTACAATCTTTAATTTAATTTTAAATTTAAATATTATATTATAATTTAGATCTAATCTAAATAAATAATCTAAACATGCATAAAAATCATGTCATGAAAATCCTAGGCTCTGATACTAATTGAAGAAAAATCTAGAATTTCTTGTAAAAATTTTAAAATTTTTCAAAATTAAATTAATGAAAGTAATAAATTAATCATATTGATTTATTAAAATATATAAATAAATTTTAGATCTAGGATCTAATACCATGATCTATGCATGCTAATAAATCTAAAATTAAAAATATTAAATAAAATTAATGATGTTGATCATATCAACATCAAACTAAGACTAGATCTAATCTAGTGGGAGAGAGAGATCGAATCTCTCTTACCTTTTGCAAATCAGGATCTTCAACTTGCTAATCCAAGGCTGAGGTCATCACTTCGAGCCATACACACATCCGACCTTCAAGTGGAAAGTCTACACAAAATCTCGATCATTGATCCAAAGTCCAGCGATTGAAAATCAGCATAGTATGCTAGTACTGTGCTGATCCATCTTTGATGGCTGATTAAAAATCTCTTTCTTCAAAACTTGGACCTTCCAATAATCAAAGAAGATGTGGAGAAATTTGGAAGAGAAAACACTCTTCTAAAATCTCACAAAATAGAGGAAGAAGAGATCTAAAAAATCCTGGAGAAGAACCCTTTCTTCTCCCTTCTTTTTCTCTCACCAGGACACCATGGCTTGTATCTCAATGAAGCACCACGCCCAGATCCTCTTTGCACCTAAGCTTTCCATGCCCCAAACCTCTATGTCAGGTATAAAACCTATAAAAATTTTATTATCAAACTTTCTTTAAATAGAGAGTTATGATAGAATTCTTGTCTAGGTCAAATACCTAGAAAGATAGGTCCAAATTGAGTAATAAATGAGGCACCCAACTCTTGGGCGTCTCCTCTTTATCTTTTTTTATGGACTCTCGAGAATATGTGCGCAAAAGTCTTCTATTTCTCATAAAAAAAATTAGAAAAAAATCAGGTGATTTGGTGCCTCAAAGAGATAAGAAAAATGATGTATCAAACTATATCCAATAGATACCTATGTCAAAATAACTTATTTGTTTTGATCTATTCCGCAACTAATTTTTTTCTAAAAAGATGGAAGATATAAAAAGGACTTCGATATTCTCTAGAAATAATTTTTTTTATGAAAATTCCAAAAGAATTGGCAAGGTGGTACAAGATGAAGAATCCTATTCACACTAGGAATTCTAATTTTGACTTGGTCCAACTTATTATTTGAATCCAATTAAATCAAAACTAATGCAACCCAATTAGAGATGATCTTAGTCCAACTAAGAGCCTAATTAAATCAGATTAAATTAAATTTAAATTTAATTTAATTTTTAATTAAATTAGAAATTTGCTGTGTACAAGTCCTAATTGAATAGGGACTTGTTCTTCCTTACAATTGGCTTATCCAATAAATCAATTAAACTTGATCCAATCAAGCCCAAACCAAATCTAATTGAATCTTCTTTAATTAAACTTAATCTCAGCCTTTTGGCTTAATTAAATTAAGTCGATTAGCAATCCAATTGCTAATCAATCCTCTTGTAATACTTGCACTAGGTTAAACATCAATCATATTAATTGTTTGACCTTACAACGATTCTAAATCATTGATCAACCATCCGATCAAATCGAGATCTCTTATGGATGTGATCCCATAGGTTCAAACCTAAGTCGGTAGCATAAGAATAAATTTTTGTACCAATCAAAGTAATCATCTAGCAATGATAACTGATGGCTGGATAGGTTGAATGTGTAAAGTAATACTCTTAGAATCCATGTGGATATAGTTTCTGTATAATTTATCTCCTTGACCAAAATGCTTTTAGGACAACTTAGAGTTTAACTGTCAACATTGATTAGGTCATCCATATTATATTTTAAAATATCAAATTCATCTCATGGATTATCTTGACCAAGGTTTTGCTAAATTGAAATACAGCGATGCATTTTCTCCAAACTCTTAGAGTGGTCAATCCCATCTTGATCACTCAACAACTTCATAGGTACTTGACTGTGCCCAGAAATCTTTCTTAACTAAATTAAAAAATCAAATAGTCTGGCATCACAGTATAGTGAGTTGCTTGCAAGCCACCATGGCGATCTCAGATCTAAGGGACACTTATATCCATATCCCATCAGAGCAATTTTCAACAGTAAAATACTCTAGAGTTGGTCATATTCAGTGATGATGTATCCCTATATCTTACTTGTATGCCATGTCTGTTAGATGTGTACCTTAGAAACTATATTAACTGACACTTGTAATACATTTCTAAGAATAATTTTATAATTTTAACTATAAATTAATAAAAATATTATTTCTATCACAGTGTATATTTAAGTATCTGTGATACATCCTTTGAGTTAATAGTAATGACAATTCATATTTTTAAGAATTAAAAATATAAGAAATAAATTTTCATAATTAACTCATATACTACTCCTGACCATAGGATCATCACAAGAATGGTGATCATTGATCTGGAAGGTTGGTGTACGATCGCTTCCTTAGAATAGATAAATTTTAAGTCTATGGTGTGGAGATACCAAAGCGAGAGTACAAGTACTCGTTAGAGAATGAGAGCACTGAGCGTGACCACCTCAAGCAGTCATAAGAATATCTACCTTCTCGTAGATGACCAGCTTGATGCTGCAGTAGTGTATCTGGTTCTTTGATCTAAGATGCATCGATGGTTTACCTTAAGGGTATTATAGTTTAACTACACCATAACTCGGTCTCCTAGCCATTTAGAATTGAGAGGTGTATGTTGGCTATAGAATATTCATTGTAGGAATTGGATTGCACCAATAGGGGATCTATCTATTTCGGTAGATGAGGAGTAACCCTATGATGATCATGGAATCCAGTCCATAAGCCCATGGCCATTGTAGTGTGAAGATGATAGAAAGAGTTTCTATTAAGATTTCATATCGGACTCGAATCGAATGATTAACTCATATAACAGATGTTGGGTTTAACGAGTTCACCTCAATCCTAATCCTATCGGAGCTCAAGATAGAAGAACCCAATCACATAAGTAGCTATACCGAGAGGTTCATTTTTTGTTCTGATGGATTACCACCATACACTGCTAGATGTTACTGGAGAATTTTGGGAGCAATTAGAATGATCTTAATGATCGATCATTCTAATTGTATGAATCAAAAAAATTTTAGTCCATCGAAAGATATTTCGATGATGTCGATGATAGAGATCGTGATATGTCCTATGATAAGTATAATAATATAACATAAAAGGTATTAATATCTTGATTATTTAATTTTAAATATTTAATATTTTCTATATTTTTTTTAAGAAACTTGATAAGTGCTGTGATTTATCAACCATTAGAAATGGACTGCATAAAATTTGAAGCGAGCGGATATAAATTGGATCTTGAACGGAGAATCAAATATAAATCAAGCTTTGGCCCAAAATCAAACTCAGCCCAAATTCAAAAAAAATGCAAATTCAACTCAAATTAAATGATGTCAACGTGCATTTAAAGAGGGAAAGACGTTGCTGGCCGTTGTTCACCGGGAATCTACTTAGCACATAAACTCTGGATGATGCAATGGGCGTTGCGGAATTAAACGAGACAAGGAAAATGCATGGCCCAACGTGAGCGGGTCTTTGTGCGGAGCTGGCGCATGAGTTCGGACAAATGCGGAATGCTACATGGAGAAAAAAAATTAAAAAAAATAGAAAAAATTAGAAAATAATTAAATAGCAACTCTCCTTCTTGTCCTATCTTTCTTTCATTCATCCCATCCATCCAAATTTTTTTTATTATTTAATCTCATCCATCCATCTTTTAACTTTTTTTTTTCATTAGTCATATATCTAAAAAATACAAAATTCTTCTTCCTCTTGACACCTATAAATAAAATTCAGTACCAAAGAATATCTTTCTCTACATCATAATTCTTATAGAGGCTCATATGATAGATAGAAATACCTATCTATAAAATTTTTATCCATCTTTTTTCTACTCTCTTTCATCATTCCAACATACGAAGAGAGTTAGCTAGGAGGTGTGCCAGAGAAGAGTTTATATTTTTTTTATTTTTCTATTTCAACTTCAAGCCCTATTAATGGCTTAGGAGTTAGTTCTTATTTTTGTATCAAGAAATTTTCTTTTTCTAGCAATTTTTTTTAGTTATTACTTATGCAGTTTAATTCTTGTAATTTTTAATTTTTACATATAGGATAATTTAATTTTCATACTTATTTACTTTCTATATTTCTTTTATTTTTTATAATTTAAATTTTAACAAGTAGTATAGAATTTTATTTTAGTTAATTTTAAAAGCTTTGATTTAAATAATATCTAGCTAAGCAATTCTTTGGGGTTTGCGATGAACCTAAACCATGATTAAAAGCTCTCTTTTAGGATTTCTCCTTGGCTTATAATTTTTTTTGAGATTTTCTTCCTTTAAGCTTCTTGCCAAAAAATTTGATAGACTATCACTGGGTTTTAATCCCTTTATAGTTTATGCTTGATTCGGTGCAAGAAGGATAATAGGAAGAAGATTTATAATTATTTGAAATTCTTTTTTCTTCTTCCTTATAAAAAATTTTAATAGATTATTGTTGGATCAGAGCCCCTTCATAGTCTATACTTGGATAACATAAGAAAAATAATTGAAAGAAAATTTTTTTAATTAGGGTGAATGTTTCTCCATGCATTACACCTTAATCAAAGGACATCATAAGAGAAATTTTAGAAAGGCTCTCTAAGTCATTGGTCTAGTGGATTCAAAAGTCTTAAATCTTTAGATTATTATTTTCTGCATTTAATTTACTATTTAGCAGTAAATAACAACCAATCTTTAAAACTCTTTGTTAAAGCTCGTCTGAGCAAGGGTTTGAACATGATTCAAACACAATTTCTCGTGGGATCGATCCATTCTCATTGGATGTACTACTCAGCACACCATGTGCTTGTAGTTAATTTTAAGATACAATAAATTTTTGGCACTATTGTCGAAGAATTGACGTATTTTAAATCATGATCTAAATTCTTGTTCTTCTTGCTTTTAGTTTAGTTTTAGTCTGAGCTTTCTAACTTTCTTATCTTGGTTTATAGAAAATTGATGAGTGCTAAAAGCCAGGTACATAATCTAACATTTTTTTTTCTTTAGCAATCTAATTTAATCTTAGTTCATTATTTTTTTAATTAAAACTTGTTTGTTCTTATTGGTTCTGCAAAAGCATATTTAAACTATTTTATGGACACAAACTTAAACAAGATAATGTGGGGATTTTATCACCCTTTCTTAGCCCATAAATAAGTTTTTTTCATTTTCATTCATCCTAATTCTTAAATAAAATCAATTAGACGTTAGCCCTAGGAAGCTCATTAGGACAAGACATCCAAAAAAGTTGGATCGAATCAGGATTAGCTAGTTGACTGGAGTCTAGGAAAGAGGTTCAGGGATAAGAGCCCGAAGAAAGATAGTTCTTTAATTAGTTCTGTTCGCTTACCTGACCAATCTAATTACTATCTAAGAAAAACAATGGGAGGACTCCCACCAATCTTACCTTACCTAGCTAGTTGGCTAGTTAGTTTATGACTTGAAGGGCTCTAAGGCAACCTTGGCAGTTAGAAGCTGTCTAGAATTAAGGTAACCTAGGATAGATATTTGCTTGATAAGTGTTTGAAAAATTAAAAAAAATAAAATCTTAACTAATTCTTCGTCGTCTTCTCTCTTCTTTAAAAAAATTTTAAAAATAAATAAAATAAAATAAATTTTTCACTTTTCTTGTGGAGAGGGATATCGGGTCGATTAGTTAGAATTGATTCGATTCTATTTCAAGCTTGAAGGTCCCTAAAATGGAAAAAATCAATCAGCCCTAAATCTTTAAGGATTTATGTTATCCAGTTGGATCCATCCAGCCTTCTTGCATCAGGTTGCCCCAACCTACTGTAAATAATTTTAAAATTAAATTCTAAATGATTAATATACTTTCAAAGTTTACTGGAATAGAGGATGCATATATATTTATTAGAAAATTTGAAGAGGTTTGTGCAACCATGAGGTTATAACAACTTTCTGAGGATGAGATCAAACTGAGACTAATCAATTTTGCCCTTAAGAATAATGCCAAAAAGTGGCTATATAACCTGCCAAATCAATCTATCACGATCTGGGAGGATTTTGTAAGAATGTTCCTAAAAAAGTACTTTCCCCATCATAAAATAGCTAGAATTAGGAATGAGGTCAACTAATTTACAAACTAGCTAGCAAATCATTCTGAAAGTATTTCAATCGTTTTAAGAACCTCTTAATCCAATGCCCACACCATGGAATAGAGACCTAGAGGCTATGCCAAATAGTTTATAAGGGGCTAAACTCAAATTCTAGAATCATGCTAGAGTCCATGTGCCAAGGTCAATTTATGTATAAAGAATCCAATGAGGCCTGGCAATTTCTAGAAGACCTAGCAGAAAAAAGTTTATAATGAAAAACAACTAAAAAACCAGAAAGACCAACACCTTCAAGAGGTGGAATGCATCAAATGCCAATATTCCTAGCTGTGGAGGCTAAAATCGCAACCCTAACACGTAGGTTAGAGGCTTTAGAACTACAGAGACCAACTAGTATAAACCATGTATCTACATCCACATGCAACAGGTGTAATGCACCAGATCATGTCCTTGAAGAATGTTCTCTCCTAATGAACCCAATTGGAACCGCATGTGCACAAGTGAATGTTGCATACCAGAAACTAATGAACAATCCATATGCACCCACATATAACCCAGGATGAAGGAATCATCCAAACTTCTCAGGGTCGCAGAACCCAAATGTAAGTGGTCCTAGTTTCAACTAGCAAAACCTAAGGCCCAACCCTATATTAAACAATCCACCAGGCTTCAATAATCTTGGAAAGAAACTCAGTTCTTTAAAGAAAAGTCTGGAAGTCCTAGCCAAATTCAATGCTGACACCAATGCTATATTAAGTAATTTCATGCAAACCATGGGCCAGCTCCTAAATGCTAACACCCAGGCCATAGCCCGTTTAGAAATGTAGGTAGGTTAGCTAGCCTCACCATAAATGAGCAAGAATAAGGTAGGCTGCCCAGCCAACCTGAACCCAACCCAAGAAACCAAAATGGTCCACGATCCCAACAGAAAGACCAAGTCAACCAAGTGAATGCTATTCACTCATTAAGATCGAGAAAATAAGTGGATAACAAGATAGGTACATCTGACAATAGAGAGGACTCATCTACCGAGTCATCTTATGAACAACCTACCATGCAAACTCAAGCTCCTGAATCTAATAGTACATCCAATCTAGTACCCATAACTCCTAGAGCTCCTTTTCCAAATCGATTAAGATCTAATAAAAAATCAGAATATTTGGATAAAATGTTAGAGGTATTTAAACAAGTCCAGATGAATATTCCTATGCTAGATATGATCCAACAAGTACCGACCTATGCTAAATTTTTAAAAGACCTTTGCACCAAGAAGAGAACTACTAATGTACCTTAGAGAGCATTCTTGGCTGCAAGTGTGAGCTCAAACTTGTTAAGTCATGTGCCAATAAAATATAAGGACCCAAGATCTCTGACAATTTCATGTGTTATCGAAGAAACCCAAATTGAGAAGGCCTTGCTAGACTTAGGGGCTAATATAAATATTTTGTCCTATTTAGTTTTCGAGCAATTAAGATTGAAAAAACTTCAGCCAATAGGGATCACATTGCAATTAGTAGACCGATCTTTTAGGATTTTTAAGGGAATGGTAAAAGATGTTTTAATCAAGATTGATAATTTTATCTTTCCTATAGACTTCATCATTTTAGAGATTGAACCAATTTCAAACCCTAAGGATCATATCCCAATTATTTTAAGAAAATCTTTCCTAGCTACTGCTAGCGCTGAAATCAACTATCAAAATGGACTTATGAAGTTATCTTTTGAAAACATGACCATTGAGTTAAATATATTTAATCTAGAACAGAAATCCACTCAGTATGCTAATGTAAATATAATTCAAGATGAAATTTATGAATCCATTGACATTAGCAATGAAGAAATCAATCTCGAGTTAAGTATTTGGCTAAACCATGAACTTGAAGATATTGATGAAACACCCGTTGACCATAAGATTAGCCAAAAATGGGAATCTCCTACTGAATCTCTCATAAAAATAATTAAATTATCACCCAAGCCATCAATAGAGGAGGCACTCAAATTAGAATTGAAATCCCTCCCCAAGAATCTCAAGTATGCCTATTTAGGTCCAATGAAGCCTTGCCCATAATTATTGCATCAGACTTAAATCCTAAATAAGAAAAGAAATTGTTAGAAGTTCTAAAAAAAAATCGAGAAGCAATAGGTTGAACCATGGTAGATATTAAAAGAATAAGTCCCTTCATAGTTCAACATAGGATAGACCTAGAAGAAGGGGCTAAACCAATTAGAGATGCTTAAAGAAGACTCAATCCAGCTATGAAAGATGTAGTCAAGAAAAAAAATTATGAAATTACTTGATAATAAAATAATTTATCCCATCTCAGATAGTTCTTGGATAAGTCCTGTGCAAGTGGTATCCAAAAAGTTTGGGATAATAGTGATATAGAATGAGAAAAATGAATTTATCCCGACTATGACCTAAATAGGATGGAGGATCTATATAGATTATAGAAAATTGAATGCAGCAACAAAGAAGGATCACTTTTCCTTGCCATTCATCGATCAAATGTTGAAAAAATTAGCTGGACAAGAGTTTTATTATTTTCTTGATGGATACTCCAGCTATAACCAGATCTTCATAGCCCCTGAAGATCAAAAAAAGACTACATTCACCTGTCCATTCGAAATCTTTGCCTATAGGCACATGCCCTTTGGGTTATGCAATACATCAGTAACCTTCCAAAGATGTATGATCAGCATTTTTTTTATATGCTTGAACGATTTTTAAAAATCTTCATGGATGATTTTTGTCTTTGGCCACACCTTCTCCGAGTGTTTAGATCCCTGAGACTTGTCCTAAAGAGATGTAAGGAGAAGCACTTAGTTCTCAATTAGGAGAAATGTCAATTCATGGTTAGAGAGGGTATAGTTTTTGGCTATGTAGTTCCAAAAAAAAGAATTAAAGTAGACAAGGTCAAGGCAAATCTGATTGCAAGTCTTCCACCATCTTAATCTATCAAGAAAATTCATTCATTTTTAGGACATGCTAGATTCTATAGAAGGTTCATAGCCAATTTTAGCAAAGTGGCTCACCCATTGACCAACTTGTTAGCCAAGAAAACAAAATTTGAGTTCACTCCTGAGTGCCTAAAATCTTTTGAGTTCCTTAAAAAGCACTCATTTTAGCTCTTATTATTCATCCGCCTATTTGGACTGAACCCTTTGAACTCATGTACAATGCATCTGATCATGTTGTAAGCACAATTTTAGGTCAAAAGATTGATAAGCTATCTAAAGTAATTTACTATGCTAGTAAAATCTTAAATGATGCATAGCTTAATTATACTACCATAAAAAAAGAGTTCCTAGCCATTGTCTTTATTCTTGAAAAATTTAGGTCATATTTAGTTGGGGCCTACATCATTGTGTATACTGACCACTCAGCCATTAGACATCTTCTAGCAAAGAAAAATGCCAAGGCACGCTTAATTCGATGGCTTTAACTCCTTCAAGAATTAGACCTAGAAACCAAGGACAAGAAAGAAAAAGAAAATACAGTAGCTGATCACTTGTCCTGAATCATAATGGCACCATCTAGTGAACCACCTATCAATGATTTTTTCCTGATGAACAACTCATGTTTGTATCTACTGAACCATGGTATGCTGATATTGTTAACTATCTAGCCATTAGTAAGGTTTCTTCCCACTGGACCACTTAGGATAAGCATAAATTCTTTGCCTAAGTAAAGTATTTCATTTGGGATGACCCATAGCTATTCAAATAGTATCCTGACTAGATCATCAGGAAGTGTGTCTCGAATAATGAGGTTAGAAGTATTTTATCTTTCTAGCATGACCAAGCATGTGGTGGTCACTTTGCATTCAAAAAGACAGCTGCAAAAGTCCTCCAATGTGGATTTTATTAGTCCAATTTATTTAGAGATGCTCACAAGTACTGTAAAAGTTGCGCTCAAAGCCAATAAATAGGTCGAATCACCAAGAGAAACATGACGCCACTTAATCTAATCTTGATGGTTGAAATTTTTGATGTATAGGGGATTGATTTCATGGGATCATTTTCAAACTTCTTTGAAAATGAATATATTTTAGTAGCTATTGATTATGTCTCTAAGTGGATAGAGGTTATCCCTTGTAGATCTATAAATAGCAAAGTAGTCATTAGATTTCTCAAAAAAAATATTCTCTCCCATTTTGGTACTCCTAGAGCAATCATTAGTGATCGAGGGATATACTTTTGCAACCGACCCTTTGCTGCATTAATGAAAAAAATATAATGTCACCCACAAGTTGGCCACACCGTATTATCCTCAAACTAGTGGGCAAGTAGAAGTATCCAACAGACAAATCAAATAGATCCTAAAAAAAATTATTAATGCCAATAGAAACGATTGATCCTTAAAACTTAAAGATGTACTCTAGGCATACCACACCGCCTTTAAGACCAACCTAGGAATGTCTCCCTATAAGATTATGTTCGAAAAATCTTATCACTTGCCTATTGAGCTAGAACACAAAGCCATATGGACCAACAAGAAATTAAATATGGACTTGGATGCAACCAAAAACTATAGGAAGCTTTAGATTAATGAATTATAAGAACTTAGAAATGAAGCTTATGAAAATGCCTGGGTGTACAAGGAACGAACAAAAGTATTTCATAATCATGTAATTCTTAGAAAATCTTTTTCTCCTATGCAGAAAGTTCTTTTGTACAATTCTAGATGATACCTATTCCCTGGAAAGCTGAGATCTAGAGGGATAGGATCTTTCTTAGTTAAAGAAGTCTTCCAGCATGGGGCAGCAGAAATTAAAAATCCAAGCAATGGTGCTATGTTTAAAGTGAATGATTAATGATTAAAATCATTCTTAGAATTACCCACTGAATTTATTGAGGAAGCCATGGTTCTCTATGAATAAGCATATCTCGGTTGATCTATTTTTAGAATTTAATCTAGCTCAGGACTTTAAAATTAGCGCTCCTGGGAGGCAACCCATATCCTTGCTTTTTAAATTTTTCTTTTTAGTTTATTTAAGTTTTGCTTCAATAAAGTCAAAAACGAATAAGTTGGGAGGAAAAGCTAAAATTGCATCCTTAAGAACATCTGAAGACATCTGTTGAACCAAGGACACATCAAATCAGGTGTATTCTTTCCTTTTTACTTATTGCATTTTTTATCTTCCTTACCCCATTGAGGATAATGTAGAATTAGTTGAGGGAATGAGGGATAAACTTTGAACTTTGCTTTGAACCTTTGTACTTATAAATTTATTGATATTTATACTTCAGACTTGAATAACATTAGATATTTTAGTAGTATGTGATGCACACTTTAGATAAGTTGAAGAGTATCAAGGGACTACATATAATTGATATAATTCAATAGAAGGTTGAGTCTAGAATAAAAAAATTATTTTTAAGCATTTCTAACTTATCCTGTTCATATCTATTGGGGGTAAACCTCACTCCCATCAAAGTTCGGTTTGGTGCTCAGTCTAATGTAACTTGTAATCGCAGGAGAGCTTCAATCACAAATTTCTTTCGAATTCCTCCAGCAGTCGAACTCCTTCCATAGTCCTCCAATAGCCAAACTTCTCCTAGAGTCCTCCAACAGTCGAACTCCTTTCGAATTCCTCCGATAGCCGAACTTCTCCTAGATTCCTCCAGCAACCGAACTTCTTTCGGACTCCTCTAGCAACCAAAATTTCCATAGTCACCCAAGAAGGTCTCCACACAAATTCGGCTCTATACACAAATCAACTCACCCATAGACTACCTAAGAGGAGTCCAAACTCCTTTGATATTGATGTAACTCAAAGATTCATCACCAACCGATGCCTACTCCTCCGAACTTTGATTATTAAATTCCAACGGACTGGCACACCACGACAATAAACACTATCCTCCATAACAAACTTCACGTGGTCATAAGTGGCCACCACCTGATAGTTATGACTGTTGCTATCAGTTTATTATGGACTCCATCTATAAAAAGGATCCTCCAAATACATTTTCTCTAAGCTCTCTTCTTCTTCTCGATACTCTATAATTTTTTCTTCTGAGTACTTCATTTCTGTTGGTTGAAAGAGCTGACTTGATTATCAGAGGGTCTTACCGGAGCCACCCACCCTAGGCTCTGAACGAGACTTATTTTGCAGGTCATCGATGGTGACCTCATCTTCTCTGACTTCAGCTCTCCTCCGATGACGATCAGATTTCGCACCAATAGGATTGGTGCTAGAAGGAGGGCACTGAACCTTCATTTCTGAGATTTTCTTATTCTTAAAGAAGTGCTCAATAGAGAATTCTCTTCTTCTTCTCTAAAATCATTCTTTCTAAAAAAGATGCCTCCTAGAAAAGCTTCTATCCAACGGTCGATGCCCTCCGCGGTCAGATCCCATCCAGATCTATCCACCCCTATTTTATCTCTGATGACTCAAGCTCCACCAGCAGCAATGATGGATGCGGAGCAGTTCAACCTGCTAGTGCAGTAGGTTCAAGGCCTCATAAAAGCGGTGTAGGCCATGCAGCAACAGTAGCCTCCGACATCGATTCAGCTAGAACAGGCTTCTCCAAAATCTCGTGATTCGATCTAGGGGCGGTCAACTTAGGCTAGTCGACTAGTAATCTTTGAGAAGGGGAACTAGAGGGCTGAGAGCCCTTGCTTTGATCATGACTCTATCTCTAGGGAGACTTTGCCTACATTCAGTCAAAAGATCTTGGAGATCTACGATCGAGAGGATCTAATCAGAAACTACAAGAGATGAATTGATAGATCGAAGAACTCCGACATGATCCTCCCTCCCATAGTAATGATATTTGTACCGATCCTTCTTTTTCTCACCGCATTATGCAGGAACCTATCCCATCGAACTTCAAGCTCCCTCAATTTGAGAGCTACGATGGGACCTCCGATCTGGTCAACCACCTGGAGGCCTTTCGAATGATGATGCTGCTCCATGGCACACTAGATGCCATTCTCTGTTGAGCCTTTCCATCCATCCTAAAGGGAGCCATTAGGAACTGGTACTTGACCCTTAAGCCAAATACCATCTTCTCTTTTGACCAGATGAGTCATCGTTTGTGGCTCATTTTGTTAGTAGCCGTCGTCCCAAGCAAGGCTCAAAATTTCTCATCGATATCAAGCAGTAAGAGGGAGAATCCATTCGAGCTTATTTCAACCGCTTCAATGCAGCTGCTCTGGAAGTTCAAAATTTGGACCAATCTATTGCTATGGTCATACTAAAAGATGACCTTCAGAAAAATAATCTATTATTCTTCCTAGAGAAGAAGTACCCCAAAAATTTTATTGATATGCTGGCTCAGGCCAAAGGGTATGCTCGAGTGAAAGAGGCCTTCAAGGCCAAGGACAATGAAACCACTGAAGAGTGGTAAATTGGCGAGCCGGGCAAGCCTGTTGATGAAGGAAAGTCGAGTGAAGCTCGACCATGCTCCCGAACTCTCCTTGAGTGCAAGCAAACCCAAACTCCTCTTCGAGCTCGAAAGTAAGGAAGCCTTAATAGAAGGGCACGGCAGGACTCCCCCCTCTGAAGGTTTTACAACTATGCCCCCCTCAATGCTCCAAAAATATAAGTACTGATGGAGATCAAGGAGCAATTACCTAGATCGGAGAGGATGCGCTCTCATCCCGGCAAACGCAATCCTAACAAGTACTGCCTCTATCATCGTGACCACGGTCATGATATAGAAGAGTGTATCCAGCTCCAAGACGAGATCGAGAAGCTCATCAGATGGGGCAGACTTGGCCAATTTCTGCGACGTCGGCTCGAAGGGTGGAAAGATCGATCGAGGGCACTACTACGATCAGAACCGCCAAGAAGGAAGGAGCAAGAGCCAGATCGACCACCCCTTAATATCATCAACACCATCTCTGGGGGACTTCGATGAGGGGAGGCTAGCAAATCAGCAGAGCCCGAGAAGAGGTGGAGAACTAAGGAGTCTATTGCTTTTACCAATGAAGATGCCCAAAGAGTTCAATTCCCGCATAATGATGTGGTTGTAATCTCTTTAAACATTGCTGACTATAATGTGCGTCACATTCTGATAGATAATGGAAGTTCTGCTGATGTTTTATTTTATGATGCTTTCTCAAAATATCTTTACCTAATAATCATTTTGGACCTATGAATTTTCCATTGATAGGCTTCACTGACGATGTCGTGCCAGTTAAGGGCATAATAACTCTAACAGTGGCTGCAGGGCAACATCCGAGGCTGCCCAGAACATAGGTCGATTTTATTATCATAAAAGCTCCATCTACTTACAACTCTATTCTTGGCCAACTTGGTTTGAACGCACTCTGAGTTGTAGTATCAACCTATTACTTAAAGGTGAAGTTTCCAACGAGCTATGGAATTAGAGAGATTACGAAAAATCAGGCCTTGGTAAGACATTGTTACTTCATTGCCTTATTGAAAAACACCCAGTCCAACCTTTGCCCTGTTGATGGGCTGGATGTCTACGACGACCATACAAAGGAGCGGGGCAAGCCTATGGAAGACCTTGTAGTCATGTCCTTGGATGATAGGAATGTGAGCACACTATGTGGATCGGCTCCAACTTGAGGAGCGAGGTTCGAGAATAACTCATCACCTTCCTTCGAAAGAATGCAGACGTCTTCACCTAGGTCTCAACGGATATGCCGAAGATCGATGTCAAAGTTATGAAACATCGGCTGGCTGCTGATCCCAAGTGTCGATCGATAAAAGAGAAGATGCACAACCATGCTCCAAAAAGATAGAAAGCAATTATGGAAGAAGTCGACAAGCTCCTCAAGGCTGAATTCATCTAGAAAATTAACTATCCAAGCTAGATCTCAAATATGGTGCTCATCAAAAAGGCAAAGGGCAAGTGGAGGATGTGTATAGACTTTAAAAGGCTGAATAAAGTCTGTCTAAAAGATAGCTATCTTCTACCCAAACTTGATCAACTAGTGGATGCAACCTCAGGCCATGAGCTCCTCACCTTTATGGATGCCCTTTTCGACTACAATCAAATTCGGATGACACCAGAGGATGAAGAAAAATCTACTTTTGTTACTGACCGTGATCTTTACTATTATAGGATCATACCTTTCAGACTAAAAAATGCAGGGGCAACGTACCAGTGCTTGATCAACAAAATCTTTAAGGAGCAGATCGACCGCAACATGGAGGTGTATGTGGATGATATGCTCATCAAAAGCCAAGCTTCAATGAACCACGTCGCCGACCTCGAAGAGATCTTCTGTGCACTTAAGAAGTATAAGATGAAGCTGAACCCAACCAAGTGTGCCTTCAGAGTGATCTCAAGAAAGTTTTTAGGATTCATGGTGTCGAGGCATGGGATTGAAGCAAATCCAGAGAAAATTTGAGCTATTCTAAAAATGACTACTTCAAAAATAATTAAAGAAGTTCAATGCCGGACTGAAAAAGTGGCATTCCTAAACCACTTTGTCTTGAGATCGGTCGAGCGATGCATGCCATTCTTTCAAGCTCTCAAGCAACCAAAGAACTTCTACTGGATAATGGAATGCCAACAGACGTTCGAGGAGCTTAGAAACTACCTCGACTCACCCCCATTGCTGGCAAAGCCTGAGTTCAAAGAAAAATTATTCTTATACCTAGCAGTCTCCCCAGTAGCCTTAGCGGCATTCCTGATCAAGGAGGAAACGAAAGTGTAGCGATCGATCTACTACATAAGTTGGGTTCTAAGGGATGCAGAGATCAGGTACTCTAAATTAGAAAAATTAACTTATACTCTTCTAATTACTGTTAGGAGACTCTGATCTTACTTTCAGGGGCACTTCATAATGCTTCTCATGGATCAGTCAATTAAGGTAGTCCTTCATCGAACAGATGCCTCCGAAAGAATCACAAAATGGACGATCAAGCTTGCAAAATTTGACATCAACTATCGACCTCGACCATTGATCAAAGTCCAAATATTAGCAAATTTTGAAGTGGAATGCACCATCCCAGATGAAGCCGAGCTTGAACAGGATGAAACCAGTGTTTCGTGGTTATAGTCGGGCTCCCCTGAAGAGAGGACCGACCTTCTTGAAGGTTTTTGGGTCCTATGTGTGGAAGGCTCATCCAATGCTTCTGGAGCGGGCGCAATATTGATCTTGGTAAACCCAGAAGGCATCATCACCAAATATGCGCTGTGCTTTGAATTTTCAGCAACTAATAATAAGGTCGAATATGAAGCTTTGATCATTGGGTTAAAAATAGCAAAAGAGTTAGAAGCGGACCGGTTCCAAGTCTATAGCGATTTTCAACTGGGTGGCAATGGCTGTCACTATCAGTCTGCCATAGACGACGATGACCTCAAGCGGCCCACTACCAGATAGTGTTAGCTATCACTATCTATCTACTGCAAGCTTCGTCTATAAAAAAAACCCTCCAGATACGTTTTCTCTAAGCTCTCATCTCCTTTCCAAAATTTTGCTGAACTCTTTTCTGAGCACTCCATTCCAATTGGCCAGAAGAGCTGACTTGATCGTCGGAAGATCCTACCGGAGCCACCACCACCGACTCCGAGCGGGACTTTATTTTGTAGGTCATCGATGGCAATCTCTTCTTCCTCAACTCTAGCTCGATCCGACGTCGATCAGTTTCTGCACCAATAGGATTGATCAACGGCAGTTATGAAGCTCAAGAGGAAAGCATAATAAAATACCTTGAGAAGGTGAAAAACTTGACTATGGCCTTCAATAATTTTAGTATTCAATAAATTTTGAGGGTAGAGAATATAAGAGCTAACCGTCTCTCTAAATTGGCTACTTTAGCTCCGATCAAACTATCCAAAGAAGTATTTTTTGAAATCCTAAAGTACCTAAGCTTAGAGAAGTCGCAGTCTATTATGCAAGTTGAGCACGAACCGAGTTGGATCAACCCGCTAGTTGCCTACCTCAAGGATGGAGCTCTCCCTCATGATCTGAAAGAAGCTCGGAAGCTCAGAAATCAGACTTTTCGGTATGTTTTGTATAAAGATAAGCTATATAAAAAGTCGTATTCTCTACCGCTCTTGAGATGTCTCCAACCTTCAGAGGCCAACTTTGCATTATGGAAAGCGCATTAGAAAATTTGCAGAAGTCATGTTGGAGCCAGATCCTTATCACAAAGACTACTTCGGCGGGGGTACTATTGACCAACATTATACCATGTTTCCGTAGAGTATATCAAAAAATATAACCGCTATCAGAGAAATGCAAAAATACAAAGATAGCCGACCTCCGAGCTTACTCCACTAAGCGCACTATGGCCATTCGCATAGTGGAGAATGGATATACTTGCCTCTTTCCAATGACATCGAGACTATGAAAGTTTCTTCTAGTTGCAATCGACTACTTCAAATGGATCGAGGCTGAATCATTAGCAAAAATTACTGAAGCCAAGGTGTAGGACTTCGTCTGAAAGTCAATCATCCGTCGGTTCGATCTGTCTCGAATTCTCATAACTGATAATAGATGGCAGTTTGTCGGAGCAAGATTTGCCAAATTTTATGAAGATCTAAACATCTTCTATCATTTTACATTAGTTGCCCATCCTAAGCAAATGAAGAAGCCAAAGTGACAAACAAAACCCTACTGCAAGGTATCAAAGCAAGACTTGAAAGAGCAAAGGGGACTTGGGTAGATGAACTCTATCATGTGCTTTGGGCATACCGAACTACCCAAAGATTGCCAACTAGGGAGACCCCATTTGCCTTGGCTTTTGGAATGAAAGCGGTCATCTCAATAGAATTTAAACTTTTGTCAGCATGAGTCATGGCATTCAATGAGCAGCAAAACTCACCGAGCCTCAAGGCTAACCTCGACTTGTTAGAAGAAAAATGAGAGAAAACCCAAGTTCGGATGGCAACCTACAAGCAAAAAGTAGCTCACAACTATAATTCAAAAGTCAAAGGCAAAATATTCAAAGTGAGGGACTTGGTAATTCGGCGAGCGGCTGTCTCACAACCCCAAAATCAAGGAAAACTCACTCCGAATTGGGAAGATCCATATAAAATATAGGAGGTTATCTGATCCAAAACTTATCACTTGAAGGAGCTCATAGGAACAACTCTTCCACAGTCTTGAAATTCAGAAAACTTGATAATGTACTACTAGTAACTTTTCTTTAATAAAACTTTTCTATTTTAACATCACTATTTTCTAGCGCAAAGATCGTGTAATGACTAATAACTTTCTGAAGCAACCTAAAATAGCTCGTTAGGAATAGGAGGAGAACCTCATCCTAATGCAAGCAAAATTGAAGGAGAACCTCATCCTAACACGAGCAAAATTGAAGGGCTCATTGAACTAAGATGAGATGAGATAAGAGGCCCTACCAACGACCCTAACGTGCCCCTACAACCCATTAAGAATAGGAGGAGATCCTCATCCTAACACGAGCAAAGTCAAAGGCCTCATTGAACTAAGACGAGATGAAGGAAGAGGCCCTACCAACAGTCCTAATGTGCCCCTATAGCCTGTTAGAAATAGAAGGAGAACCTCATCCTAATGTGAGCAAAGTCGAAGGCCTTGTTAAATTAAAATGGGACAAGGGGAGAGGCTTTATCAATGGCCCTAATGTGCCCCTACATCCTATTAGGAACAGAAGGAGAACGTCGTCCTAACATGGGCAAAGTTGAAGGCCTCGTTAAACTAAGACGAGATGGGGGGAGAGGCCCTATTGATGACCCTAACATGCCCCCACGAGCCATGTTAAGAATAGAAGAAAAGTCTCATCCTAACATAAGCAAAAGTCAGAACCTCATTGACCAAAGATGAGGGAAAGAAAGAACCTCAATGGAGGATCCTTACATGTATTTTTTTGTGACAACCTGACTACATCAAATATGAAAGGCGGAACCTTATCCTGGTGTGTAGAAGAGATCCTAGTTCAGCATCCACAACAAGCATTTCATGAGAAGGCAATGTAGAGAAAAATAAGGTAAACAAGGTAAGGCCATAAATAAGCATTGAATTCATGCAAAATGAAAATAACGAGAAATATATTATTTCATTACAAAAATAAGTTCAGTACAAGCAAAATATAAGCCGACAAGGCCAATTATACTTAAAGAAAGAAAAAGAAGGAGAAGAGGTCGAAGCCCTAAGGTGAACCGGACTCCTCGGACTTTGGACTATCGACTCCGACCATCACCAAGGCCTGCTTTAGCCTAAGGATCTCCTCCTCAAGCTCCTTCTTGTTGTAGAGATCATCTAGGTACATTCTGTTGGCAAGCTGAAACTTATCCTCAAGCTCTCGATGTTGTCTCCTCAAAATTTCAAACTCGGCCTTCGCATCCTTGACAGCCTGATGTTCACAGATGAGTTGAAGCTTCAGCTGCTGAACCTCGACCTTTTCTACCCCGATCGACTCTCAGAGCTCATCGATGATCCTCTTCAAAAAGGCAACCTCCTTAGCCTCCCTGCTCATACTAGCTCGAAAGCCATCATCGAGTTGCCGCTGGAGCTGGGCTACTTCATTGTTGGAGGCACAAAGCTTTTGTTCTAACGTGAACATCCTACCACTCTAGCCCAGTCGATAGGTCTCATATGTGAGCTCGACATCGTACAGCTGCTTTTGAAGTGCGGAGAACCTCGTCGATCAATCTCACTCAAACCATGCCTTATCAAAGGACCACAGTGAGCTCCCCTTCAGAAGTTGAACTTTCTTGTTCGCCACCTTGAGTTGAGTCTTGAGGGAGCCGATCTTCGCCGTCAACGTCCAGGATTTATCACTCGCACTCTTCCAAAGTTTGGCCAGCTCCCTCTCAAAGCTCTTCTTTTGAATGCTGAAACTAGCGGCATCTTTCATGTGCAAGTTCTGGAGGCGAGTAATCTCTTTGGTCGCCTCCGAAGCATTCTATTGTGAATCTCAAAGGTCACCCTCTATGTTCTTTAACTCTTTCTTCAACTGATGGACTTCCTTCTTTAAGCTTTTTATTAATGATTTCAGGGGAACCCCCTAAGGCGGTTGGTTAGTATCGATGGGAGACTACATTCAAGGTATGAAAAATATTCAAAGGTATGGACAAAAAAGAAATCCACCTTCATTTAATCAAAAATTTTGAGTACAAAGTGAAAAAGGGTCAAAAAAGCAAAATATACAACTATTCGAGGATTTCAACCTCGAGAGGGGTGATGGAAGACAGAATCGGAGTGCTCTCAATTGCCTCGAGTGTTCAAACTAGCTCGGACACTTCTATGGCAGACTCGAAAGGACCAGACACAGGCTCGATGAAGGGAGGATCGACTGCGGCATCGGATGGTCCTGCGTCTGCCTCATCTTCCTCCTCCAAAAAGCTAAGATCGAGTTCGGAGAACCTCCGAGTCACCCTGCCTTCTTAAAGCTCGAAACGCTTGATAAACGCCTTTTGACCGAACTCGACATTCAGGTTCCTCATCTTGGGAGAGGTCTTGAACTCTTCCATGGCCCAGGTCATTGCCTCTGAGATCGACTTCACCATTTGGGTCTCTAGTTCGGCGACCCTATTCTTGGCTTCCTGCCTCCTTTCCTCCTCCAAGGCTAGTGTGGCCTTTAGTCCGACCAAGATGAACTCCTCTTTGCGAAGCATGCCCTGGAGACTTTCGATGTCCACTGCCTTCTCCTCAGCAAGGTGATCAACCTCATCAACCCTCTCTTAAAGACGACAGATCTCGACACGAAGGTCCTCCGGGGCCTTCTATGTCTTCGCCTCCTAACGACGTGCCCTCTTGATGTAGGCGAGCATCTAGTGATTCGACTGCATCAAACGATTGGTATTTAAAAAAAAAGAAGAAAGAAAGAGAGCAGAAGAGAAGAGAAAGAGTTGAGCAATGGAACAATCACCTTGAGGATGGTTCCGAAAGAACCCCAGATGAGCTGTCGTGGGTCAAGGTCGACCATCTGGTCCACCACCTCCGACCTGGTGAACCTATCGATTAGATCTCGGACGATCTCCGGATTGTCGAAGGGATCCTCCCCTCGTTCATCGCTATCGCCTTCTGCCCCGCTAAGGCCAATCTTGCGGGACGTCTTAACGATGGCTTTCTTCTTTTTTCTTCCTTCCCCTGTCTCTTCCTTGGCAAGAAAATCTGAAGCCCGATCCCCACTGGAGGGACCTGAGGGCATGGAAGGAACTGAGCCCGCGCTAGTGGTGCCGACCTCGATAATTAGGGCAGTCTCGGCATCGGTGATGACCTCGAACACTGCGGTAGTGGGGGTAAGAACTTCAGAGCTGGAAGCACCAACCTTCATCCTCTTTGAGCCATCGCTTGGCACCTTCCCTTTCCTCCTCTTGGTGTAGAGCCCTTTGGTAAGCATCTCGGCAGCTTGTGTGTCCATTTTTGTAATAAAAAAAAAGTGCGGTCAGTAGCAATATACGTGCGCAAAATCGTGTGGATTCAAAAATCAAAAGATGCACCAGCAAGATCATGGGAACTCAGACCCAGGTTAAACAAGGTCTATTCCTTTAGAAGGTCGGAAAGAGGAGAAACTCGGTATGCTTTAAGTTTATTGGAGGAATCAAGGTCGGCTCCATCTAAGCTAGGAGCTCGGCAAACTGATTCTCTAATATAACCCCATGGTGGAAGATCTAATAGTAGGATCGGACAATGTACAAAAAAGAACTTTTCGTTCCAGTTGTGAACGAAAGAAGGGGCACCTTTCAATAATCCCTTCTTGCCGACCTGGGAGAAAAAGTACCATCAATCCTTCGCGGAAGAATGGTGCTTGAAAATGTAGAAATTTCTAAAAAGCAAAATAGTCGATTGGACTTCGGCCAATCGATCGAGGGAGAGAAAACCTATGATGAACTAAAAAGAGTTCGGTACGATAGATGCAAAGAAGATGTTTAAAAATTAGAAGAGGATGACTACAAAAGGGGGCGATGGGAGCCTAAGCCCGGCACTCAAAGTTTCTAAGTACAAACAAAATCGATCGATCGAAGGGGAGCTGATTCGGTCGTCAAAGCTAGAGAGTTCAAGGTCGTATTCCAGAGAGATTTTATATTGGATTCTGATCAGAGAAAAATCATCCAGGGTAAGAACAGATGGGATGGTGTCTGGAGTGAAAGACAAGCAGGACATGTTCTTGGGTTCTACCTCGATCAGGGATACAGGGTCAAAGAAGATCAGTCCGGACGAGCCCCATGAACCGATGGAGTGGAAAGTTTTGGAAGACATTTGGATCGAGATTATACCGCAAGAAAACCTCCAAAAAAATAAGAATAATAAGAAAAAATGCAGGACAAAGGTTGCCACCAAAAAATCAGGGAAACAAGAAGCCAGAAATGAAAAGCATGAATAACCTAAGAGAAGGGTTAGAAAACTGACTTAAGCTGTCTGGAGAGAATGAAAGGATGATAGATGCGATGAGGACCAATCGAAAGGGTGTCCGAAGCTCAGGAAAGCGAGGGAGAAGGTTAAGACCATTGGAAAGAAGATGGATGGGGAGAAGACCTTAAATAGTCAGAAGTAACCCAAGGTAGTTATAATCATGGATCAACTTCGGCCGGTCAGCGTGCGCTGCGTGTCCCACTCATCATGACAGAAAGGCTGCTGCAGACAGAGTCTTTATGGCACTGTACCTAGGAAAGAGTTTCGATGGAAGAAACGAAGGGCCGTCTTTTCGGACTTATTTCAGATTTGAAAAGTTTTGGTGCCAACACGGTAAATGCCAAAATATCTCATCCTAACAAGGCGGGAGCCCAGGAAAGAACTTCGGCAGTCATCTTTTTACTTTCTTCCTTTGAATCTCAAACTCGAAAGTATGAAGACTATTGTTGGGGGTAAACCTCACTCCCGCCGAAGTTTGGTTTGGTACTCAGCCAAGTGTAACTCGTAATCGTAGGAGAGCTTCAATCATGAATTCCTTTCGGATTCCTCCAGCAGCCAGACTCCTCCTGGATTCCTCCAACAGCCAAACTTCTTTCGGAGTCCTCCAGCAGCCGAACTCCTTCCGAAGTCCTCCAGTAGTCGAACTCCTTCCGGACTCCTCTAGTAGCCGAAATTCCCGCGGTCACCCAGGAAGGTCTCCACATGAATCCAACTTCACACACAACCAACTCACCCACAGACTGCCTAAAAGGAGTCCAAACTCCTTTGGTATTGAGGTAACTTAAAGATTCATCACCAACTAACGTCTGCTCCAAACTTCGACTATTAAATTCTAACAGACCGGCATACTACGACAACAGACACTACCCCCTATAACAAACTTCACATGGTCCCGAGCAGCCCACCACCCGACAGTTACGATTATCGCTATCCGTTTGTTATAGGCTTTGTCTATAAAAGAGATCCTCCAAATATGTTTTCTCTAAGCTCTCTTCTCCTTCTCGATACTCTGCAGTTTTTTCTCCTAAGTACCTCATTTCTGTTAGCCAAAAAAGCTGACTTGATCGTTAGAGGGTCTTGCCGAAGCCACCCACCTCAGACTCTAGATGAGACTTGTCTTGCAGATCACCAATGGTGACCTCATCTTCTCTGACTCTTTATGGGCATAAGTGGGATATGTTGATGTATAAGGTTTCTTTCATCAAAAAAAAATATTGATTTTCCACCAAGTTATCGGATCTCATTGCCTAAGTAAGCAATGATATTCACGTCAAAAAGTGGGCAATGTTAAAATAATAATAATAATTAAAAAAATTCTCATATAGTCAAGTCTTAATCCGTAGCCTATTTGACTCAAGTCAGTAAGTCCAAAGGATGTTTTTCATCTAATATCCTAAAGCCAACTGGTTTGAGAGTCATTAGGCTAACACTCACTACAAAAGTTGAATAGAAAGCTTAAGTGGTTAAGATATTGCACGGATTGTATTTTATAAAAAAAAAAATGAAGAAATGAATATGCGAATACAAAACCACTAGCCCATCTTAGAGTTAGACGATTCAAGAATAAAGATAGGAGTAAGCCGAGAAAAAGCTTTTGTAAATTTTATATTTTTTACTCAACCATTCTATCGAATAGCCTTAATATTTCAATGACATGCTTTGATAATTTTCTAGGTGGATACCATTTACTTCTAAAATTGTTAAATACTCATGTCGAAGAAAGTCGGTAATATATATTAATATTTTTTTTACTTGAGGATGAGTAAAGTTCAAGTTCGGGGATGGGATAAACATAATAATTTAACATAAAAAAATATTTATATCTTGATTATTTAATTTTAAATATTTAATATTTTTTATATTATTTTTAAAAAATTTGACAAATGTTGTAATTTATCAACCATTAGAAATGGACTGCATAAAATTTAAAGCGAATCAGATATAAATGAGATCCAGAATGGAGAATCAAACATAAATCAAGCTTTGGCCCAAAATCAAACTTGGCCCAAATTCAAAAGAAATACAAATTCAACTCAAATTAAATGATGTCCACGTGCACTTAAAGAGGGGTTGCTGGGCGTTGCTCACTGGAATCTTCTTAGCACGTAAATGCTAGATGATGCAATGCGGGGCATGGTTTATTTGGGCGCACCGGAACTAAACGAGACAAGGGAAACGCGTGGCCCAACGTGAGCAGGTCTTTTGTATGGAGCTGGCGCACGAGTTCAGGCAAATGCGGAAGGCTACATGAGAGAAAAATTTTTTAAAAAAATAATAAAAAAAATTAGAAAATAATTAAATGGCAACTCTCCTTGTTCTATTTTTCTTTTATTCATCTCATCCATCCAAACTTCTTTATTATTTAATCTCATCCATCCATCTTTTAACCTTTATTTCTTTCATTAGTCCCACATCTAAAAACTATAAAATCCTCTTTCCTCTTGACATCTATAAATAAAATCCAGTATCACTACCTAAAGAATATCTCTCTCCACACCACAACTTTTGTAGAGATCCATGTGATAGGTGGGAATACCTATTCATAAAATTTTTATCCATCTTTTTTCTATTTTTTTTCCATCTTTCCAACATACGAGAAGGAGAATTAGCCAGAAAAAGATGTGCCAGAGGAGAGTTTATATTTTTTTTTTATTTTTTTATTTCAACTTCAAGCTTTATTAATGGCTTAGGAGTTAGTTCTTATTTTTGTATCAAGGAATTTTTTTCTGACAATAAAATTTTATTTTTTTTTGATTATTACTTGTACAATTTAATTCTTGTAATTTTTAATTTTTACACATAGTATAGTTTAATTTTCATGCTTATTTACTTTCTGTATTTTTTTTATTTTCTATAATTTAAATTTCAATAAGTAGTATAGAATTTAATTTTAATTAATTTTAAAAGCTTTGATTTAAATCATGTCTAGCTAAGCAATTCTCTGAGGTTTGCGATGAAGCTAAATCATGATTAGAAGCTCTCTTTTAGGATTTTTTCTTGGCTTATAATTTTTTTGAGATCTTCTTCCTTCAAGCTTCTTGCCAAGAGACTTGGTGGACTATCATTGGGTTTCAATCCCTTTGTAATTCATACTTGATTCGATACAAGAAGGGTAATAAGAAGAAGGTTTATAATCTTTTAAAATTTTTTTCTCTTCTTTCTTGTAAAAAATTTTGATAGATTATTGTTGGGTCAGAGCCCTTTCATAGTCTATACTTAGATAATACAAGAGAATTGAAAGGAGAGTTCTTTAATTAGGGTGAATGTTTGTCCAGCATTATACCTTAATCAAAGGACACCATAAAAAAATTTTAGAAAGGCTCTCTAAGTCATTGGTCTAGTGGATTAAAAGGCCTTAGATCTTTAGATTATTATTCCCTGCATTTAATTTACTGTTTAGTAGTAAGTAACAATCAATCTTTCAAACTCTTTGTTAAAGCTCGCCTGAGTAAGAATTTGAACATAATTCAAACATAATTCCTTATGAGATCGATCCGTATTCACTGGACGTGCTACTCTGCACACCATGTATTTGCGGTTAATTTTAAGACACAATATCTCATTACCATATGGAACTGTACCTTACTAGATCATATAAACAAGGGTCAATAATTGGTGTTCGCATATTTTGAACAACACCTGCCAATTCCTATATTTGACAGGACAAGATTTGCCAATTCTTGTCACTATCAGGACATCGGGTCAATAGTTGACCCATATGTATGAATTAAAGGGGATGGGTGTGTGCCCCCCTTGGAGATCTCCTAGAGGCACGTGCCCCCTGGTCTTCATGCACATAATATATGCGCACACACCTAGTTCGCATGCACACATGGGGAAAAGAGGAGGGTCCCATGTAGATGGGACTCCAGGATTACTTGATGGCTTCAAACACCTAGGCACCAAAGTGTTTAGGCTTATCCAAACTTGGCGCCATCTATAGAGGATTAAAGGGGTCTTTAACTTGATTGGATCAGGTAACATCACTCCATCAATCAAGTTAAGATCTGATTGAATCGAGCAATACGATTGGTCGAAGTGATGTACCACTGCATGGTGCAGCAGGATCTATTTAAACCCCTATCTACGCCTAGGGTTTGATTGATGCACCCATCCACCATGCCCCATGGCTGCCCCTCCTCTCTTTCACACCTTCCTCTAGTCCTCTTTCTCCCCTTTCCATGCCTAAGAGGTTAGGAGAAAACAGCAAGCAAAGTCCAAGGGTTTTGGCACCTAGATTAGAAGAAGACATCCCTTGTTCATGAGACGACTACGACTTCTTCGAAAGTAGTTTTGAAGAATCTTCAGATTAAATTCAGATCTTATCCTTAGAGTGCTGATTCAAAAGAAAACTTTCAGAACTAGCCTAAGTGAATACTGGTAGAGGTCAGGCACTTGCGTGGTTTGATCCAGAACTTTGAATGCAGCAGATCATATGTAAAATAATCAAATTATCCGATAAGGTATAAATTAAATCTATTTTAATTTTTATTTCAGATTTTGATATCAGATCATTAGGATCAAATCTAAGAACTTTCATATCTGATTGGATTAAGTTAGATTTTTTAAAAAAATAATCCGGTTCAGATCCGATCGGATCTGAACGGTCCTGTGGTAGAAAATACTATTTTTCTTCAACTGATATCAGAGCCAGATTAGCAATTTTTTAGATCTATTTTAGATCTAATTTTTATTTTATCTTATAGTCTGATATTAATGATTTTAAATGTCACATCAGATGTGATTAGATCTAAAATCAAAAAATTAAAATTTTTTTTATTATAGATCAATGATGTATGAGATGCATGACTAAACAAGATTGTAGAATAGTTCTATGTATAGTTTAGTGTAATCATTATTTTGATATGATTAAATTCATTTTTAGATTCTTTTTATTTTTATTTTTCTGATGTTATAATCAGATCTAAAAAATAGAGAATTAAAAATTTAAATTTATCATATGAGTTATGATTGATGTATGTCTAGACTAGTTGTAGAATTATTCTATGCATTGTCTAGAATAAGTTTTATTTTGATATGATCAATTTAAAATTTTATTTTTTAGAGATTATATGAGATATATCATATCTGAAAATATGCATATATGAATTATTGTTTGATACATGAGATGTATACAGAATATGCATGATTAGATCTATTGGGGATAAATCCCGCTCCTGTCGAAGTCCAGTTTGATGCTTAGCTTAATGCAACCGATAGCCGCGGAAGAGCTTCAGCAGACGGATCTTAGTCGAACTCCTTCAGTCGGTTGAACTCCTCAGCGATCGAGCTCCTTCGGACTCCCAACGGTCGGGTCTTAGCCGAACTCTCCAGCAGCCGAACTTCAGTCGGACTCCCGCGAGAGCCGAACTCCCTCCACGCTCTTCCAGCCAAACGCCTATGAGAGCCGAACTTTCTCTGCACTCCTCCGACCGAACTCCTTTCGAGCTTCTCCTCTGGTCGAACTCCTATAGGAGCCAAACTCCTTTCGAGCTTTCCTTCGATCGAACTCCTCTACGAGTCCAAACTCCTCTAGACGAACTGTCGCCATTAGTCTACCACAGGCAACGAGATCGGACAACATGGCCACCACTACTGGCGACACTACTCTCTCCATAACCAGCCCCATGCGGCCCATGATCCATCAACATGGCTGCCACTATCCGCCTGACGACGCCTTTCTCTCCGTACCGAACTCCATGCGGCCCCGAGCGGCCCACAACCGGACGATATGACCGTCACCATCAATCAAGCTCTGCCTATAAAAGGACCCTCCAGATATGCTAACTCTGACCTCTGATCTCTAAGCTCTAAGCTCTCCTCTCCTTCTCTAAGCTTCGCAAAACTCATTTTCGAGCACTCCTTCCTATTGGCCAGAGCTGACTTGATCGTCGGAGGGTCTTGTCGGAGCCACCCCCCCGATCGGCTTCGGACGGGATTTTATTTTGCAGATCTTGGCGGTGACCTCATCTACCTTTGCTCTAGCTAATTTCGGCGACGATCAGTTTCTGCACCAACAGATTGGTGCTAGAGGAAGGACACTGAACCTCCGAGGTCTCCTTATTCTTAAAGGAGTGCTCGGCGATGATTTCTCTCTCCCCTCTCCAGAGATCTCTCTTCTTCCTCTCTAGAGTTCTTTTCCAAAGAGAAAATACCTCCCAAGAGAGCTTCGGCTCGATAATTGGCGGCCTCCACACCAGATCCATCTACTTTCGTTTCAACCCCGGCAGCTTAGGTTCCATCCGAAGCCATCGTAGATGTGGAGCAATTCAACCTGCTGATCGGGTTCGTGGCCCCGCCAAGATGATGCAGATCGTGCGACAACCTCCGGCGAAGACTTTGCCAGCAAACCCACCATGAGGATGCGAGGAACCGATCTTAAGGAAGAGCATTTGGGCATACCAATCGCTCTTAGAAAGAAGAAACGGAGAGTAGAAGTTCTCCCACAGAAGGTCTCACAAAGAGGCGGAACGAAGTTCGGCCACGTTCACAACCTCCCCAGTGCAAGCGAGGCCGAACTCCCCCTCGAGCTCGCCACCAAGGAAGCCCCGACAAAGGGGCATGAAGTTCTCCCGATGAAAGCTTCATAGGAGGGCGGAGTGAAGTTCGGCGCAAGTAAGGCCGAACTCCCCCTCGAGTATGTCATCAATGAAACCCCCTACAAAGATCTCACAGGAGATGGAATGAAGTTCGGCCGCGCTTACGACCACCCCAGCGCAAGCGAGGCCGAACTCCCCCTCGAGTATGTCTTCAAGAAAGCCCCTACAAAGAATTCATAGGAGGTGGAATGAAATTCGGGCAAGCCAGGTCGAGCTACCCCTCGAGCTCATGGTCAAGAAAGTCCCGACTAAGAAGAATGAAGTTCTCCCACAGAAGGTTTCATAGGAAGTTCAACAGCGCTCACAACCTCTCCAGTGCAAGCAAGGCCCAAACTTCTCGAGCTCACCACCAAGGAAGCCTCGACAGAAGTACGTGAAGAAGTCCTCCTCCCGAAAGGTTCCGCGACTACGCCCCCCTTAACGCTCCTCGAACTCAAATTCTTACGGAAGTTAAGAACAACTGCCAAGATCAGAAGAACTCCGACCTCCCCCAAACATGCGCGATCGAAGCAAGTAATGCCCCAACCATCGCGACCATGGCCACAACACTGAGGAATACATTCAGCTCCGAGATGAAATTAAGGAGCTCGTCAGAAATGAGTGGCTGGGTAAATTTCTCCGACACCAGCCTAAAGTAGGAGAAGATCGACCAAGGGCGCTGCCGTAGTCAGAAATGATAAGAAGGTCGGCCGCCTCGCGGCGTCATCAACGTTACCCCTAGGAGGAGCTTGGTATATCGACGATTCATCATCTCCCAGCGATAAAGCCAAGAGAAGCTGGCTCCAAATTGAGAAGGCCAGCACGAGATAGAGGAGGTCGTCCGGCCCGAGCCTTGCTGCCCAAGGGAATCCGAAGGAACAATGCCCCCACGACCCTAAAATGGGGATGTGCTGTTCATAACTTCCCCTCGGTAAAATTCTTCTCCTTCAATAATATTATTTCTGGATGCAAAAACTATGTGATGACAGGAAAGAAGCAATCAATAGTTACCGTGTTAGGAACAAGAGAAAAACCTCGTCCTAACACGAGCAAATCAAAGACCATCAACCTCGGCTAGAGATAAGATCTCTCCCGAGCGACCGTGGACAACCTCAGCTAGAGATAAGATCTCTTCCGAGCGACCGCATCAATCTCGGCTAGAGATAAGATCTCTTCCAAGCGACCGTGGACAACCTCGGTTAGAGATAAGATCTCTCCCAAGTGATCATGGACAACCTCGACTAGAGATAAGATCTCTTCCGAATGATCGAGTCAACCTCAACTAGAAATAAGATCTCTCCCGAGCGACCATGGACAACCTCGATCAGAGATAAGATCTCTTTCGAGCGATTGAGTCAACCTCGACCAGAGATAAGATTTCTCCCAAGCGATCGTGACAACCTCGGCTAGAGATAAGATCTCTCCCGAGCGATCGAGTCAATCTCGGCTAGAGATAAGATCTCTCCCGAGCGACCATGGAAAATCTCGACTAGAGATAAGATCTCTCCCGAGCGACCGAGTCAATCTTGGCTAAAGATAAGATCTTTTCCGAGCACCCGCATCAACCTCGACCAGAGATAAGATCTCTCTTGAGCGACCACGTCAACTCCAACTAGAGATGAGATCTCTTCTGAGCGACGAACAACCTCATCCATAGCCCTAACACGAGCAAAGTCGAAGGCCTCGTTCACCTTAGATGAGATGAGGGGAGAGACCCTAACAACGGCCCTTATGTGCCCCCACAGTCCATTAGGAGCAGGAAGAGAACCTCGTCCTAACGCGAGCAAAGTCTAAATCCAAGCTCCGAAGTCTACAGGAGATAGGATCTCCATCAACCTCGGTTGGAGATAAGATCTCCTCCGAGTGTCCGCATCAATCTCGACCGCAGGAGATAAGATCTCCCCCGAGGATCTGCGGCAACCTCGATCAGAGCAACCACGCCAACCTTGGCCTGAGATAAGATCGGAGACAACCTCGCTCTGAGATTAGATCTCCCCTGAGGGTCCGCGGCAACCTCGGCCTGAGATAAGATCAGAGACAACCTCGCCCTAAGATCAGATCTCCCCCAAGGCAACCTCGACTGTTGGAGATAATATCGCCCCCGAGAAACTCAACCTCCAACCTCGACCGTGGGAGACGAGATCTACTTCAACCTCAGTGCGAGAGGAGATCTCCCCCAGGCTTCAACTTTAACATCAACTTTGGCTGGAGATGGGATCTCCCCCGAGTTTCAACCTAAACCAACACGAAGTCCAGGAGAGAACTTCGGCGGTCTCCTTTTCTACACTCCCTTCCTTCGAGTTTCAAACTCGAGAGTGGGGGAAACTATTGTTGGGGATAAATTTTGCTCCTGCCGAAGTCCAGTTCGATGCTCAACTTAATGCAATCGGTAGCTACGGAAGAGCTTCAGTGGATGGTCTTAGCCAAACTCCTTCAGTCGATCGAACTTCTCAGCGGTCGAGCTCTTTCGGACTCCCAGCGGTCGGGCCTTAGCCGAACTCTCCAGTGGCTGAGCTTCAATCAGACTCCCGCGAGAGCCGAACTCTCTCTGCGCTCTTCCAGCCAGACGCCTATGAGAGCCAAACTTTCTTCGCTCTCCTCCAGCCGAACTCCTTCCAAGCTTCTCCTCCGGCCAAACTCCTTCCGAACTTTCCTTCGATCGAACTTCTCTACGAGTCCAAACTCCTCTGGACGAACTATCGCCATCAGTCTACCACAGGTGATGAGATCGGACGACATGACCACCACTACTGGCAACACCACTCTCTCCGTAATCAGCCCCATGCGGCCCATGATCCATCAGCATGGCTGCCACTATCCGCCTGACGACGCCTTTCTCTCCGTACCAAACTCCATGCGGCTCCGAGCGACCCACAATCGAACGATATGGCCATCACCATCAATCAAGCTTCGCCTATAAAAGGATCTTCCAGATATGCTAACTCTGAGCTCTGATCTCTAAGCTCTAAGCTCTCCTCTCCTTCTCTAAGCTCTGCGGAACTTATTTTTGAGCACTCTATTCCTATTGGCCAGAGCTGACTTGATCGTCGGAGGGTCCTACCGGAGCCACCCCCTCCATCGGCTTCGAACGAAATTTTATTTTGCAGGTCTCGACAGCGACCTCATCCACCTCCGCTCCAGCTGATTTCGATGATGATCAGTTTCTGCACCAACAAGATCTATGATTTTTATATGTGATATATGTTTTAGATATTATTATTTTATAGTGTAGTAATTATTTCTGATCAAGGCATTTCTCTTGGCCATCCGATCATAAGAGTAAGAAGGGTTTAAAGACCCTCTCTTTCCATTCGATTGGATGCTCTTGTGGCTTGTAGGGGTATTGCACATTTATCCTTAATCAAAAATTAAAAACTTACTTTTCTACAAAATTCTAGATTCTGAAATCCTAGAATTTTTGCATGTTTCTATAATGAACCCAAACTTAATTAAGAATTAAGATTATGAAATCAATTAGATCTAAAAATTATGAATTTTTAGATCTAAGACACCTTCATAAATTTAGGTTCGGGCTTGGATAGCTCAATTAGATCTAGCAGATGATCAAACCAAATCAAGAGTTGGTTAGGTGGAATCAAGAGTACTTAGAATTGACCAATCCAATAGGATTAAGTTTGGATCAAGGTCGACTCATAATAACATGTGGTTGATCAAGTCAAGACCTAATTTGGCTCCATGATTCGAGCCTAGATTGTAGGCTAACCCGATTGATTCTAGTTCGATAATTTGGTATCTAAGGTAAATTTGGCAGATACAATCAACTAGTTTTTAATTGGAAGCTACTCGAACTGAATGCACTCTTGTCGAGTTAATGACATATCCTTTCCATCGGTCTCACTTACCTGACCATTTGGGTCGACGCAGTTCTAATTTGAGATGGCTAACAAATCAAGCTAACCCATGCCACTAGGTTAATCATAATTGTTATGATTAAGTCAAGTCAAGTCTAAGAGACCTAAATCAATTTTTTCTAAAAAAATATTAAGTCATAAAGGTCTTCCATCATTGCAGATGTGCGGACCCTTCTCGGGATTGATTATTTTTCACTGATTATAGTGGTTCAGTTGCATCAAAAAGATGCAACCATGTTTATTAAGCATTGGATGCTATGGATTGGAAGATGGATTGGACTCAATATTTGGATACGATGAGAGATCCAATCAAAAATCTAATTCATGTAAATGGTGAGTCTGACTTAACTAAGAAGTGGATCAATATTTTAGATATGGTGAGATTCATGAATTAGAGATCAGGTTTGAGTGCACCATGATTAGAGAATCATTGGACAAGAGTTGTCCACTTATTGGCTGCCCATCATCAATAACTGTTAGGTGAGATGGTAAGCCAGTCGGTGGGACTGCACCACCCACTAAAATCAATGGTCATGGAGATTTTTGCATCTCTGCTAAGAAAGTGTATGGATCCAAAAAAATAGTGAAAGCTTAATTTATTTAAAAATAAAACTTCTAAATAAATTAGTAAAGTTTAATTACAAAATCTAATTAAAAACTTTGACTCTCTGTAAGAAAATGTCTACGTCCAACCCACTAGCCCGTATCCTAGATACCTACAGACTGATCGGATCAAATTACGAGAATTGACGCTAAAACTATAAAATTATTTTGAATTCCAAAAAGCTGACTTATGTATTAGACCAGGATACCCCCATCTTACCAGCACATTCATCCACTAATTAGAGAACATCTTTAAAAAAATGGATGGACAAAGATAATAAAGCTAGGTACTACATGTTGGGCTTAATGTCTGATGAGCTTCAGCACCAACATGAGGACATCAAGACTACTCGCCAAATATTGGCTCACCTACAAAAGTTATTTGGTGAAGCGAGTCGCACAGCCAAGTATCAAGTCACTAAAAGATTTTTTAAGGCTCAAATGCATGATGGACAGTCGGTCCAAGATCATTATCTGATGATAATCAAAAACATAGAAGAGCTTGAGAAGCTAGGTGTCAAGCTAGATAGGGACTTGCAAATTGATGTGATCTTGCAGTGCTTGACTAATGCATATGGACAGTTTATCATGAACTTTCATATGCATAAGCTGTAATGTACCTTAGCAGAATTGATGAATATGCTGGTTACTGCTGAGCTTTCTTTAAAAGGTTCAAAGGGCTTAGTGCTTGCTGTGAAGTAGACTTCCTCCAAGAGAAAGTCTTTTGAAAAAAAGAGAAAGTATGCAAAGAAGTAGAAGACAGATAGAGGGAAGAAGAAGAAGGGAGAGCCAAAGAAGAAGACCGCCAACAAAGGAAAGTGTTTTCATTGCAATACGGATGGCTATTGAAAGTGGAACTATCCTTTATACTTGGCTAGTCTAAAAAATAAAAAAGAAGGTAGGTCCTTCTGGAGGTATGCTCATAATAGAATCTAACCTTATAGTTTCTTCTGCATCCAGTTGGATGCTTGATTTTGGTTCTAGTGCTCACTTGTGTACTTCTATATAGGGTCTTCAGAGCAGGAGGCTGAGAGATGGTGAGATGATCCTGTACATCAAAAATAGAGCAAGAGTTATTCTATGACTGTGGGAATCTATCCTCTTCGACTACCATCAAGATTAGATTTAGTACTTAGGACTGTTATTTTGTGCCTACAACAAATAGGAGTTTGATTTCTATTTCTTGTTTAGCATAGAAAGGCTATGTAATTAGTTTTCTTAAAGACCATTGTAATATTTTTTTTGAAAAAAATAAAATTGCAAGTAGTTTCTTGATTAATGGTCTCTACCAATTACATATTGATGTTTTTGTTTTCAATATCGAGCAAAACATGAATGCCATAGGATCAAGATGACCTAGGGATAGTCTAAATGATAGATATCTATGACACCTTAGGCTAGGTCATATAACGAAAGACAAGATTAATAAATTAGAAAAATCTGGACTACTGAGTCCATTGACTTTTGAGTCATATCCAATTTATGAATCATGCCTTCATGGCAAAATGACCAAGCTCCCTTTTATAGGACCTAGGGAAGGGGCCACAGACCTACTTGCCCTGGTACATACAGATGTGTGTGACCCATTTGATGTGCCGACCAAAGATAATTATATCTACTTCATTATCTTTATCGATAATTTATCTTGATATGGGTATTGTACTTAATGAGACACAAGTCTGAAGTCTTTGAAAAGTTTAAGAAATTCAGACTCAAAGTAGAAAAATAAATCGAAAAGTCCATTAAGGTTCTTCGATCAGATCGAGGAGGTGAATATCTTAGTCAAAAATTTTTAGACTATCTCAAGAACAATGGCATTATCTCTCAATGAACTCCATCTGAAATGCTTGAACTCAATAGAATTTCAAAATGAAGAAATCGGATCCTATTAGATATGGCCTAATCCATGATAAGCTTCACGTACCTCCTTAATTTTTTTTGGAGACATAATCTAATGACTATAATTTATTTATTAAATAAGATTTCTTCTAAAACTGTTTCTACCACACCATATGAGATATGACATAGTAAGAAACTAAGTCTGAGTCACCTCAGAATTTAGGATTGTCCGGCTCATGTCAAGAGATAGCAGATGGATAAGTTAGACTCTAGGTCCTTTAGAGATCGATTCATAGGATATCCTAAAGAGTCATTAGGATATTATTTCTATATAATGTAATCGTGAGTTGACACGCTATTTTTTTTGAAAAATAATTTATTCAAGATGGTGGCATCGGAAGATAGATTAGGCTTGAGGAGAGTCTTTCAAAAGCAACAAGCTAAGAAACCTGAGGAACCTAATCAATTAGAGCCAGTTCGTACACTACCTCCTCCATCTTGAAAATTAACTAGGATTTTTCATCCTCCTGAAAGGTACTTAGTTACTATTTCAGAGGATATTGAGAAAATATTCCTCAATGAAAATGGGGTTCATGGTGATGATCCTAAGACCTATGATGAAGCGATATCAGATATCGACTTTGAAAAATAGTTAGAGATAATGAAGTCAGAAATTGACTCAATGCGCTCGAACCAAATCTAAACCTTGGTAGATCCATATGAAGGTATAGTACCTATTGGATATAAATGGAACTATAAGAGAAAGATAGGTGCAAATAAAAATATAGAAATATTCAAGACTAGGCTAGTACAAAAGGGTATAGTTAGCGCAAAAGCATTAACTATCAGGATACCTTTTGGTCAGTAGCTATGCTAAAATCCATCACACATTGCTTGCTATTGCAGCCTATTTCGATGATGAAATATGATAGATGGACATGAAAATTATATTCTTAAATGGATATCTTGAGAAAAATATCTATATAAAATAGTTGCTTAGTTTCACATCTAGTGATAATGATCACAAGGTCTGCAAGCTGCAAAGATCTATATATGAACTTAAGCAAGCATCTTAGAGCTGGAATACTCATTTCAATGATATAATCAAATCATTTGATTTCATCAAAAATGAGGAGCCATGTGTGTTCAAAAAGGTCAATGGGAGCATCGTTGTCTTCCTCGTACTGTATATGAATGACATCTTTCTAATTAGGAATGATATTCCCATATTGACCACAGTCAAAATATGGTTATTAAAAGAATTCTATATAAAAGATCTAGGAAAAGCATCCTATATTGAAAATTGATGTCTATAGTGATAGATCGAATAGGATGCTAGGACTTTCACCGAAGATGTACATAGACGAGGTACTAAAGAGGTTTAGCATGCAAAACTCTAAAAGGGGTCTAGTATCTTTTAGACATGGCATTCATCTCTCAAAGAAGATGTACCCTAGCACATCTGAGAAGATTGAACACATGAGCAAGATCCCATATGCTTCCATAATAAGGAGCCTCATATATGCTATGCTATGTACACGATCTAATATAACCCATGCTGTAAGTGTCACGAGCAAGTATCAGTCGAATTCAAATGAAGAGCATTGGACTTCTATGAAGTGTATCCTTAAGTACTTGAGAAGGACTAAGGATATGTTTCTAGTCTTTGGTAATAGAGAACTTCGGATCTAGGAGTATACAGACTTAGATTTTATGTTTGATATAGATGATCGAAAGTCGACATCTGGTAGTCTATTTATATGCAATGGTGGTATTGTTAGCTAGAAGAGTTCCAAATAGATGGTGATAACAGACTCCACCATGAAAGTAGAATACATCGCTGCATCGAAAGCTGTAAAGAAGGTAATCTGGTATAAGAAATTCTCTACAAAGCTCGAAGTGATGCCATTAGATGTCGTTCCTCTGTACTGCAATAATAATGATGCCATAGCACTAGCTAAGAAGCTCAGGTTTCACCAAAAATCCAAGCACATCGAATGATGATTCCATCTTATCTGCGATTATCTCATGAAGGGATACATCAAGATCAAGAGAGTCGACACCGTAGATAATGTAGCTGACCCACTAACAAAGTCATTGCGCCAGTAGAAGATCGAAGCCTACTTAGAGAAGATGGAAATTAGATTTATAGCCAATTTGCTTTAGGTCAAGTGGAAGTTTGTTAGATACATGCCCTAGAAGCTAGATTGATTGACACTTGTAATACACTTCTAAGAATAATTTTATAATTTTGACTATAAATTAATAAAATAATTATTTTCTATCATAATATGTATTTAAAGTATTTGTGATACATCCTTTGAGTTAATAGTAATGATAATTCATATTTTCAAGAGTTAAAAATTGTATGTTGGCCATAGCATGTTCATTATGAAAATTGGATTATACCAATAGGGGATCTATCTACCTCGGTAAATGAGGAGTGGCCCTATGATGATCATGACATTGAGTTCATAAGCCCATGGCCATGGCAGTGTGAAGATGATAGAAAGAATTTCTATTAGAATTTCACAACGGACTCGAATCGAATGATTAACTCATATGACGGATGTTGGGTTTAACGAGTTCACCTTAATCCTAATCCTATCGGAGCTCAAGATAGAAGAATCCAATCACATAAATAGGCATACTAAAATGTTCATTTTTGGTTCTGATGGATTACCACCATATACTGCTAGGCATCACTGATGGATTTTGGGAGCAATTAAAATAATCTTGATGATCGATCATTCTAATTATATGAATCGAAAAAATTCTGATCCATCGAAAAATATTTCGATGATGTCGATGATAGAGATCGCAATATATTCCATTACCATACGAAACTAAATCTAACTAGATCACACAAATAAAGATTTGGATCTAGATGTCATTAATTGAGCTAACCTAGTTCGATTGATTTGGATTAGATCCAATTAGATTCAAGAAAATCATGTTAACACATGATTGAGCCTAACATTCTTCTTCTATAGTCATTCTGGTTCATCTTAACTGAGCCAAATTATTTTGGGCTCCCTTGGAAATCCTATATGGGTTTGTCTTAGTCTGATTGGAGCTTGTCCAAATCAGAAAAGAGTTGTCTAAATTCATCAGATGAATTTAGGACAACACATGCCAATTCCTGTATTCGACAGGATAAAACCTGCCAATTCTTGTCACTGTCAGGACATCGAGTCAATAGTTGACCCATATGCAGGAATTAAAGGGGATGGACTTGCGCCCTCCTTGGAGATCTCCTAGGAGCACGTGCCCTCTTGGTCTTCATGCATATAATATGTGTGCTTGCCCCTAGTTGGCATGCGCACATGGGGAAAAGAGGAGTCCCATGTAGATGGGACTCCAAGATTACTTGATGGCTTCAAACACCTAGGCATCAAAGTATTTGGGCTTATCCAAACTTGGCACCATCTATGGAGGATTAAAGGAGTCTAACCTGATTGGATCAGGTAACATCACTCCAATCAAATTAAGATTTGATTGAATCGAGCAATACGATTGATCGAAGTGATGTGGCACTGCATGGCACAGTGGGGTCTATTTAAACCCCTCTCTGTGCCTAGGGTTTGATTGATGCGCCCATCCACCAGGCCTTAAGGCTGCCCCTTCTCTCTTTCATGCCTTCCTCTAGTTCTCTCTCTCCCCTTTCCATGCCCAAGAGGTTGGGCAAAACTAGTAAGCAAAGTCCAAGGGTTTTGGCACCTAGATCAGAAGAAGACATCCCTTGTTCATGAGACGACTGCAAATTTCTCGAAAGCAGTTTTGAAGCATCTTCAGATTAGATCTAGATCTGATTCTTAGAGTGTTGATTCAGAAGAAGAAAACTTTCAGAACCAGTCCAAGTGGATACTGGTAGAGGCCAGGCGCTTGTGTGGCTTGATCCAGAACATCGAGTGCAGCAGATCGTCGGTAGGATAATCAAATTATCTGATAAGGTACAAATTAAATCTGATTTAATTTTTTTTTTTAGATTTTGATATCAAATCATTAGATCAAATCTGAGAATTCTTAGATCTAATTGGATCAAGATAGATTTTTTTTAGAAAAATCTGATTTAGGTATGATCGAATCTGAATGATCCTATGGTAGAAAATGCTGATTTTTCTTCAATACCAGTGTCTCCACACTCTTTGGTTAAGAGGACAACCAACCTACATGGCATACAACGATCTATGCTCGATAAATATTATCATCCTAGTTAACAACATATCATTTGATCATGAATAGTTTAAGGACTAATCAATAAATTCTTTCTTTATCAAAATTAAATAGTCCCGAGGACTTCATCACAATATGGAGTTCATTAGAAGATATAAATTTCTGATAAAAAATATCAGAATAAAATTTTATTTATTAATAAATTATTTATAATTATAAAATAGCATAACCATCAATAAGCTAACGATTGACTTTGGGATATATTTTCTAATAGCTCCCGCATGATTTGGATGCTGAATGGAGGCTCAGAGTTAAACCCATCGTTCTGCACCAAAAGCTGGTTACATAGCACTTCTGTCCGCTAATTCATTTCTTACAACCTCCGATCAACCAATAGGTCTCTAGTGGTGCAAGCTTCAGAGCATGGGGAGGGCACTCAAGCAGGAGTGGAATCCTGCTCAAATTGAGGACTCGATAGTTGCTGTCTTCTTCATTCTGGGCTCCTTGGCCAGCTATAATGGATCTGTCTCCCTCCATAGGACTGTGTGGGGGAACTTGTGGCTACTCTGATGGAAGTGCTTCTTGCGATGCAGGGTGGGGTTGCTGCATCGCCTACGCCGCCTCTATAAAATTTCTCACCTACTGTACCAGCAGGTCGAATTGGACGACGCTAACCGCTGCCGCTTGCGGTGGTGGGATGATCTTCTGGACGGCATTTCTTCTCAATCGCATACTCCTTTAAGAGAAATAAAGGATGCAGAAGATCCATACCCTTCCTCTAGCACCAATTCTATTACTGTAGAATTTTAACCCCTACTGGAGTGGCTGGCACGAGCGGCGCTGGATACCCGATGATGAGACCTGCAAAAAATCTTGACCAGAGGTGGCTCCAGTCCCTCCAATACTCAAGTCAAAATTTTATTTAACAGAAATGAAGCATATGAGAGGGTATAATTATCGTATCTGAGGGTTTCATTGAGATCCCTATTTATAGATAGGGGTTGGAGCCATTTAAGAGGTGTGATCCGTGGGTGATCTCAATCGAATTGGATGCGACGTGCAACATTTATGGTCGAAATTCATGGGATTGGATGATTATAGTTACCTTATCTAAATCATGGTCAGCTGTTGCAAGGCAATCATGCAAATTTAAAAATGGGATGCGAGACTCCTAGAGTAGGTCGGATTGATCCGAGTTCGGGATGATAGGGAGCTGAGTCCAATTATTAACAAGGTCGGCACCAGGAGGAGATTGGCAGTCGTCGAATTCGTAGAAGGGAGTCACCACACAGCAGGGTTAGATAGCATCAAACTCAGGTGGGTTTGGAAGCCATCGATGGTGAGATCGGATGAGTTGGAGATCAGCAGTATATGCACTCAGATTGTGCCAAACTCAAAGAAAGTTTGGAGGTGGGTTCAATGGGATGTGGGATCGGATGGATGTGAATCCAAAAGAAAAAAGCCACAGGTAGCAAGGTCAGTTAGTGCTGAACCCAAAGGGCACCAAACTTGGAAGGAGCTGAATCTGGATGGAGCTAAAGTAGGGTTCGACGAACTATGATCTCACCAAGCTGGGATTGGTAGTCGTGAAACTTAGCCGGAACCAACCACAACGAGGTCGGATGCATACGAACTCAGAATGAAAGTTGAATGGGATTCGGTGGTCACTGATCTCAGCAATAGAATTTGCTAATTATCTGAAAAAACTACGATCAGATCATGCCAAACTCACTAGCAAGATTCGGCAGTTAGCGGGCAGTTGAAGAAGAGACTTGATTCAAAATTGCTGTCTTCGGCAGGGATGATTTTATTCCTAACATTTTTCTTAACACTAATCTTAAAGAATAAACCTAGAAATCACATACTTTTTCTACAAACGAAGTCATCTGTCTCGTGATTAAAAAAAAACATCATTCTCTTTCTTCTTTATTTTCACCATATAGTTTTTACCGGTATATACTACATGACCATATAATATATATTAAATAAATTAATCATCATGCAAATCATTAATACATACCTCTAAATAAATCGATACATAATTTCTAAAATAGGAAGTTCACCAATGCATAGTATATAGCCAGGTGATATATACTTAGCAAATTAGTCATCTAGCAATCCAATACACATCTCCAAACAAATTGATATACAGCTTTCAAAATATTATATTTACTAGTATACACTACGTGGCATGGTGATACATACTTATCAACTTTCTGATATGTACCATAAATATTTTTTATATACATCTAACAGTGATCCAATACACACCTCTAAGTAAATCAATATACAATTTTTAGAACATGAAGTTCAGCACTATATAGTATATGGTCGGATAATACACATTTAATAAATTAATTATCTAGCAACCCAATACATACTTATAAACAAATTGATACACAGTTTTCAAAAAATAAAATTCATCAATACACACTATATGGTATGATGATATACACTCATTGACTTTCTAATATATACCGCAAGCTTCTTTGATACATATCTAACTATATGTGATCTAAAAACATACCTCAAAATAAATCGATATATAGTTTCCAGAATATGCTTTGAAAAATATGTATTACATCACTACTTAGTGTGTATCACAAAAGCTTGTAGTATCTATCAGAAAGTCGATAAGTATGTATTAATAAGTCATGTAGTGTGTACTAGTGAATATAATATTTTGAAAACTCTATATCAATTTACTTGAAAATATATATTGAATTGCTAGATGACTAATTTGCTAATTATGTTCACAGGCCGTATATTATATATTGATGAACTCGATATTATAAACTATACATAGATTTATTTGGATGTGTGTATTGACTTGTTTGATGATTAATTTATTTAGTATGTATCATATAACCATGTAGTATATACCGATAAAAAGTACGTATTAAAAATGAAGAAGAAAGAGAATGGCATATTTTTCAGGGTCACGAAATCAATGACTCCATTACTAGAAAAAGTTTTTAACTTTTAAATTTATTCTCTAAGATTAGTATCGATGGCACATCTTTCTTGACCATCGCACTAATCACAAAGGCACATCTTTCCTAGCCATCACACTAATTATGAATGGTCATGGTTGGAAAAGGACAACCTGCCCTCTTCGAAACATGAGAGCATGATAACTCTTTGTAGGATGGAAGTTCATCTCCACCTCTCCCTCCCTCCATTGTGCAACATCAAACTTAAAGAAAAGCAACTTAATTCAACATGGCACTCATATTCCCCGAGTCTGCTCGAACTCAATCCAAATCTAAGTTCAACTCAACTTGATTATTATTAAACTCAAATAATGGGATACTCGACTCAAAAACTCACAAAGCTATTTAAATTTATATATATATTTAATAATAATATTTTTATTTATAATATATATATAATTATATCTAATCAAATTCTCGACCATTGGACCACGTACATCTACACGCACGCACCTAGAAAGATGCACCTGAAAAAAAAAAAAGCACGTGCATATGCCTTTAAAAAAATATATTTTTTTTTTAAAAAAAAGTTGAAAAAATTTTAAAAAAATAAAACTCTAAAAAGAATCAGAAAAAAAATCTACAACTGAAAAATAAATAAATAAATAAATAAAGAAAAAACCTGACCTATTTTTTTCAACTTTTTTTAATTTTTTTCATTATTTCCAAATTTTTTTATGGCCTAGAGGTGTGAAGACACCTCCGAGTCTTGAAAAAAAAAAAAGAAAGAAAAAAAAACCTACAACTGATAAAAAAAAAAAAAAAAAAAAAAAAAAACATGATCTATTTTTTTCAACTTTTTTTAATTTTTTTCATTATTTCCAAATTTTTTTATGGCCTAGAGGTGTGAAGACACCTCCGAGTCTTGAAAAAAATCTTAAAAATAATAAGTTGAAAAAAAAAAAACACCTTTCCAAAAGATTTGGAAAACACCTTTCTCTTTTTACTTCAATTTTTTGCGCTGATGGAAGATTCAATCAAATATGAACAGATTCAATCAAATATGAACTAAAATTTAATCGATCAAAATCCAATCCAACTATATATATATATATATATATAATAGACTAAGATTCAATTTTAATTTCAAACTCGAGTTCATATTCGCTCCGTTGATATTTACACCTAAAGCCTAGTCAATCTCAGCCTTATCTACTTTTCATCGAACCAACTTGAGCCTAAAATATTAAGACCCAATTAATCTCAAACTAAATATCGAGCCTAAGTATTCTAAAATGAGTTAAGCTTAAACTTTTAGATACTCGACTCAGCTCAATTCGATTGCACTCCTGTATGCAATGATTTATTTTTAATATTTTTTAGAGTAATTGATAACACCTCACCAACAAATAAACTGAAAAAGAAAAGTCTCCCTTCCAAAGGAGATGGGAAAAAGATTCCACCTGAAATATTACACGTAAATCAGCATCTTGACGTGATATAATAATCACATGATATTCAAACCCATGACATCTAATATAAGCTTTAATGTCGAACATACTTTGCAGCCATCAAATTCAGATATCCTGAACCGCGGGATTCTTGAAGACAGACGACACGACATAAAACACATCATTGGAACAAGGGGGACCGGGTGGAATATATACAGGTTTTCAGGTCTCATCTGCAGAGATTCACCACTCGCTTAGAACGACCCAAATGTGTTCTCCCCGCTGTAAGTCATGTACAGAAAACCATCTTCATCTTTGTTCTCCTCGTATATTGCAGACATCATCGCAGCTGCAATGAAAATATTCATCATCCCAACATGGAATAACCAGAGTAACGGAAACTGCATTATGATGTTGCAGTTGGATATCTCTGACCTGTGGGTGGAAGAGTATTCTTGACAAAAATGAAGATGGCCTTCTCAGCACTGAGCTTGATCCTCTTGCGGACCACATAGACAAATTGTCCCACAGTGAGATCAGCAGGAACTAGATACCTGCATCATCGAGGGGTAAAATCTTAGTTGCACAAGATAATAGCAAACAGAAGAAATCCAGAACACGAAGTAGCAGGAGGTTTAAATTACCATCAACTAGTAAAAATTGATGACAAGAGGGAAAGGTCTTGATGAAACAGTAAACTGTAAGCATTAGGAGTGCTAAAAGCAAGCAAATTCACTCTTAAATTCTCATATCACATGGAAAATTTTAACTTTCATCCTGCATCTCCTGCCTGCTCCAGTATTTTTGCAAGTTGAATTTTTTTCCCTGAAGAATTTTTTGCATGTGGAGATGTAAGGCCAAATCTTATGGGTCACCAAGTGGAAACACCACATCTCAAGGTACCTATGCAGTAGGTGGAGCCTGGAAGCTCTACTTTCCATTACCCCGCAACCCACCAAACTGCAAACAATATCCAAAATTGTCTCTGCTCAAATGGTGACTTGTTCCACCCTCTTGAAATCGTTTTCCACATACAGGAAACAAAGAGGTGAAAAGTTCTCCTTCATATCCCAACAATATTATGGCAATATTTTTTTTGGTAGAAGAGAGGCAAGGATCATGAATTTTCATTGAAATCACTAGCACCTACTACACCCTCAAGTCTAATTACAATGGACAACAGGGTGTGAGAACCTAACAATATTCAAAAGACTCACACAACAGGCTGAATGCTGGAATCCCATCCCCAGAACACAAAAATTTATGGCAATATAATGAGACGACAGATGATGCATGTTCTCGGAATATACATTGAAGAAGTGAGTGGAGGGGAGCAACCAAAACATGAGGTTTTGAAGGAAGCCCCAATAGGCCAAGGCCACCCCTAGACACCAACTTCCCAAACATGCATTAACGTTACCATACACATCCAGACCCATGTTGGTTCTAAAGAATGCCCCAGCCAGCCCTTGCTCACTTTTCACTACACTCGGGATTCGATGCAATACATCGCTAGTAAGAAATGCCCCTAATAGTTTTGTTATATAGATTCATCTTCATAGGAAGTGACTATAGTTTTAGTCTAGTTGTCAACCTACCACAACCTTCCTTTATCCCAGCTCGGCACCAGCCATATACAAAACATAGGTAGAGTTTCTATAGTATAATATAATATAATATAATATATATTATATTGTAACATCTATGATATTGAATATAATATCGTATTAAATATTATTATAACCTTATTATACATTATACTAATATATAATATAATATTAATATCTTATAATATTATAATATAATGCAGGGTCCGTCGAACCTATATCAAAGGTTGTATGGTAGAGACCCATACCGTGTCATTCTAAGATGTACCGAAAACAAAAAAAGGGGAAGGGTTGGGGGGGGGGGGTTCGGCGAGGGCGCGACCAACACAAAACCCTCAAAAAAGCAGATGAGAAAAAGAGACCTTTAGGAGGGCTTTCAAAGCCAAACAAACGAGGTCCGAGGGAGGGATCTCATAAACCGGACCTAACCTGATCTGAGAGGTTGAACCATCTCAAGCTAGCATTGGTGCAATTTGGTACAGACTGAACCGACCCGAAATAACAATATAATGTATAATATAGTATGATAGTATAACATTCTAATCAAGGATCGCCAACTCAGAATCAGACCACGTACCAACCGACTGGCGGTATAAATCGATATGCCCCCATATCGGACCATATCTGCCCCGAACCGACATGGAAACAAGGATGAACCGAGGAAAAGAGAGAAAAAGAGAGGGGGAAGGGAGAAAGAGGGAAGGAGAGGGAGGCCAATAGAGACGCCGACAATGACCACCAAAAGGCCATAGAGGCTATTGGAGGGCTGTCGAGGCCTCCCGGACTCCGTGGTCCTCCGTGAGAGAAAATGAAAGAGAGAGGGGAAGAGAAGAGGAGGGCAAGGCAGCAGGAAGCCGCCGGAGGGCCACCATGGCTGCCGGACGACCCACAACAACCCCACGGTTGCCGCGACTTCGAAACAGGGGCAAACCCATTGCCAATTTCGCTATATATCATGGTTTTTGAAAAACACGACGAAACAAGGACTTTGCCCCTATTTCAAACCCACAGTGGCCGTAGGACTGTTTTAAGCTGTCCGACAGCCATAGTAGCCATCGACCGGCCCTCCAGCAGCCTCCTTGCCACCTTTTCCTCTCTCCTCTTCTCTCTCTCTCTTCTCGTATTTCACGGAGGACTGCAAAGTCCCAGAGGCCTCGGCGAGCCACCACCAACTTCTCTTTTCTTTCCTCCCTTTCTCTCTTTCCTTCTCCCTTGCTCCATTTTTACTAGCATTCTGAATCGAACACCCGAATCACATCGGTTAGCCGCCAGTACGATTCGGGATGGTTCAGCGAACCATGATTCTAATACATTATACATTGTAAAACATATTATTATATTATGAAATAATAGGTAGTTGAATTGCAAACTTGTTCAATTTCATAAAAAATCACTTTTCACTGTCCATTTATCCCCAACATAAAACAGCATTTTTTAATCCCCTCACAGCATCCAAACATAGAGAGAATAACTGCAATCATTGCTTGCTATAACACCATTAAGATTTACACTTGTCTATACAAGTATAAATTAATACCTTTGGTATAACATTTCCTTTTCCCCAAAAAAACTCAAACCGAATCCAAATGTAGCCTTTTTTTCTGGACAACTATTTCAGGTATCCACTGGCGTGTAACCTTTCAAACCTTCTTTTGATATCTGTTCGCAGATACTAAATGATCTGCAAAATCCAATATATCAAATCCACATCTCACCCTATCTTTTAAACAAAACCCGCTCCATCCACTGATCGCTTTTTACTTAACTGTCATCTGCCAACAAATTTTATGGACAGCTAGCATTCAGCACCTAGAACATTAAACCTAACCCTTAAATTAGCTTCTTTTTCTTTATCTTTTTCTGTAAAAATGACTTCATGTTTCAACAAGAAATAATCTTTAAAAGCAAAAGCATTTCTTTTTTCCTTGTCATTCCATCTTCTAAATCATGCATAATCTTGATCAAACATCTATCCACATGTCAGAGCAACACATGAAATCTGCCCCTACCCACCAAATAATCACCCCTCCATTCCATTTTTGTCCTTGTAGTTCCGTACTGTCCACAGTCTACTCATACATTTTCTGAAGAACTAGCATTTCAGCGGCTAAATCCAATCATTTTAACCACAGCCCCCTCTCCAGTGAGAGTCCAACAAGTTGGCGGGTAGGGGTCCTAAACACTTTGATTATCAACTTATCATATGTTCTGAAATTATCTAGCATGTCTTACCACATTTGGTATGATTACCTGACCACCATTATCCAACAAGTTGTCCACATTTTCGGTCAGTATTTTGTAAAAGACATCTGCCAAAAAGACCATTCTGTCCTTTGTCTGATGCATGGACTACTGTACCATCCAATACATAATATTGAATATAATATCATATTAAATATTATTATAACCTTATTATACATTATACTAATATATAATATAATATTAATATCTTATAATATTATAATATAATGCAGGGTTCGTCGAACCTATATCAAAGGTTGTTCTGAACGACGATCAATTTGGTATATAGTAGAGACCCATACCGTGCCATTCTAAGATGTACCGAAAACCAAAAAAGGGGAGGGGGGGAGGTAAGGAGGGAGCGGGGGAGATAGGGATGGAGGGGAGACAGGAGGGTTATCGTGGATACGGGGGGAGAGAGATAGAGAGAGAGAGAGAGAGAGAGAGAGCGAGGAGAGAGAGGAAGGGGGGAGGGGTGTTCGGCGAGGGCGCGACCAGCACAAAACCCTCAAAGAAGCAGATGATAAAGAAAGACCCTTAGGAGGGCTTTCAAAGCCGAAAAAACGAGGTCCGAGGGAGGGATCTCATAAATCGGACCTAACCTGACCCGAGAGGTTGAATCGTCTCAAGCTAGCATTGGTGCAATTTGGTACAGACCGAACCGACCCGAAATAACAATATAATGTATAATATAGTATGATAGTATAATATTCTAATCAAAGATCGCCGACTCGAAATCAGACCACGTACCAACCGACCGACGGTATAAGTCGATATGCCCCCGTACCGGACCATATCTGCCCCGAACCGACATGGAAATAAGAGATGAACTAAGAAAAAGAGAGAGAGAGAGGGGGAAGGAAGAAAGAGGGAAGGAGAGGGAGGCCAATGGAGACGCCGACAATGACCACCAGAAGGCCATAGAGGCTGTTGGAGGGCCACCGAGGCCTCCCGGGCTCCGTAGTCCTCCGTGAGAGAAAATGAGAGAGAGAGGGAAAGGAAGAGAAGAGGACAAGGCAGCAAGAAGCCGCCGGAGGGCCACCATGGCCGCCGGACGACCTACAATAGCTCCACGGCTGCCGCGACTTCAAAACAGGGGCAAACCCATTGCCGATTTCGCTATATATTGTGGTTTTTGAAAAATACAACGAAACAAGGGCTTTGCCCCTATTTCAAATCCACGGTAGCCACAGGACTATTTTGGGCCATCCGACAGCCATAGCATGCATCGACCGGCCCTCCAGTGGCCTCCTTGCCACCTTTCCCTCTCTCCTCTTCTCTCCCTTCCCCTCGTTCTCTGCGGAGGATTGCGAAGTCTCAGAGGCCTCGGCGAGCCACTACCAACTTTTCTCTTTCCTTTCCTCCCCTCCTCTCTTTCCTTCCCCTTGCTCCATTTTTACTAGCATTCCAAATCAAACGCCCGAATCGCATCGGTTAGCCGCCAGTACGATTCGGGATGGTTCAGCGAACCATGATTCTAATACATTATACATTGTAAAACATATTATTATATTACGAAATAATAGGTAATTATAGTGCAAACTTGTTCAATTTCATAAAAAATCACTTTTCACTGTCCGTTTATCCCCAACATAAAACAGCATTTTTTAATCCCCTCTCAGCATCCAAACATAGAGAGAATAACTGCAACCATTGCTTGCTATAACACCATTAAGATTTACACTTGTTTATACAAGTATAAATTAATACCTTTGGTATAACATTTCCTTTTCCCCAAAAAACCTCAAACTGAATCCAAATGTAGCCTTATTTTCTGGACAACTATTTTAGGTATCCACCGGCACATAACCTTTCAAACCTTCTTTTGATATCTGTTCGCAGGTACTAAATGATCTGCAAAATCCAACATATCAAATCCACATTTCACCCTATCTTTTAAACAAAACCCACTCCATCCACTGATCGCTTTTTACTTAACTGTCATCTGCCAACAAATTTTATGGACAGCTAGCATTCAGCACCTAGAACATTAAACCTAACCCTTAAATTAGCTTCTTTTTCTTTATCTTTTTCTGTAAAAATGACTTCATGTTTCAACAAGAAATAATCTTTAAAAGCAAAAACATTCCTTTTTCCTTATCATTCCATCTTCTAAATCATGCATAATCTTGATCAAACATCTATCCACATGTCAAAGCAACACATGAAATCTGCCCCTACCCACCAAATAATCACCCCTCCGTTCCCTTCTTGTCCTTGTAGTTCCGTACTGTCCACAGTCTACTCATACATTTTCCGAAGAACTAGCATTTCAGCAGCTAAATCCAATCATTTTAACCACAGCCCCCTCTCCAGTGAGAGTCCAACAAGTTGGTGGGTAGGGGTCCTAAACACTTTGATTATCAACTTATCATATGTTCTGAAATTATCTAACATGTCTTACCACATTTGGTATGATTACCTGACCATCATTATTCAACAAGTTGTCCACATTTTCGGTCAGTATTTTGTAAAAGACATCTGCCAAAAAGACCATTCTGTCCTTTGTCTGATGCATGGACTACTGTACCATCTAATACAAGGAATATTGTACCATACCAAGCGGAAACCAATACGAAACTCAAATTCAAGTTGGTATAGGTCCCAGACCACCTTGTATCAAAGCATATCGAGTTGTGTTCCAACCCATACCAGGGTGTTCCAACCCATAACAAGATAAAAAGTGAACAAAAAGGTTAGAGAGTTATTTCAATACAGGATGCATACCACATCATACTGACCACACCGTACCAATCATACTGTACCAAACCAGTAAAACACCGATATGATACCTAATACCAAGATATCAGACCTTGGTCTGATGTGTCTGTGTTTAATCAGCATTATCGGAAAGTACAGCAAAAAATCTATTGAATATGAAGTCCTATACGAATCTGATATCAACCAATCAAACAAAGGAACCAAGTCATTAATTGAAAGACTAAATTAGACAAACAACCATAAAAAATAGAATTTCCAAGAATGAATAGTTATTGTACTAGACAGAAATTAAGATAAAGAACTTTGTTTAATTTAGCCCTTAACACACCAGAAATTTCAGCAATCACTATTAAAGGTGAATAGAGTCCTGGACATGTAAACTACTGTCATGACAAAATAAATTTGGTTCAATATATTGATAGTAGTTATAATAATAAACATGAACATGAATTATTAAAAGTTCCTTTAATACTAAAAGTGCATGCAGTTAGCTGACTTCTTCTTGTCAATGTCTGGTATGTCACTCCTTTCAGCTTTCTCAACAATCACCTATATTAAATAAAAAGTTAGATAAGGAACTAAACAGAAGTCATAGAACATGCAAGACTAGAATGCAAGAGTAGCTCACAGGAATTCTATCAGGATACTTCTCTCTGATACGAGCAGCTTCTGCCTGTCTCCTCTCTGAGGTACAGAGCCATAGTTTAGAATCACACTAAAATGAGAAAAAGAATGAAATCCATTATATGTAAAGTTGATGAAAAATCAGGAACTAACAGATGATTGTAGGACTGCTTTAAACTCATAGAAGACAAGTGATAAAAACGTTATATCCTGACAGATGACATCCTAATGAGAGAATAACAGGACAAATAAATTCCATCATACAGCAGACTACAAATAGAAGATAAGCCCTGGACTCCGTTTTCTCTAACAAAAACTAGAGTAAAAAAACTAAAAATTGAACGTATCCAAATAACAATCATTTAGAAGTCCTAGCTTAGAATCCAACTTAATTCCCTCTTTACTGGCCTGGTTTGGCCAGACTGTGTAGACTCGGTAGGGCCACAACTAGGCTCGATTTTAAAACAGTATAAAGCCTACCAACTTCAGACCTATTACATTATGCGGCTCACTCCATTGTTGTTCTAATTAAATAAAGCATTTTTATTCTATAACTAGACATAAACAACATTTATTATTTAACATGGTTTTATGTGGCAGGACTAACAGACAATGTATCATAAATCAGATGCCCCCTACATGTGTTATGTCAGGTGGAGACATATATATAAATCACATGCAGTCATTGTTGCAGAGCAGCACCAACTACAATTGAGTGCATCACACTCCTAATATGTGCATCAGGCTGCCCAATGATGTTATCGATATAAACTCATATTCAAGTGTGTTGGTGCGGAAATCTGAGGACGCCGGAGGAAGCTGGAGTTGGGAAGGTGAGGCCGCCGACAGGACCTGCAAAATAAAGTTCAAACCGGAGCAGAAATCTGTGAGGACGCCAGAAGAAGCTAAAGTTGGGAAGGTGAGACCACCAACGGGACCTGCAAAATAAAGTCCAAACCGGAGGTGGATGGCTCCGACAGGATCCTTGGACGCTCAAGTTAATTTTTCAGTTAACTAGAATAAAGTGCTCAGGAAAATAGAGAAGCAGAGTGACGAGAAGGAGAAGAGAGATTAGAGAAAAACATATTTGGAGAGTCTTTTTTATAGACGGAGCGTATAATAAACTGATGGTGATAGTCATAACCATCTGATAGTGGGCCGTTCAGGCCACGTGAAGTTTATTACAGGGATGAGTGGTTGTTTGTCGCGACTTGTAGGCGGTGGTAATCCCTTTATTAGAGTTTGAATGTAGATCAGAGACCTTGATGTATGTAGTGGGCTTATGACCGGCTGAGGTTCATTGGGGACAATATTTAATGACCTTAATAAGTTCGGAGGCTTCTTGGGCCGCGCACAAGTACGTGCCTTCTGAATTAAGATCAGAGGTTTTGCACTCCATCCCTCGCGGAGCGGTTGTCATGAATCAGGGATTTGACGAGGCCCTTTTGGAGGATTTTGATTACATGGACTGAGTAGGTCAGCGACTAGCTGGGAGAAATTCGTCCTGAAAGATATTTGAATGGGAAAACTTCGGCTAAAGAAAGCACGACTGAAAGGAATGCGTCCGGAAGGAGCGTGACCGGAAGAGTTCGTTCGAAAGAAGCGCGACTGGAGGAATTTGTCTGAAAGAAGCACGACTGGAGAAGTCCATCTGAAAGAAGTTCGACTGAAGGAATCCGTCCGGAAGGAGTGTGACTGAAGGAATTCGTCGGAAGGAGTGTGACTGAAGGAATTCATCCGAAAGGAGTATGACTAAAAGGAGTTCATCCGGAAGGAGTGCGACTGAAGGAGTTCATCCGAAAGGAGAGCGTTTAGAAGAAGTTCATTAAGAAAGAGCACATTTTCCGCAATATAGGACTTCAACTGTTTTCAAAACTCTTCACCAATTAGGGTCAAGGGTGTGGAACTTTGGTTCTGTCATTCATTCCAAGTTAAGAAGCAAGGTTAGTTAAATGATAATTCTCTTTAAACGTTCAAGACCGCGTAGCCAGATTCCGTTACGGTATGGACTTATAGTTGGGAGAATCGACGAATTTCTTCAGAACGAGAGTCGGAGGTTAAGGACTTTGGCAAGGGGGGGCGAGGGGTTATTTTACCCCCAACACTTGTCCTACTCTCGAGTTCGAATTTCGAATGGAGTACAGAAAAATTGTTGCAACCGAAGCCTTGGTCAGCCTCCGACTCTCGAAGAGCGAAACTTTTTGGCTTCTTTTTGAATTGGTGACGAGGCTGAATGCCGAATGACCTGAAAGGACAAGTTCCCTCAAAAAATTGACTGGCATGGAGCTCCATGTACAACGTAATTATTGTTTCATCAGGCGCCACGGATGAGTGGGACACATGGTGGTTTGGGTTCTACTGCGGAGGTTTTGCAATCATAACTTTTCCTAGTTTCGCCCCTTCTATTTAAACCCATCTTCTTCCTTCCGACGCCCCATCTCCATCTCTGCTTTCTCCTTCTCTTTCTTTCGTTCTTTCTCATCACAATGCTCCGATTTTCATATCGATTCTCCGGCTATCACTGACCAATTTCTACTCTCTCGACCATCTCGCCCTATTTTCCTTCGTTCGTGACTCTCCCGACTGCTACATCTCATCCCTCGGGTTGTCTTCTTAGCAATCTAGGTTAGTCCTCAATTGCCTTCTCTCTTCTTTTCTTTTGTTTTTCAACCATTTTAATCTTCTATATGAGTTCCATTGTTTTTCCCCAAGGTTTTACTATCTTTTTCTTATCGCTTTCTTGGAGATTTTTAAACTTCTTTTGATCCGAATGTCTTCCAAAACTTCACAATCGTCTGATTCTAGAAGTTTGTCCGACCCATCTCTCCAAAACCCCAATTCCCAAGAAAGGATCGAATTTAGGGATGTACCCTGGCCGAATTTCATACCCGGAACCATTACATGTTCCTTATCTTCGGACGATCTTTTCCTGATTCGAATCCGATACAAGATTCCTCCTGAGTACGAATTGGAACTCTCCGGGCCAAGTGACCAGGCTTGTTCCCCTCCTCCGGGACATTTCTGCTTGTACTCAGAAGCTTTTCGTACCGGACTGAGACTTCCCCTTCCCCCTTTCATGGTAGCCCTTTTTCATTTTTTGAATATCTTCCTTGCTTCCGTAGTGTCAAACTCCTTTAAGTTTATCATCGGATTCATCTCCCTATCTTTCTACCGAAGTTCATTCAACCATTTTCCTACTTCGAAACTATTATACTTTTAAGCGTCATCCCTCTGTGAAGGACTGGTGGTACTTCTCATCCCAGTTTGGTAGGAAGGGATTGTTGAAAGGCGCCCTTTCTTCTATTCACAATTGGAAGGAGAGGTTGTTCTTTGTATCTTATCCAGCTTTAGAATTAGGACTCCCTCCCTGGGGTTTGCTTAGAGAATCGATTCGTCAAGCTCCTAGTTTAGAGAGGGACGACCTCGATTCCACCAATAAACTCAAGAACTACCGAGCTCCTCTTTTATCGGAACTTCTGAAGGATCAAACCTTATTTAATATGGATCTAAGTCCTCTTAACCTCGCTGATATATCACCGTACTTCAAAAAAAAAAAAAAAATTTTTGATCGTTCTCTCTTCTTTTTATTGCAGAAATGGATGCTCAAGCAGCTAAGATGCTTGCTAAGGGGCTGCAAGCGCACAAGAGAAAAAAGAAGGCTCCCTATGAGGCTTTAAAGAGGACGAGGGTTGATACCCTGAGCTCTGCAACTCCGACCGACGTTACTGCCGCTCCCCAGGTTTCCGAAGACGCTGAGGTTATTCCGATTGCCGAGGTGGGCGCTACAGGTGGGGCCGTGATACCCCCCGTACCCTCGAGCCCTCCCGCCAACATTGAAGTTCCGAAGCTTCCTGCGGGAGGAGAGAAGAAAGAGGAAAAAAAGGAAAAACAAAAGTCGGTTACAGTGAAAGTTCGACATAAAGCTCGCCCACATAAGTCCGACAACGGCGATGAGGACTCGAACGAAAATTCCTTCTGCAACCGGAACATCATTAGAGATCTGGTTGACAAGTTCGCCCTACCCAAGGTGGTGGACAAGATTGCTAACTTCAATTATGCAGCGTACGTGGGATTCCCTCGGAGCCTTCCTCGAAGTAGCTACTTTATTCTTTCTTTCTTCCCCTTCTTTACATGCGTGTGTATGCCTAACTCGGGTTACTTCTTATAGTCGGATCACCAGTTGCTCGCTCATATCAAAACGGTGAACCACCTAAGGTCGAAAGCATTGAAGGCCCAAGAGGATCATCAAGCCGAGGTCAATCGTCTCAAGGAGAGAGCCGCCGAGGTCAACCGTCTTATGATGGAGAAGGCCGCCAAGGTCGAAGCTCATCAAGAGACACTCAAAAAGGAAGAGCAAGCGTCGGCAGAACTAAAGGCCGCCCTAGCCTTGGAAGAGAGGAAAAAAGTTGAAGCCGAGGTCGTTGATTTGAAGGGGCAAGTCTCGAGGCAGGTCTCGGAAGCAAAAGCCTAAGCGATTGAGTTCAAAGTCTCCTCCGAGATGAGGAAGCTGAATGTCAAGTTCGGCCAGGAGGCCTTGAAGGGATTTAAGCTTTGCAAGGACAGGATAGCTAATAAGTTTTCCGAGCTCGACCACGACTTCCTTATTGAAGGGGCCTATGGAGAAGAAGTGGGACCATCTACCGCCGCAATTGATCTTCCTCCCGCGGAGCCTACCGCTGAAGAGCCGAGGCCGACCGGCGCAGCGTCGAACTCTTCGACAACCCCTCCAAAGGTCTGCGACCTCTCGATTTGTATTTTTCCTTTTTACTCGCCTCTTTTCCTATATTCGAGAAGCATTTTGATTAATGAAAACAAATTTACTTTAAGTTTGTGTCATGGTGTGCATGTTTTTTTTTTAAAATCCTTCTAGTGAAGATAACCACGCTTCGACTCCTCCCACCGATGCTACCCCGCTGCCCCAGAGCCTTCCATTGCGATCTGTCGTTAAAAATATAAAGAGGGAGGTTCATCAAACTAAAAGAAAATTAAATAAAGCAGAGGACGAGCTTCAGAAGTTGAAGAAGCATTATTCCGAAGCTACAATTGAAGTTATCTTCGTCAAATCCATAAAAAAGATGCTATGAATTATATCAATAAAAAGCGCCATCTGACAGAGGAGTTGGAACAGGTGAAGAAGCTCGATAGCGACAAGACGTGAGCTCTAACGGCCAAAGCAAGTTCTCTAGAGATCGAGTTAAAGGCTGCATAGGAAAAAATTCGGTTACTCGAAGGGAACTCGGCGTGGTCAACCAATCGGGAGGAGTACGGCTGGGACTGGACAAAGTTCTCTGAACTACAAAATCAATTACAAGCAGCTGAGGATTTCCATAACGAATACAAACACGACTAGTGTGGCCAAGTCGCCAACCTCAAGGGGAAGCTTCGAAGAGTCGATCACGAGATCGCTCATCTTCGACGACAATTGTCTGAAGTGGTCCAAGCTGGCTCGAGTAAGGACTCGATAGAGGTCCTATCTTTACGGAGCTCTCTGGAGAGCTTGTCCACTTTGTATGGGAACAGCCAAACGAAAGTGCGGGAGTTGAAGATGCAAATGGTCTACCAACAAGATACTGTGAAGGATGCAGAGGCCGAGTCGGCTATGCTAAGAAAGAAATTAAGAAAAGTTGAGGATGACTTGTGGAGGCATAAGACATTGAGTGAAAGCCTGACAGTTCGACGGAAACTCGAAGAGAAGATAAAAGACTTAAAGTTGTCTTTGGTGTTGGCCGGTGCTGGCAGTCCGAAGTCCGACTCCGAATAGGACTTCAACATCTTTCTCTCTTTTTTTTGGTAACTGATCTTACGGACCTCATGTATTGAACTTTTTATTTTGATGGAAATATGATTTTGACAACATCTCAATCGTATGCGTACGTAGCTTTTCACTCTTCCTCTTATCTTAAACAACTGAAGGTCTTCATCCATGTCAGGACGAGATTCTCCTTCTATTCCTAACATGATCTTTTTTTTGTCCTCCTGTTAGGACGAAGTCCTCCTGTTCATGATGGAATTGGCCTTTATCTTTGTTAGGATGAGGTCTTCTTCTTATCCCTAACAAAGCCATAGGAGCACAAAAGGAACGTCGAAAGAGCCTCTCCCCTCCTGTCTTAGATAACCGAAGATCTTCATCCGTGTCAGGATGAGATTCTCCTCCTGTGCCTGACACAGTTGATCTTTTTCTTGTCCCTCTGTTAGAACGAGATCCTCTTGTTCTTGATGGATTTGATCTTTACCTTTGTTAGAACAAGGTCTTCCTCCTGTCCCTAACAAAGCCATAGAAGCACAGAAGGGCCATTGAAAGAACCTCTCCCCTCCTGTCTTCGATAACCAAAGGTCTTCATCCGCATCAGAACGAAGTTCTCCTCCTGTTCCTGACATGATTGACCTTTTTCTTATCCCCCTATCAAGACGAGGTCCTCCTGTCTTAGATAATCGGAGGTTTTCATCTACGTCAGGACGAGGTTCTCTTGTTCCTGATATGGTTGGCCTTTTCTTATCCTCCTATCACGACGAGATTCTCTTGTTTCTGATGGGGTTAATCTTTATCTTTGTTAGGACGAGCTCTTCCTCCTATCCCTTACAAAGCTATAGGAGCATAGATGGACCATTGAAAGAACCTCTCCCCTCCTCTTGTCTTAGATAACCGGAGGTCTTCATTCATGTCAAGACGAGGTTCTCCTTCTGTTCCTGACATGGTTGGCCTTTTTCTTATCCCCCTGTCAGGATGAGATCCTCCTATTCCTAACAGGGTTGGCCTTTACCTTTATTAGGGCGAGATCTTCCTCTTGTCCCTAACAAAACCATAGGCGCACGGAAGGACCATTGAAAAAACCTCTCCTCCTATTCCTGAAAAGGTTGGCCTTTTTCTTGTCCCCCTATCACGACAAGATCCTCTCCTGTTCCTGACGAGGTTGGCCTTTACCTTTGTTAGGACGAGGTCTTCCTCCTATCCCTAACAAAGCCATAGGAGCACAGAAGGACCGTTGAAAGGACCTCTCCCTTCTATCTTAGACAATCGAAGGTCTTCATGCGTGTCAGGACGAGATTTTCCCCCTGTTTCTGACATGATTGGCCTTTTTCTTATCCCCCCATCAGGATGAGATCCTCTTCCCATTCTTGACGGGGTTGGTCTTTACCTTTGTTAGGACGAGGTCTTCCTCCTGTCCCTAACAAAGCCATAGTGGCACAGAAAAGCCGTTGAAAAAGCCTCCCCTCCTGTCTCAGATAACCGAAGGCCTTCTACTTTATTTAAGGATGAAGTTCGGTTAAATCGTCCCTGCCATCATATAACTTTGCAACAAAGAATAAGGGTATTAAAAATAAGGAAGTTTTATTGAGACAAGATTATTGATAATACATTCTCAGGTTCTCCGAGTTCTAAGACCGCAAGAGTGCTGGTCCTCCGAGCTCCTTCAGATAGCATGTCCCTGGTCGAACGATTTCCATAACTTCATAGGAGCCTTCCCAATTTGGGACGAACTTTTCTTGATTTTAAGATTGCAAAATATCCAACCGTCGGAGCACCAAATCTCCTACTCTGAACATTTTGCTTTTGACCCTGGAGTTGTAGAAGCAAGATATTCTTTGCTTGTAAGCTGCCATTCAAATTTGAGCTTTCTCTCACTTTTTCTAGCAGGTCGAGATTTGCTCTGAAATCCTGGGAGTTACTTTCTTCATTGAAAGCCTCGACCCATGCTGAAGAAAACTGGAGCACTACTGGAATAACTGCCTCCGTCCCGAAGGCTAGTGCAAAAGAAGTTTCTCCGGTAGGCAATCTTTGGGTAATTCGGTATGCCCAGAGCACATGATAGAGTTCATCTACCCATGTGCCCTTCGCCCTCTCAAGTCTCGCCTTTATACCTTATAACAAAGTTTTGTTGGTTACTTCTGCTTCATTCGTTTGTGGATGTGCTACTGATGTAAAATGGTGAGATATATTCAGATCTTCGCAAAACTCAGCAAACTTTATACCTGCAAACTGACGCCCATTATCAGTAATTAGTGTTCGAGATAGACCAAACCTACAAACAATTGACTTCCAAACGAAGTCCTGCACTTTAGCCTCAGTGATCTTCGCCAAAGGTTCGACCTCAACCCATTTAGTAAAATAATCTACTACCATCAGCAGAAACTTTCGCTATCCAAATGCCATGGAAAAAGGCCCAAGTATTCCATCCCCCATTATGCAAATGGCCAAGGGGCGCCTAATAGTGTGAGCTGTAAAGCCGACCGTCTCTAAATATTTGCATTTTTCTGACACCTATCACATTTTCTCACATAGTCCACCACATCCTGGTGCATTGTTGGCCAATAGTATCCCTAACGGAGTAACTTATGTGATAAGAACCTCGCCCCTAAATGATTTCCACAAATTCCCTTGTGAACTTTCCTTAAGGCATAGTCGGCTTCCGAAAGTCGGAGACATTTGAGGAATGGCAGAAAGTATGACCTCTTGTACAGCTTATTTTCATATAAAATGTAGCGAGAAGCTTAATTTCTTAACTTCCGAGCTTCTTTGTGGTCTCTAGAAAGAATTCCATCCCAGAGATAAGCAATCAAAGGATCGATCCAGCTGGGCTCGTGATCAACTTATTATTACCTAGGGCTCTTCCGAACTTGGGTGCTGTAGGACTTCAAAAAGGACTTCTTTTGGTAGCTCGTTTGAGGCTAAAGTAGCTAGCTTAGACAGGAGGTCGGCTCTAGTGTTTTCCGTCCTGGGATTCGCTAGATATCAAAATTATTAAAGGCTGAAATCAAGCTCCTTATCTTTTCCAAGTACTTCATGCTCTCTTCTCGAGCTTCATAATTATCACTGACTTGTCCTACAACCAGTTGGGAATCACTTTAAACCTTCAAATGCTCTACTTCTAGCTTTTTGGCTATTCTGAGTCTTGCAAGCAGGGCTTCATACTCCATTGTTAGTGACGAGAAAATCGAAGCATAACGCATACTCCGCTTCAACTCCATTCGGATTGATGAGGATCAAGCCCGCACTTGCTCCAAAAGCATTAGAAGAACCATCCACATATAATGCCTAAAAATTTTCAGGAAGATCAGCTTTTTTTTCAGGGGAGCCAGGGATAAGAACTTTTTGGTGCTCTGGTTCAGTCGCATCCAGAATGGTGCACTCTACTACAAAATCGGCCAATATTTGAACTTTGACAGCTGGCCGAGGTTGAAAATAAATATCAAATTTGGTCAATTCAATTGCCTATTTTGCCACTCTTCTGGAGGTATCGGGTCGGTGAAGAACCACCTTGATGGACTGATCAATGAGGAGAGTAACGGTATATCCCTGGAAATAAGGTCGGAGCTTCCTAACTATAACCAACAAGGCATAAGTTAATTTTTCTAATTTAATGTACCTTGTTTCTACATCCTTCAAAACTCTGCTTATATAGTAGATCGGCTTCTGAACTTTAACTTCTTTTCTGACCGGTACGGCTCCGATAGCTGCGGAGGGCACAGCGAGGTATAAGAACAGCTCTTCTCCAAGTTCTAGTTTGGCTAGAAGCAAAGGTGAACTGAGATAGTTCTTCAATTCTTCAAGGGCCCATTGGCACTCAGGGTCCAGTTGAAGTTCTTAGGTTATTTGAGTACTTGGAAGAAGAGCATGCAGCGCTCCGCCGATCTTGAAACAAAGCGATTCAGAACTGCTATCTTGCCTATGAGACATTGAACTTCCTTTATTGTTTTTGGTGCAGTTATTTCTAGGATGGCTTTGATCTTCTCTAGGTTGGCTTCAATGCCATGGCTCGACACCATGAATCCTAGGAACTTCCCCAAGATTACTCCGAAAGCACATTTTGTAGGATTTAGCTTCATCTTGTACTTCCGAAGGGTGCTGAAGGTCTCTGATGTTGAAGGTCTCCTCGAGATCGACAATGTGATTTGGTGAAGATCGGCTTTTGACCAGCATTTCGTCTACATAGACCTCCATGTTGTGGCCGATCTGCTTCTTGAAAATCTTATTTACCAAGCGTTGATAAGTTGCACCTGTATTTTTAAACCTAAAAGGCATGACCCTGTAACACTAGAAACCCGGTCAGTAATAAAAACAATTTTTTCTTCATCTTCTGGTGCCATCCGGATTTGATTATATCCGGAGAAGACATCCATGAAGGTAAGGAGTTCATGGCTCGAAGTTGCATCCACCAGTTAGTCAATCCTGGATAGAGGATAGCTATCTTTTGGACATGCTTTGTTTAAGTCTGTGAAGTTTATGCACATTCTCTACTTGTCATTTGTTTTTTTAACAAGAACAACATTTGCAATCCAATCCAGATAGAGCACTTCTCGAATGAATCTTGCCTTAAGGAGCTTGTCGACCTCATCCACTATATAGCCTTCTGCCTCTCTGGTGCAAAACTGCACTTCTACTTTACTGGCCGTCGTTTTAGATCCACACCCAGGCGATGTTCCATGACCTCTGCATCAATCCCGGGCATGTCTGCTGATGCCCAGGCGAAGACATCAGCATTTCTCTGCAAGAATGTGACGAGCTGCTTTCTGAATTCTCCTTTCAGATTCGAGCCAATTTTCACAGTATGCTCTTTATTCCCATCATTCAAAGAGATCTCTTCAAGATCATCAATGGGTTCTCCTCTTTCCTCAGATAAGTCATCACGGGCATCAAGCCCGTCCATCGGACAAGGATCTGCCGGCTTTCCCCCCTGTAAGGCAATATTATAGCAATGCCGAGCTAGTGCCTGATCTCCTTTGACCTCCTCGACTCCATGCCTCGTTGGGAACTTCATTTTCAGGTGGTAAGTCAAAACCATACCCCGGAGTGCATTCAAACCAGATCGGCCAAGGATCGCATTATAGGCAAAAAGTGCTTTCACGACCAAGAAATCGACTTGAGCTCTAGTTTGCTTTGGGTATCAGCCTGCTACCACAAGCAATATAATTATTCCTTCCACTGTTACCGCATCACCTATGAATCCTACTAGTAGGAAATTCATCAGTCCCATTCTGCTATCAGGTATAGATATTTTAGAAAAAGCATCATAAAACAAGACATCAGCAGAGCTTCCATTATCAATTAAAATGCGGCGTATATCGTAATCAACAATATTTAAAGTGACTACAACCGCGTCATTATGCGGAAGCTAAACTTTCTGGGTATCTTCTTCAGTGAAAGAAATGGGTTCTTCAGTCCGCTACTTCTTTGCTGGCTCTACTGACGCACTGGCCTTCCTGCGCTAATGTCCCCCGACGATGGTGTTGATGATTCTAAGGGGAGGTCGATCACCTTGTGGCTTGTCCCGCCGAGATGGTTCAAGCTATGATGGGGCTCTTGGATGATATTCTCTTCTCTCTGGTCGGCACCTGATAAACCAATCCAGCCGACCTCTTCTAATTAGTGCCTCAATCTCGTCCTGAAGCTGGATGCATTTTTCAGTATCATGATCATGATCACAATGGTAAAGACAGTACTTGTTAGAATTACGCTTGGCCGAATGAGTTCGTATCCTCTCCGACCCTGACAGTTGCTTATCTCCATCAGCACCTGGATCTTTGAGGTGTCAAAGGAGCGTAGTTGTTGAATCTTCTGAGAGGGGAGCTTCACCGAGTCTTCGATCCGAACTTCCTTATCAACGTGCTCGAGGAGTTCTAGCTCGTCTATGCTCAGGAGAAGTTTGGAAGCACGGTCGAGCTTCGCTCGGCTTACTTTCAGATGCGGACTTGCTAGATTCACTCACCTGCCGCTCTCTAACGGCCTCGTCGTTCTTCAATTTATAAGTCTCCGTTCGGGCGTAGCCTTCAGCCCGAGCCAACATATCAGCAAAATCCCTGAGATACTTCCTTTCCAAGAAAGAAAGAAATCATTCTTCTGAAGACCGCCTTTCAATGCGGTCATGGCTACAGACTGATCTAACTTCCGGACCTCCAGCACAGCAGCGTTGAAGCGACTGACGTAAACTCGGATGGACTCTCCTTCTTTCTACTTTATATTGATGAGGAAGTCCGAACCTCGTCTTGGACGTCGGCTACTTATGAAATGAGCCACGAGCTGATGGCTCATCTGATCAAAAGAGAAGACCGTACCCGACTTAAGGCTCGAGTACCAGTTTCTTGTTGCTCCTTCCAGGTAGATAGAAAAGCCCGACACAAAATGGCATCCGATGCACCGTGAAGCAGCATCATCATTCGAAAGGCCTCAAGATGATCGATCAGATCAGAAATCCCATCGTAACTCTCAAACTAAGAGAGCTTGAAGTTCGACGGGACGGGCTCCTGCATGATCTTAACAGAGAAAGGAAGATCGGTGCAAATATCATCATGGTGGACTGGGGCGGCATGATGGAGCTCCTCAATCCGTCGGCTTATGTCCTGAAACTTCTGATCGAGAGCACCATCCCCTTTTCAGGGGTAATGGGTCTACTGACCCAAGTTGCCCTTCTTGGCACCGATTCTTGAGACTCCGACTGGGGATTTTCCAGCAGGACCGCCGTCGGGGGCTGCTGCATAACCTGCACCATTTCGATGAGGCCTCGAACCTGCTACATCAGCAGATTGAACTGCTTCGGATCCACCATGACCATCGATAAAGGAGGTTAAGGAGCCGACGATGGTGTTGAAGCAGGCAGGTCTGGCTCAAATCTGGCAGTGAAGGCGCCAGATCGTCGAGTAGTCTTCTTCAGGGGGCATTTTTGGAGCAAAAAGAGAAACGGAAGTGGATTCAAAAGATTAGGAGAGAAAAAAAGGTAGGATCGACTGGGCAATCCTTTTAGAACAAGGGCTCAAAAATCCTTCTAGCGCCAATCCTGTTGGTACGAAAATCTATGAGGACATCGAAGGAAGCTGAAGTTGGAAAGATGAGGCCGCCAACGGAACCTGCAAAATAAAGTCTAAACCGGAGGTGGATGACTCCGACAGGATCCTTCGATGCTCCAGTTCGTTCTCCAACCAACTGGAATGGAGTGCTCAGAAAAATAGAGAAGCAGAGTGATGAGAAAGAGAAGAGAGCTTAAAGGAAAACGTATCTGGAGGATCACTTTTATAGACGGAGCGTGTAACAAACTGATGGTGATAGCCGTAATCGTCTGGTAGTAGGCCGTTCAGGCCACATGAAGTTTGTTACGGGGATGCGTGGTTGTTTGTCACGACTTGTAGGCAGTGGAAATCCCTTTATTAAAGTTCGGACGTAGGTCGAAGACCTTAGTGTATGTAATGGGCTTGTGACAGGTTCATTGGGAGCAATGTCTGGTGACCTTAATAAGTTCGGAGGCTTCTTGAGCCACGCGTAAGTAGGTGCCTTCTAAATTAAGATCAGAGGTTCTGCGCTCCATTCCTCACGGAGCGGTTGTCATGAATCAAAAATTTGGTGAGGCCCTTTTGGAGGACTTTGATTACATGGGCTAAGTAGGTCCGCGACTAGTTGGAAGAAACTCGTCTTGAAAGATATTTGAATGGAAGGACTTCGGCTGAAGGAAGTACGACTGAAAGTAATGCATCCGAAAGGAGTCTGCTTGGAAGGAGCGCCACTAGAAGGAACGTGACTGGAGGAGTTCGTCCGGAAGAAGCATGATTGGAGAAATTTGTCTGGAAGAAACACGACTAAAGGAGTCCATCCAAAAAGAGTTCGACTGAAGAAGTCCATCCGGAAGGAGTGTGACTAAAGAAATTCATCTGAAAAAAGTGCGGCTGGAGGAGTCCGTCTGGAAAGAGTGTGACTAAAAGAATTCGTCCAGAAGAAATGCAGCTGAAGGAGTTCGTCAGGAAAGAGTGCGGCTGAAGAAGTTCATCCGGAAAGAGTACGGCTGAAGGAGTTCGTTCGGAAGGAATGCGTTCAGGAGAAGTTCGTCAAGAAAGAGCATATTTTCCGCGATACAGGACTTCAACTATCTTCAAAACTCTTTACCAATCAGGATCAAGAAGGTGGAACTTTGATTCTATCATTCATTCCAAATTAAGAAGCAAGTTTAGTTAAATGATAATTCTCTTTTACCGTTCAAGACCGCCTGGCCAGGTTCCATAGAATCGACGAATTTCTTTAGAACAGGGGTCGGAGGTTAAGGACTTCGGTGGGGGTTGTTTTACCCCTAACAAAGTACATATATTTCACTATTAGCTTGAGATCCTAAAAAGCTAGAAATATTCAGCACAAACATAACCAACCAAAATTGTTCAAAAGGTTTTATTGCAAATATTGTTTACCACAGTGAATCAATGATTGTATGAATACCTCGTATATGTGGGGAGGATGGACAAATATGCAACATTATGCTTAGGTTTACAACAATGTCAATACAACTCAGCAATAACCACAAGAGGAAAAGAATAAGCTAAAACAAGCATCAAATATAAATTACTTCAAAAAATAGCATATCTATGGATCCAATTGGAATTTGAATTATCCAGTTGCTATAAAGCGAGAATGAACTTCTGCTCGCAATATACGTCACCTGGTAGTTATGTTCTCATATACTAGTTTGTAATACTATAGAATTATATCATTAACATCTCAGAAATGGGAAAACACATGCTATCTCTAAAATGACCCGACTAAAGGTTTTCCAAATATCAGAATGAAATGTATGAAAATAGTTGGTTTCTTATAATAAAATCTCAGCATATTATTATGGATTGCACATAAAAATAAATCAGGCAAACAGGCAAGCAGCCAAGTAGTGTTACTTGGGCACTTGCTTTAAGCTAACCAAAGTGTCCAGAAATTCAACTCCAAAAATACCCAGAATTGGCACTTGACACAATAATGTGCCATGTGATACAATGTATTTAGAAAAAATAGAAATAAAATGTTGTGTCATTTCACCAGAATTATCAATGTACTTAAAGCTACAATGTTCGACATGGAAAGGATAGGACATGCTGCCAGCTACTCTGCATCAGGTTATTTATTCCTTGCAGGACACCCTAAAACCTTGTCCAAGACAAACATTTTCAAGGGTACCAGGGGCCTTGTTATGTCTTGTTCAAGCATCCAAAAAACTTAACATGTCAAGGAATATTATAGAACTAGAGTGTCCTTGTAACATTGGCAAACATATCTTGGAAGTTCTGCCTCTTTCGAAAGAATAAACATATTATCCTTCATTTACAGAGGGTCTAAAAATGAGCAACATGTAGCAGAACAAAACAAGAACATTTCTTCCCTATTGCTTAATCTTAATGCTAATATATCTATAACTTACAACACTACCATTAAAGAAGGATATAATTTGAACTTCAATTAAAAGATACACTTTCCACTTGCCATAATAAATGCTTCCATTAGAGAAGGATACCAAATTTGAAGAGAAGGGCTCAACATGCAAGGTTAAACCTAAACTGCACATGCTATGCACATGGTTTTTATTTTTATTTTTGGTAAGACATGTAATTTTTATTAAAAAAAATAAACGCTATGAGTATAACGAGGTGCAATCATATTTTTAAATATTTTTAATATAAACTATTGGATTAAAAGATGATGATAAATGTTTGAGGTAGGATTTAAACCTTCAACTTGTGGTTAAAGGCCAAACATCCTAGAGTTACCCATTTTTTGGCAACGCTTAAACTCATCCACCTTCACCAAAACTTTCTGATCTTCACCTTTTGACACATTTAACATGAGTTAAGCCTCTAGTTTTCCCTTCTATATATTCCACCCCATCTTTAGTTGCTGACCTGTGACATAACTCTTCATAGGCCTTGATCTAACATCTCGCACCGCCTCTTAACTTCCTTCTTAGCCATCTTATAGTTTTATATGCTTATCTTATCCCACATTTGGTTTCCCACAGCACTCTCTTTCAGCCTTCACCACCAACTGAACTTTCTCATTCCACCACCAAGTTTCCTTACCAAAAAGCAAATTTCCCTTTGACTCTCCTAATACCATTGTAGCTACTTTCTTAATACTATTTGTTGATGCAGAATCTCGTTGATGCTGGATCGAGCTGGAGTTGGGGAAGATGAGATCACCATCAGTGATCTGCAAAATAAAATCCCGTCCAGAGTCGATGGTGGTGGCTCCGACAGGACTCTCCGACGATCAAGTCAGCTCTTCTGGCCAACAGAAATGAAGTGCTCGGATATGAATTTGGCAGAGTTTTAGGAAGAAGAGAACTTAGAAAAAGCGTATCTGGAGGATCCTTTTTATAGATGGAGCTTGTTGTAACCGTCCGATAGTGGGCCGCTCCGGGCCACGTGGAATTTATTACAGAGAGAGGTGTCGCTCGTAATAGACTGATAATGACAGTCGTAACCGTCCGATAGTGGGGTTGCCTGTAGCAGACTGATAAATGATAGTCGTAACCGTCCGGAGGAAGAAGGCATTCGGAATCCGACTGAAGGAGAAGTCCGTAAGGAGTTCGGCTCCTAGAGGAATCCGATTGCTGGAAGAATTTGGAAGGAGTTCGGCTCTTAGAGAAATCCGACTGCTAGAGGAATCCGAAAAGAGTTCGGCTCCTGGAGAAATCCGACTGAAGGAGAAGTCCGGAAGGAGTTCGGCTCCACGAAAAATCTGACTAAAGGAAAAGTCCAGACGGAGTTCGGCTCCTGGAGAAATCCGACTGTTGGAGGAGTTCAGAAGAAGTTCGGCTTCTGGAAAAATCCGACTGAAGGAGAAGTTCGAGGTTGAAGTTGGAGCTCCTTCAATAGCTGAAGGAGAAAAAGAAAGTAGATTACGAGGTGATTATGAGGTGTCGCTCGTAATCCAACTGAAGGAGAAATCAACGTCAACGTCAACGTCAACGTCAACAGGAGATAAGATCTCCTTCAACCTCGGCTGGAGATAAGATCTCCTCCGAGCTTCAACTTCAACGTCAATAGGAGATAAGCTCCAACTTCAACCTCGGCTGGAAATAAGATCTCCTCCGAGCTCTAACATCAATCTCGGCTAGAGATAAGATCTCCTCCGAGCTTCAACGTCAACGTCAACGTCAACAGAAAATAAGATCTCCTTCAATCTCAGCTGGAGATAAGATCTCCTCCGAGCTCCAACTTTAACTTCGGTTGGAGAAAAGATCTCCCCCGAGCTTCAACATCAACGTCAACAGAAGATAAGATCTCCTTCAACCTCGGCTGGAGATAAGATCTCCCCCGAGCTTTCAGGAGCTTCGACCTCAACAGGAGATAAGATCTCCTTCAACCTCGGCAGGAGATAAGATCTCCCCCGAGCTTCAACCTCAACGGACGCAAAGCCCGGAAAAGGACTTCGACAGTCGCTTTTTTGTACTCTCTTCCTTCGAATTTCGAACTCGAAAGTGGGGGGACTATTGTTGGGGATAAATTCCGCTCCCGCCGAAGTCCAGTATGACGCTTAGCCTAATGCAACTGATAATCACGGAAAGCTTCGATCAGAAATTCTCTCTCCAGCGGTCGAACCCCAACCGAACCCCTCCAGCGACCGAACCTTTTCAGTAGCTGAACTCCTCCAACGGTCGAACCCCAGCCGACCCCTCCAGCGGCCGAACTTTTTCAGTAGCTAAACTCCTTCAGCGATCAAACCCCAGCCGAACTCCTCCAACAGTCGGATTCCTCCAGGAGCCGAACTCCTTACAGACTTCTTCAGTCGAATTCCGAACGCCTACTTCCTCCGAACGGTTACGACTGTCATTTATCAGTCTGCTACAGGCAACCCCACTACCAGACGGTTACGACTGTCATTATCAATCTATTACGAGCAATACCTCTCTCCGTAATAAATTCCACGTGACCTAAAGCGGCCCACTACCGGACGATTACAGCAAGCTCCATCTATAAAAAGAGACCCTCCAGATACGTTTTCTCTAAGCTCTCTTTTCCTTCCCAAAACTTTGCCAAATTCACATCCGAGCATTCCATTTCTGTTGGCCAGAAGAGCTGACTTGATCGTTGGAGGGTCCTGCTGGAGCCACCACCACCGACTCCGAACGGAACTTTATTTTGCAGGTTACCGGCGGCGAGCTCATCTTCCCCAACTCCAGCCCGATCCGGCATCAACCAAATTCTGCACCAACAGGATTGGCGCTAGAGGAAGGACCCTTTGTTCCTGAGATTTTCTTGATCTTAAAGGAGTGCTCAGCAGCGATCTCTCTTCTTCTCTAAAGTTCTTCACGAAAAAATATGCCTCTCAGGAAAGCTTCGACTCGGTGATCAACAATCTCTGCAACCAGATCCCATCCAGATCAACCGTTCCCACTCCAGCTCCGGTAACTCAAACTCCACCTACAGCCATAGTGGATGCAGAGCAGTTCAACCTGCTGGTCCAGCAGGTTCGCAGTCTCACGGAGGCAGTGCAGGCCATACATCGATAGGCTCTGGCGCCAATTCAACTGGAGTAGGCTCTTTCGAAGCCCCATGATCTGGTTCGAGGACGGCCAACTCGGGCTAGCCGACCAATGACCTCCGAAAAGGAAAAACAAAGAGTGGAGCGCCATTGCTTGGACCATGATTCAACCCCGAGGAAAGCTTTGCTCCTATCCCACCAAAAAACTCTGAAGATCAATGATCGTGAAGATCTGCTGAATCAAAGGCTCCAAGAAATGAGCCGACGGATTGAAGAACTCCGCCACATCGCCCCGGCTCCCCATGACAACGTCTGCATCGATCTCCCTTTCTCTCTCCAAATTATGCAAGAGCTTGTTCCGCCGAACTTCAAGCTTCCCCAACTTAAAAGCTATGATAGAACTTCTGATCCGATCGATCATCTGGAGGCCTTTCGGACCATGATGCAGCTCCATGGCGCACCAGACGCCATCTTATGCCGAGCTTTCCCATCTATTTTAAAGGAAGCAGCAAGAAACTGATACTCGGCATTGAAATCAGGTACGATCTTCTCATTTGATCAGAGGAGCCATCAGTTTGCGGCTCACTTCATTAGCAGCCGACGTCCCCGCCGAGGTTCAGATTCTCTGATGAATATTAAACAGGAGGAAAAATCTATCCGGACTTATGTCAACCGATTTAATGCTGCTGCATTGAAGGTCCGAAACTTAGACCAGTCTGTTGCGATGGCCACACTCAAGGGCGGCCTTCAAAAGAACGATTTGCTATTATTTTAGGAGAAGTACCCCCAAAGACTTTTCCGATCTGCTAGCTCGGACTGAGGGATATGTCCGTACAGAAGAAGCCTTCAAATTGAAGGATGAAGAAGCCATAGGAGAACGGCGGGAGGACGAGTCTAATAGACCCGCCGCTGAAGGAGGGCCGAATGAAGTTCAGCCGCACTCAAGGACCCCCCTCGAGCGCAGGCGAGCCCAAACTCCTCAAGCTCGTCATCAAAAAAGCCCCAACAGAAGGGTGCAAAAAAGTTCTCCCCCCCGAAAGGTTCCACAACTACGCCCCCCTTAATGCTCCTAAAACTCAAGTTCTGATGGAAATTAAGAATCAACTACCAAGATCAGAAGAATTACGATCTCCCCTAAACAAGCGCAATCGAAGCAAGTACTGCCTCTACCATCGTGACCACAGCCACGATACTGAAGAAGGCATTCAACTCCAAAACGAAATCGACAAGCTCATCAGGAGAGGCCGGCTAGGTCGATTCCTCAGACGCCGGCCTGAAGCAAGAGGAGAGCAACCAAGAGCTCTTTCGCAACCGGGGGAGACCCAGGGGAAGAGGTTTTAAAGAAGCCAATCCTTGCGTGGAAGAATCAATACCATGGTCGGGGGACATCGGCAAGAAAATATATTAAGGAGCTACATAGTGTCAACGTTAAAATTTTGAAAACTTGCAATATCGTTAACCACTTTTCAATAGAGAATTCTTATTTCAACATTCCCGTCTTTTGTGAATTATAATAGGAAAAGATTAAGCTGGACTACTTTTTTAGGCCAGATAAAAGGCTTCTGGTACAGAAGATAAGATCTTCTTCAACCTCGACTAGAGATAAGATCTCCCCCGAGCTTCAACGCCAACGTCAATAAGAAATAAGATCTCCTTCAACCTCGGCTGGAGATAAGATCTCCCCGAGCTTTAATTTCAATCTCAATAAGAGATAAAATTTCCTTCAACCTCGACTGGAGATAAGATCTCCTCCGAGCTTCAACTTCAACCTCAACAGAAGATAAGATCTTCTTCAACCTCGACCGGAGATAAGATCTCCCCCGAACTTCAATACCAACGTTAACAGGAGATAAGATCTCCTTCAACCTCGACTGGAGATAAGATCTCTCCCTTGGTTGGAGATAAGATCTCCTCGAGCTTCACACTTCAATAGGAGATAAACCTCAACAGGAGATAAAATCTTCTTCAACCTCGATTAGAGATAAGATCTCTCCGAGCTTCGACACCCAACATCAATAGGAGATAAGATCTCCTTCAACCTCGATCGGAGATAAGATCTCCCCGAGCTTCAACTTCAAATCAATAAAAGATAAAATCTCCTTCAACCTCAGCTGGAGATAAAATCTCCTCCGAGCTCCAACTTTAACCTCGGTTGCAGATAAGATCTTTCCCCGAGCTTCAATGTCAACGTCAACAAGAGATAAGATTTTTTCAATCTCGACTGGAGATAAGATCTCCCCCAAGCTCCAACTTCAACCTCGTCTGGAGATAAGATCTCCTCCAAGCTTTAACTTCAACGTCAACAGGAAATAAGCTCCAACTTCAACCTCGACTGGAGATAAGATCTCCTCCGAGCTCCAACTTCAACCTCGACTGGAGATAAGATCTCTCCCGAGCTTCAACGTCAACAAGAGATAAGATCTCCTTCAACCTTAGCTAGAGATAAGATCTCCCTCGAGCTCCAACTTTAACCTCGGCTGGAGATCTCCTCCGAACTTCTAGGAGCTTCAACCTCAACAGGAGATAAGATCTCCTTCAACTTCGACAGAAAATAAGATCTTCGAACTTCAACCTCAATGGATGCAGAGCCCGAAAAAGAATTTCAGTAGTCGTCTTTTTTGTACTCCCTTCCAATTTCGAACTCGAAAGTGGGAAAACTATTATTGAGGATAAATTCCGCTCCCATCGAAGTCCAGTCTGATGCTTAGCCTATGCAACTGGTAATCACGGAAGAGCTTCGATCAGAAATTCTTCCTCCAGCGGCCGAACCCCAATCGAACCCCTCCAGCGGCCGAACTTTTTCAATAGCCAAACTACTCCATAGAACCCCAGCTGAACTCCTCCAGCGCCAAACTTCTTTCGAACTTCAGCGAACCCCAGCTTCAAAGTTGGGCCCCTCCAGGAGCCAGAATTTCTTCCAGATTTCTCCAGGAGCCGAACTCCTTCCGGACTTCTCCTTCAATCAAATTTCCAGGAGCCGAACTCCTTCCAGACTTCTCCTTCAATCGGATTTCTCCATGAACCGAACTCCTTCCGACTTCTTCTTTAGTCGAATTTCTCTAGGACCAAACTCCTTTCGAACTTCTCCAACTCAAATTTCTTTAGAAGCGAACTCCTTCCGAACTTCTTCTTCAGTCGGATTTCTCATGGAGCCGAACTCCTTTTGGACTTCTTCAATCAAATTTCTCCAGAAACCGAACTCCTTCCGAATTTCTCCAAGAGCCGAACTTCTTCCAGACTTCTCCTTCAGTCGGATTCCTCCAAGAGCCGAAATCCTTCCAAACTCCTCCAGCAATCGAATTCCTCCAGGAGCCAAACTCCTTTCAGACTTCTCCTTCAGTCGGATTCCTCCAGGAGCCGAACTCCTTACGAACTTCTCCTTCAGTCGGATTTCGAACGCTTATTTCCTCCGGACGATTACCACTGTCATTTATCAGTCTGCTATAAGCAACCCCACTACCGGACAGTTATGACTGTCATTATCAATCTATTACGAGTGACACCTCTCTCCGTAATAAATTCCACGTGGCCTAGAGCGGCCTACTACCGGACGATTACAACAAGCTCCGTCTATAAAAAAGGACTCTCCAGATATGTTTTCTCTAAGCTCTCTTCTTCTCAAAATTCTGCCAAATTCATATCCGAGAACTCTATTTCTGTTGGCCAGAATAGCTGACTTGATCGTCGGAGGGTCCTGCCGAAGCCACCACCACCGACTCTAGACGGAACTTTGTTTTACAGGTCGCCGTCGACTCTAGACGGGACTTTATTTTACAGGTCGCCGTCGACGGCGACCTCATCTTCTCCAACTCCAGCTCAATCCGACGTCAACCAGATTCTGCACCAACACTATTAATCATCTCATCCCACATGATATCGATTTCTTCATCTACACCCTTTTCCTTCCTTCAATATTCTATCCTTAAATGTCATTTCTCCCCTAACAAAATCTACCACCTATTCCTCGGGTTCCTATTTCCTTTAATCCTTCTCTTCCATTTCCTAATACACACATCAAAAACCACTAATCTACATTCAATTGTTAAACTCTCATATTACTTAACAATCTTTCTAGTAAAAAAGAACTTTATAGACTAGTATCATGCCCACTTTAAAGGTTATCAAGTGAGAACTCTTTTATAGTGAATGTTTGCTAACACCAGATCATATTTCATCAAGAACTCCAAATTAGCATATTCTTTTCCATTTCTATCTTTGAACCTATAACCTCCATGCACCCTTTCAATACCTATACTATATTTCCCATTTTATATGGGATAAAAATGTAATGTCAGGAATGTGGAAGAGGTGAAGAAAGACATAATCCATGCACAAGAACATCATAGGAGTTTGCATCATACACTAGAGCATATTTTCTAGATGCTCTAATAAATGCTTCCATTGGATAATGATATCATGGGAACTTCAAATAAAATGGTTCATGATGTTAGTGGGGGTGTGGGATGGGGGGTCTAAACTGCATAGTTGCAGCCTTTAATCCAGTTGCAATACTATAATGCTTATAATACATATGGCTTAGTGAATCATATATCATAGTAATTTACAAGAAATACATAAGATAAAACAATGAACTTTTACTCTGGATTCCAAATTGCAAAGCAACAAATCGAAGGGCCTCTAAGCTCTACATATCAACAAGAAACACTCTAAAGTGTAAGAACTCCACCATTGCCAAAAATGAATATGTATTGAAAATGACCCAAGCAGCTCCATCATGGCATCAAGTGGGTATCTCCCTCAGCAACCTTAATATAGTTACAAAAATAAAACAGTATATCTAAACAATGATTGATTAATTATACCATTCATGACCAAGAAAATAAAATGGCAATGAAAATTTGCGAGCTTGCACTTATTAACCATTGCAATCTAAAGCACTTAGAAAATCTGTAAGAGTAGGAAATAAGTATTTCTAGACCATCATAAACTAATAGAGCATAGGTAGAAGGAAAAAGGACAATAAAGAAAATACAAAAGAAAAACAATGATAGATGCATTTCTTAGAAAATCTTAGCAATTCTTTTCAGTAAATGAGTCTTCATATACATGGTGGAATTTTTCAATTCATTGTAAACCTCAACATAATGATAGCATAGATTGCCACAACCCATATCTTTCAGTACAGTTTTAAGCTTCTTGAAATCTTTAGAAAAGGTTAACCCTAAAATTATAATGGCACTTCAACAAAAGCCCATATACATTTAGCGTCATTATGTTCCTTCTGTTTCAATTTTGATTCAACTTTCTCAAACTAGTACCTAATTTATCATTTAATGAATCACATCATCAAATAATCACTAATGACCGAGATATTAAAAGCATTTAAATCATGTTATCAGCAATCTTTATTTATATGATGCAATTGAAATCCTTCAGATATATTTTCAAACAAAATCCCAACCAAGCATCTGGAGTACATGACGCAGATCTTCCAAATCAGTTTAACAAAGAACACCAAAAATTTCCAACATCTGGTCAGCCATGAAGTAAACCATGCATCAAATGTTCAACTAAGAATGAAATCTAAAAGAAAGAGAAAAGGGAAGAAAAGGTAGAAAGAGAAGCAAAATCCTAGCATAGAGAAACATATCGATGTGAACTTCAGAAAAAAAAGTTCAAGATGTCACAAAGAAACCTAAATTGAATGTTGTTAGGCCTTTTTCAAGTCAAAATGCATTTTCCAACTGTTGCAATAAATGCTCCCATTGGAGAGTGATATCTTCAGATATTCAAGAAAGGGTTCACAACCTAAACTGCATACTTTCAACCTTTTATCAAGTCCAAAAAACACTATCTGGTTACCATACTATATAGAACTTAAACCCAAATAAAGAAGATCTAATTTACATATGCTTGTAATACTTATGGAGCTAGAGTCGCATATCATAGTAATCTATAGTACAAAATTAAAGAAGCATGAATTTTACTCTGCATTGCAAACTGCAAAGAATAATATGGAAGAGTCTCTAGTGTTCTGAATAGCAGAAAAGAACACCTCAAAGGCTAAGAACCGCATCATTGCTAGAACTTTATGTCTTTCAAATATGATCCACGGAGCGACATGATGGCATAATGTGGAATTTTCTTACAATCAATCACCAAGTTTTATCCACAACCTTAATTTTGTTTAAATAATGAAAGAATATAATATATAAGAAATCATGAAGATACAAATGACGTTATAAGAAATCATGAAGATACAAATGATGTTGAAAAGACAAACTGCAACCTGCAAACTCTATCCCATCATTGCTACTCATGAAAGCTGTAAGAGTGTGAAACAAGTATTCTCGGATCATCATAAGCTGATCAAACATAGGTGGAAGAAAATGGAAGGACAAAGAAACACAAAGGACAGTGTGCGTGTCAATGCAGTACCTCCATCATCAAAAATCAAAAACAAGTCATCACGTGAAAATTATTTTCAGTAAGTCAGCCTTCTTTGAACACAATAATTTTGTTTTACAGGTATGCAAGTTTCGCCAAATCATTTTCAAAGTATAACAACGTCAAACTTGATAACAATATAAACAAAGACATATAAAGTGAGCACAATCGGGTTCTTTCCTGTTTAATTTCATTCTAGCTTTGCCAAACCAGTACCCACTATACGTCCTAATTCTCTACTGCATCGCTCTACAACATAACACAAGGATATTGATACAATAACTAGTCTAAATCATATCTTTCACCACCTTGATCACCAGATACACTTGAAATCCTTCTTCCTTCATAAAATTTAGAAACGGAACCCACCCATAGCTACCATACAAGCTTATTCTCCACAATAAGCTAACGGGGAAAAACCCTAGAAGTATACAAGATCTACCTCCACATGGTGAACCATACATCAAACGCTAAACAAAGATTTAAAACGGAAGCAAAAGAATAACAAACAACAACATCAATTAAGATTTTTTAGGACAAAGAGGGGCAAAGGGGCACAAACCGAGAGGATGCTCCAATTTAAAAGAACTCCTCGCCATGGATCTCTTTCTTCTGCGATTGCCCAGGCAAATTCCCATGGCCATGTCAGTAAAACGACGAAGGAACGAAGAAAGAACATCGCGGATCGATCGAGATGAGAGCGTAACTGGATATAATAAATTAAAATGACGTACCGATTCGCAGCACCGAAAATCAAACTGGCCTTGGAACGATCGATCGATCGATCAATGGAGGCAAGAGAATAATTCCTTGCCCGGAAAAGGAATCGATGGAGAACGTGGGGGAAATCAAGGAGGATTTGGGGGGATCGGAGTGTTTGCCACGGTTGGAGGGTTTGGTATAGATAAAGGCGCAAAAAACCGAGACGGGAAAACGAGTCCTTCAACGCAAGCAATCCGTGCCCGTCTTTTATTCGTTGCAGATGCGTGCAACGTGAAATCACAAGTTTGGTGTTTGGCTTATAATAGCATTGATAAGGAATGCAGATTAAAAAGCCCTACCTAAAGCGGGTCCAAATGTCATATGTGATTAGATAGAGCAAATTAACTGTGAGGCGATAAAATAGAAAATTTGCTGTCTAATGGTTGAACGGCTGATCTGTATCTCTGATTTTTTATATTATCATTTAATGCTATAATATTAGCATGATATTCAATGCCAAATTATTATTAATAAATTCTTTATTAAGATGAAAATTGACCAAATTATTTTGTACTTTTAAAAATTATTATCCTGAGAATTAAAAAAATATATATACCTTCTGGTCTGCAAATTTAGTATTGTTTCATTTATTTTGCAAATTCTATATCTTGTTGCTGAAAATGATTTGCTTGGGAAGCAGAACAGTCGGTCTTACGTAGGAGTACTGGAGTGGCTGAAAATGATTTGCTTGGGAAGTGGAACGATCGGTCTGACGTAGGAGTACTGAAGTGACATGCAAAATAAAAATCCGAGCCAGAGGATTTGACTTCGACGAGGATCCTCCGACGCTCAAGTCATTAAAGAACAATCAAGCAACAACGAATTCTTTGAAAGGAATTTCTTGCTTACCTAGATCCTCGGGATTTATGGTTGTTGGGTGTGATCCTTTCCTGCTGAAGTCTAACAGGATATTTGGCCTTAAGAAAACTCCGTCCAGCGAGGACAGCCACATCGGACTCCGACCAATGAGGAGTTTATGCTCAGACACCGAAACTGCAGACCTTTAATCTAAATTTATCGACCGATCTTCTTCATTCAGATTCTTAGCTCCTTCGGATATTCTCAGAACCTACAGGACATTATAGATTTCGCTCAGACGAACTTGAACAGTGATGACAACCCCCAAGCAGCTGAGTAACATGTCTAATTATGTCTTGGTTTAGCTGACTTTGGTGCTCTTTGAATCTTTTTCCAACAAAAAACCATCTAAGCTGTTCAATATTGGACCAATGCCGGATCAACAGAACTCCTCTCTAGACAAACTCCTATAATATACTAAGGATGGTAAACCTCGGGATTTCTACATCAAGAATTCTAAACACGCAAGCTAAAGGACCTCGTCTCCTTCATATCAGCCTCCAAATGGCCTCGAAAGCAACCGAGCTTTAAAGACTCCGAGCAGATCCCCTTTCGCTCCTTCCAGGCAAAATTTTTCTAGTCGACATCCTTCTAGTTAATCTCCTCCTGGATGCCAGACAAACCCCCCGATTGACCTCCTTCCAGTCGAACTCCTTCCGAACACCAGTTGATTTTCTTCCCACCAACCCTCATCCATCCGAACTTCTTACATTAGCTAAGAGGGGACTCATCGTTATATATTTGCGCCTCTAGCAGATCTTCTTCCAGATTTCTTCAATAGAATTATTTTCAAATTTCTGCTCCTTCAGCTAGACTTCTTCTTCCAGCAGAACTACTTTCGGATTCCTCCAGTGGATTCCTTCAGGATTTCTCTAGTCACAGAACTTCCGAACCCCTTCCGACCGAACTCACTGCAGTCACTTAGAAAGACCTCCACGCCTACCCAAATTTAGCTATCTGTACAGCATGAACCCACGGACACACATATGATCTTGAAAGAGTCCGAACTCTCTTGGGATTGATGAAACTCAAAGCTCTTCACCGCCAGCATCTACCTCCTCCAAACTTCAACTATCAAGTCCCAACGGACTGATGCGTCATGACAACAGACACTACCCTCTATAACAAACTTCATGTGGCCCTGAACAGTCCACTACCAGGCGGTTATGGCTGTCGCTATCAGTTTGTTACGAGCTCCGCCTATATAAGAGACCCTTCAGATATGCTTTCTTCAGAAGCTCTCTTCTCCTTCTTGACATTCTGCTACTTTCTCTATTGAGCATTCCATTTCTATTGGTCGGAAGAGCTGACTTGACCATCGGAAGGTCCTACTGGAGCCATCCCTCCTCTAATTTGGACTTCTTTTGCAGATCCCAATGATGACCTCGACTTCTCCAGCTCCAGCCAGTTTCGGTGTCAATCAGATTTTGCATCAACAGAATTAGCGCTAAAGAAAAGGCCCTCATTCTCTTGAGGTTTCCTTATTCTTAAAGGAGCACTCAGCAGAGATCTCTCTTCTTCTCCCTCGGAGTCCTTCTTCTTTCCCAGCCGATCTCATGAGGATCCTCCCAGGAAGGCCTCAACTCGATGGTCAACCATCTCTGTAGCCAAATCTCATCTAGATCTGTCCACTCCTATCTCACCCCGGCATCTCAGGTTCCACCAGCAGTAATAGTGGATGCAGAGCAATTTAACCTGCTGGTTTAGCAGATCAACGGTCTCACTGAAGCAGTGCAGGTCATGCACTAGCAGCGATCTTTGGTGCCAATTCGGTCAGAATAGGCTTTTCTAGAATCCTAGGATCCTGTCTAGGGACGACCAACTTGGGCGAGTCAATCGGTAACTTTCAAAAAAGAGAAGCAGAGGGTAGAAACCTCTATTCCGATTATGATTCAATCCCTGGGGGGGACCTTGCCCCCATTCAGCCAGAAGACTTTGGAGATCCACGATCATGAGGATCTCTTAGATCAAAAACTATAAAAAATGAATCGATGGATCGAGGAACTCCACCATGCTCCTTCCTCTTACAGTAATGATATCTGCACTGACCCTCCATTCTCTCAAAAAATTATGCAAGAACCCATCCCACCGAACTTCAAAATTTTTTAGTTCGAGAACTACGACGGGACTACCAATCCAATCGATCATCTAGAGGTCTTCTGGATAATGATGTTACTTTATGGTGCATCTGATGCTATTCTATGTCGAGCTTTTTCCTCCACCTTGAAGGAAGCAGTCAGAAACTAATACTCGGCCCTTAAGTCGGATACTATCTTTTTCTTCAATCAAATGAGCCATCAGTTTATGGCTCATTTTATCAACAGCCGACGTTCTCGATGAGGCTCAAACTTCCTCATCAGTTTGTGGCTCATTAAGTAGAGGAAGGGGAAATTCATATGGGCCTATGTTACCTATTTCAATGCCACTGCATTGGAGGTCTGAAACTTGGACCAATCTGTTATAATGGCTGCACTAAAGGATGGCCTTCAGAAGAATAATCTATTGTTCTTTCTGGAAAAGAAGTATCCCAAAAATTTTGCTGATATATTGGCTCAAGCTGAAGGTTACGTCCGAGCAGAAGAGGCCTTTAAGGCTAAGAATAGTGAAGCCATCGTAGAGCGGTGAGCGGGAGAATCAAGTATGCCCATAGTTAAAAAAAAGTCAAGCAAAGCTCAGCCATACTCTAAAACTCCGTCTGAGTACAAGCGAGTTCGAACTCCTCTCCGAGCTTGAAAATAAAGAAACTCTGATAGAAAGGCACGACAGGACTCCCCCCTTAGAAGATTCCACAACTATGCTTGAAGAAAATAGTGCAGGGTTTGCCATGCTACTTTCAAAAAATATTTTAAAAATAGTAATGATACAATGAAAAATAATTAATCTAATTAATTATCTACTAATCATATCAGATTATTTAACCCTATACATTAGGATCTAAACATAATATGCATGCATACATCAATAGATTTGAAAATAAAACTATGTAATAAACTATTTACTATATCTACATGTTTAGAATATAATACCTTTTTGTGGATGACCGATCACCATAATCTGAGTCCATCGAATAATGCTCTGGTATCACGTCATAGCCGCACATATGTCCGGCCTCTAATGTTGGTCTACACGGAGCTCCTGATCCCGATCAACCATATTGGAGTGCTAGCTCCTCGCCGGGACCTTCGATGGTTGATCATAATCGATCTGATCGATTATATACTTTTTGATTTCCTAAATATTCCAAAAAATTAGAACATAAATATTAGAGGATGATGAAGATGTCTTTTAAATTTGGTTACGATCCGATGCTCACAGCATTCGATCTCTCCATCCAAACCCAGATTCCTAAATCTAGGATTTCACTCAGTCCAAAAACCCTAACACACTAAAGTTCCTATCATGCCCTCTCTGTGTGGAGTTTTTTTATGAAATAAGTTTTCATGAAAAGATAACTTTTATATCTATGATCGCTATTGAGATCATATTTAAAAATAGGATATCCTTAGAGGTGAAAATCATAAGAGAAGAGAGGCATAAAGAAAAAAAAAAGTGTTGCAGGATCCTATTTACCTTCACTCCAAGATTTTTTTCGTCTAGAACTGATGCCCAAACACTCTAAAATTTTTAGCACATAATACTAACCCCTTCTACTATATGAACAAAAGTTTTTATAATTTATTGACATAAATACCATAGAAAAACTGCATAGAAAATGATAAGAATCAAGTGATTGAGAGGTTTTAACCACTCACTTGATTTCAAAAATTAAATGAGCCTCTTATCCTTATCCAATGCTCCCTCCCTTGTGTTTAACACGTAGAAGGACTCTCCTTTTGTGTCCATATTTTTACTTCTCAAAAAATATTCGACAAACAAAAGGGAGGGCATGGGAAGTAGAGTGGAAAAGTCAAAAATGGTGGGCGCATTGGAGAATTTGAATTCAAACTTCATTTGACTTAGTCCTAATTGGTTTCAACCAAATCAATTAATTTAGATCTAACTAAACCAGGTTAAATCTAATCAAATTAAGCTTAGTCCAATCCAATAAAATTCTAATCAAATTAGAAATTAATTAGATCTACATCTTGATTAAATCAAGGTCAAAACTCCCATAACGATTAGGTCATCTCATAACCTGATCGGGTCAAATCCAACCGAATCAAATTCAATCGGACTTGATCGAATTCTCATCGCTTAATCAAATTGAGCTAATCAGTAATCAAATTACTAATTAATCCTTCAAAAATATTTGAGTCTAAATCGAATGGGTTACTGGGCAATAGAGTCCTATCAACATGAAATTCTTGAAGAGTCTTAAATCAATGAGACTTTTGAACCCAGTGTCCCAAATGAATCGAACTCATGATCATAGAATCTCAGACTAGTGAAACTCTTGATCAGAAAGTTTTAGATGAGTAGAACTCAGAGTCCTAGTCCAGTAGGACTCTTGGTCATAGAGTTTCAGTCTAGTGGGACTCTTGACACAGTGTCCTAGATTATCAGGACTCATGATCAGTGAGTCGTAGATAAATAGAACTCAGAGTTCCAGTCTAGTAGGACTCTTGATCATAGAATCTCAATCTAGTAGGACTCTTGACCATAGAGTCCCAAACTAATGGGACTCTTGATCAAAGAGTCCCAGATAAGTAGCACTCAGAGTCCCAATCTAGTGGGACTCTAGACCATAGAATCCTAGATCAATGGAACTCTTGATCAGCTATCAGATCAAATAGAAACTCCTAATGTGTGTGACCCTACAGGTTCGAACCTACATCGGTAGCATAAAAACCAATTTCTATACTAATCGAAGTGGCCATTTAACAATGGCACCCGATGTCCGGATAGATCGAATAATCACAATCGCAACATTCAGAACCTACGTGAATATGATTACCGTATAATTCATCCCTATGATCTCTGTATAATAGATGACTCAGGGTTAGACTGTCAATCCTAAAAAATACATCCATGTCGTGTCTCAAAGTAATTAGTCCCATGACTCTTCACTAAGAATACCTTGACCAAGATTTTGCTAAATTAAAACATAATTGAACACAGCTCCTGAAATCAGGAGTGGTCAATCCTATCTTGATACACGCATCGACTCCACAAGTACTTGACTATGCCCAAAAACCTTTCGTCACTGAATTAAAAATTTAGATAGTTCGGTACCAAAATACAGTGAGTTGCTTGAAAGTCACTGTGATGATCTCAGATCGGAGGAATATTTATACCTATATTCCATCGAAGCTAATCTTGACAAGAGAAAAGCCTCGGAGTTGGTCACATTCAGTGCATATGTATCCATACATCTCACTTGCATGCCATATCAATGTCTCAATACTTCTTGATTATGAGAACAACCAACCTATATAGCACATAATGACCTATACTTGATAAACATTGTCGTCCTAAGTAACAACGTATCATTTGATCGTGAACTATTTAAGGACTAAATGATAAATCCTCCTTTGTCGAATCTAGATAGTCCTAAGGACTTCATCACAACACAGAAGTTCATTAAAAGATAATAGAATTTATGATGAAAAATATCAAAATAACTTTTATTAATTTATAATTCATATACAATTATAAATATATTGTCCAACCGTCAATAGACTGATGATTAGCTTTGAAATATATTTTCAACAATCTTTCACTTGAACTAAAGCCAATCGGTGCAGTATCTAATAACTATCTTCGACTTAAAATCATCGAACTCCTTCACCGTAACAGCTTTAGTGAATGGGTCGGTCAAGTTCTCCTTTCCATCGATCTTCTAAAGATCGACGTCACCTCGATCCATAATCTCTCAAACAAGATGTAGCGGCATAGAATATACTTCGTCCGTTGGTGTGCCTTTGATTCCTTCGCCTGAGCAATGGCTCCAGAGCTGTTACAATAGAACAGAACTAGACCATCAAGGAAGGATGCTACTCCGAGCTTAGTGATGAATTTTTTTAGTTACACTACTTCTTTGGTAGCATCTGATACAGCGACATACTCTGCCTCACAAACTAAAATGACCATAGTGTACTGTTTGAAACTCTTCCAGTAGATGACTCCACCATTAAAGATAAATATGTATCCCGACACACTCTTGCTATCATCATGATTTGACTAGAAACTGAAGTCTGTGAATCCCATAAGTTTTAAGTCTGATTCACCATATACAAGCCATTGGTCCTTAGTATTTCTTAAATACTTTAGGATGGTTTTAACAACCTTCCAATGATTCTCCTCTAGATTAGATTAGTATCTACTCACTACACCTAGTGAGTATACTACATCTGATCGCGTACATGTCATGGTGTATATTATAGAACCCACTGCTGAAGCATATGGCATTCTATTCATACGCTCTCTGTCTAGAGGTGTTGTTGGACAATCCCTCTTTGAAAGAGAAATTCCATGGCCTATCGGTAGATAGCCTTTCTTAAAACTTTTCATGCTGAATCGTTTCAGCACAGTGTCAATGTACGTGAACTGGGACAATCCAAGCAACTTTTCAGATCTATTTCTATAGATCTTTATTCCTAAGATGTAGGAAGCTTCTCCTAGATCTTTTATGAAGAACTGTGATGACAGTCAGATCTTTATTCCTTGTAATGCAGAAACATCATTCCTGATTAAGAGAATATCATCCACATACAATACTAGAAATACTATTGCTGGACCATTAGTTAATTTATATATGTAGGACTTTTCTTCATTCTTAACGAAGCCATACATTTTGATTGTTCTATCAAATCGTATGTTCTAGCTCCGAGATGCCTGCTTTAGTCCATAAATGGATCTCTAAAGTTTACACACCTTAGACTCATCTATGAACGTGAAACCTTCAGGTTGTATCATATACACATCTTCATCCAACTCTCTATTTAGAAAAGCTATTTTTACATCCATCTACCAGATTTTATAGTCCAGATGGGCAGCTATGGCAAGCATTATTTGAATAAATTTGAGCATTATCATAGGAGAGAAAATCTCATCATAGTTAATACCATAACATTGACGATACCCCTTGGCAACCAAATGGGTTTTATAGGTCTCCATCTTTCCGTCCGCACCTCTTTTTCTTTTGAAAATCCACTTACATCCTATAGATTTTACCACTTCAGATGGGTCAACCAATATCCATATTGAAGGAAAATCCTAATTTTCCAGACCAGGTTCGTTCAAATCTAATCGGATCAAGAGATATATTTCAAAAATTTTTCTCTTTGATTCAGATCAGATCTGAGATGTTTTAGATCTGATCTTTATTATTTTAATAATTAAAATAAAATTTAGATAAATTAAATCAAATTTAATTTATCTTAATGTAGGATAATTCTATTATCCGTTGATGATCCTGTATGCAGCGGAAGGTTCTGGATCTAGCCGCGCAAGTGTCTGGCCTCTAGTGGTATCCACTCAAATTGGATCTGAAGATTCTTTTCTTCTCTATCACGTCTCCAAAAATCAGATCTGAATCTGATTTAGAGGATCTTCAAAATACCTTTCGAAGATCTGCAGTTGTCCTTTACAGCAGCGCAGCCTTCTAGCTTTCTGTCGTCTTTCTCTCATCTGGATTGCACCAACTTGGATCCCAAACTCCTTTAGGCGTGGAGAGGAGAGGGAGAAGATGGACTTAGCATAGAGGAGGAGAGGAGAGGCAGCCTTGGGGCGTGGGATTTTCAATTGATTTTAGATACTCCTTGAGTTGGGCGCAGGGTCTTATTTATAGACTATGCGTGATCCAACTCCTCTTCTTCCCAATCAATCACAACCCTTTATGAAATCAGATCTAAATCTGATTGGTGAAAATAGAATCCCTTGGATTCCTCCTTAGATGGCGCCTAAGATCAGTCAAACTTGGTTCTCAGGAGAAGTCTAATCAATCCAAAAAGAAGATGGAGTCCCTGTCCAACAGGGACTCCTAGGTGCCTCCAGCTTGGGCACACGCCAAGGGTGGCGTGCGCCCTCCTCCTTGCCAGGTTCTGGAAGGGGGACAAGCCCCCACTAGCTCTCCAATAGGTGCGTGACACATGGACAGAAGTCAAAGTGTCAATGGTCAACATTTGACCAGTCAAAGGTCAACTTTTGACCAAAGTCAAAGGACGAGAAATGGCAGGTGACCAAAAATGGCAGGTATTGTCTTACAAAATAAGACAATCCTTTTCTGATCTGGACAGGCTCCAGTCAGACCAGGTGAAGGCCTCTGATTGAGCACAAACTACTTTGGCTCAGTAAGGACAACTATTTATGATAGTAAAAAAAGAACGTTAGGTTCAATCGAGTGCTAGCACGATTTTCTTGAACCTAATTGAATCTCATTCAGATCAATTGAACTGGATCAGTTCAATTGATGATCACCAGATTCAAACCCTTGTTTGTGTGACCCAGTTAGGTTCAGTTCTATATGGTAATGGGATATGTCATGATCTCTATCATCGACATCATCGAAACTCCTTTCGATGGATCAGAACTCTTCTGATTCGAACAGCTAGAATGATCGATCATCTAAATCATTCTAATTGCTCCCAAAATCCACCAGTGACACCTAGCAGTATATGGTGGCAACCCATCAGAGCTGAATGCGAACCTCTTGGTGCAGCTACCTGTGTGATTAAGTTCTTCTATCTTGAGCCCCGATCAGATTAGGGTTAAGGTGAACTCGTCAAACCCTAGTCTCTGTCATATGATGTAATCATTCGATTCAAGTCCAATGTGAAAATCTAAATAGAAACTCTTTCTATTATTTCACTCTGCCATGGCCATGGACTTCTGGACTTGATTCTCATGATCATCATAGGGCTGCTCCTCTACCACCGAGGTAGATAGATTCCATCTTGATGCAATCCAGTTCCTACAATGAACATGCTATAGCCAACATACACCTCAGGGTTCCATATGGCTAGGAGACCGAGTAATGGTGTAGTCAAACTATAACACCCTCAAGGTGAACTACCGATGCATCTCAGGTCAAAGAACCAGACACACCACTGCAGCATCGAGTCAGTCATTGACGAGAAGGTAGACTTCCTAATGACTACTCGAGGTGGTCACGCTCAGTGCCCTCGTTCTCTAACGAGTACCTGTACTCTCGCTCCGGTGTCTCCACACCGTAGACTCAAGACTCATCTACTAAAGAGAAGCGATTGTACACCAACCTTTCGGATCAATCACCATCCTCGTGATGATCCTATGGTCGGGAGCATTTTATGAGTTAATAATGATTATTCATGTCTTAAATTTTCAACTCTTGAAAATATGAATTATCATTACCATTAACTCAAAGGATGTATCACAGACACTAAATACACATATGTGATAGAAAATAACCCATTTTATTGATTATAGTCAAAATTATAATTTTGCCCCTAGAAGTGTATTACAAGTGTCAGCCAATTCTGGCTTCTAGGGCACATATATCTAACAATCTCCCACTTGTCCTAAAGCCAATTGGCTACAAGTCTAAGTTCCATCTTCTCAAGGTGGGCTTCGATCTTCTGCTGGCCCAACGGCTTTGTAAGTGGGTCTGCCACATTAATCTGATGGAGTCGACTCTCTTGCTCCTTAGCAAGGGCTCGCCATTGTTGTCGCAGTAAAGAGGAAATCTGATGGCATTTCCTCTGCAGCAAACTTCTTGTAATGCTTCCTTTCGCCTCTGATGCAGTTTGCTTGAGTTTGCTTGGAACTCTTCCAGCTGACAGCTCCACCATTGCACACAAACAGACTTCCAGATGTCGACTTTCGATCATCTATATCGGACATGAAGTCCGAGTCTGTGTATCCCTGGACTTGGAGTTCTCCATTACCAAAGACCAACATCATATCCTTAGTTCTTCTCAAGTACTTAAGGATACATTTCACAGAAGTCCAGTGTTCTTCACCTGGATTTGACTGATATCTGCTTGTGACACTCACAGCATGGGCTATATCAGGTCGTGTACATAGCATGGCATACATGAGGCTCCCTATTGCAGAAGCATAAGGGATCTTGCTCATGCATTCTATTTCCTCAGGTGTGCTGGGGCACATCTTCTTGGAAAGATGAATACCATGTCTGAAGGGTATTAATCCCCTCTTAGAGTTTTCCATACTAAACCTCTTTAGTACTTCCTCTATGTACATCTTCTGTGAAAGTCCTAGCATCCTATTCGGTCTATCCCTATAGACCTTAATTCCTAGAATAAAGGATGCTTCACCTAGGTCTTTCATGGAGAATTCCTTGGACAACCACATCTTGACTGATGTCAACATGGGAATATCATTCCCAATAAGGAGGATGTCATCCACGTACAATACGAGGAAGACAACAGCGCTCCCACTGACCCTTTTTGAAAACACATGGTTCCTCTTCATTTTTGATGAAACCAAACTTTTTGATCACATCATTGAAACGAGTGTTCCAGCTCCGAGATGCTTGCTTAAGTCCATATATGGACCTTTGCAGCTTGCAAACCTTGTGATCAGTATCACTGGATGTGAAACCTAGCGGCTGTTCCATATAGATATCTTCCTCAAGATATCCATTTAGGAATGCCGTTTTCACGTCCATTTGCCATATTTCATAATCGAAATAGGCTGCAACAGCAAGCAATGTGCGGATGGATTTTAGCATAGCTACCGGGGAAAAGGTATCCTGATAGTCAATGCCTTCGCGTTGACTATAACCTTTTGCCACCAGTCTAGCCTTGAATGTCTCCACATTTCCATCTGCACCAATCTTTCTCTTGAAGATCCATTTACACCCAATAGGTACTATACCTTCTGGTGGATCTACCAAGGTCCAGACTTGGTTTGAGTGCATCGAGTCAATTTCTGACTTCATTGCCTCAAGCCATTTCTCGGAGTCGATATCTGATATCGCCTCGTTGTAGGTTTTGGGATCATCACCATGAGCACCATTACCTATGAGGAACATTTCCTCTATATCCTCTGAAATAATACCTAAGTATCTTTCAGGGGGACGGGAAACTCTTTCCGATCTACGAGGTGGAGGAGGTAGTGTTCTTATTGGCTCAACCTGATTTGGTTCCACTTGGTCCTTAGCTCGTTCTGCTTGTGAGACTTTCTCATCAAGCTTAATCTGCTTTCCAATGCCGCTATCTTGAATAAACTATTTTTCAAGAAAGATGGCATGTCGACTCACAATCACATTGTGGTCTTCTGGAATGTAGAAATAGTATCCTAATGACTCTTTAGGATATCCTATGAATCGAGCTCTAAAGGACCTAAACTCTAACTTGTCCGCTTGTTGTCTTTTGACATGAGCCGGACAACCCCAAATTCTGAGATGACTCAGACTTGGTTTCTTACCGTGCCATATCTCATACGGTGTGGTAGGAACGGTTTTAGAGGGAAACCCTATTCAGTAAATAGATTGAAGTTAATAATGAATGTCCCCAAAGAAAATCAGGGAGGTCTGTGAAGCTCATCATGGATCGAACCATATCCAATAGAGTCCGATTTCTCCGTTCTGAAACCCCGTTGAGTTGAGGTGTTCCTGGTGGAGTCCATTGAGAGACTATGCCATTTTCCTTAAGATAGTCTAGGAATTCCCGGCTAAGGTATTCACCTCCTCGATCTGATCGAAGAACCTTAATGGGTTTTCCAGTTTGTTTTTCTACTTCATGTCTGAATTCTTTGAACTTTTCAAAAGCTTCAGACTTGTGTCTCATAAGATACACATACCCATACCTAGACAGATCATCGGTAAAGGTAATGAAGTAGACAAAATTGCCTCTAGCCGGCACATCAAATGGGCCGCACACATCAGTATGTACTAGGGCAAGGAGATCTGTGGCCCTCTCCCCATGTCCAACAAAAGGGAGTTTAGTCATTTTGCCTTGAAGACAAGATTCACAAGTTGGATATGACTCAAAAGTCAATGGACTCAATAGCCCATTTTTCTCCAATTTGTTAATCCTATCTTCTGCTATATGACCTAATCTCAGGTGCCATAGATATCTGTCGTTTGGACTATCCCTAGGTCGTTTGGCATTCACGTTTTGCTCGATAGTTAAGAACAGGTACATCAATATGCAAGCTGATAAAGACCATTAATAAGGAAACCATTTGCAATTTTATTTCTTTCATAAAGAATGTTACAATGGTCCTTAAAGAAGGTGATCACATAACCTTCTTGTGCTAACGCATGAAACAGAAATCAAATTCCTGCTAGCTGCAGGCACATAATAACAGTCTTTTCAAAACTAAGTCTAAACCAGATGGTAATCGAAGAGGGTATGTTCCCACGGCTACTGCAGCAACTCTTGCTCCATTACCGACGCGTAGGATCATGTCTCCATCCCTCAGCCTCCTGCTATCCTCAAGACCCTGCATAGAAGTGCACAGATGAGCACTAGAACCAGAGTCAAGCACCCAACTGGATGCAGAAGAAACCGTAAGGTTAGACTCAATAACGAGCATACCTCCAGAAGGACCTTCCTTCTTGTTCTTCAGGGTGGCCAGGTAAGTAGGGCAGTTCCGCTTCCAATGGCCGTCGCTGTTGCAATGGAAACACTTTCCTTTGCCATCGACCTTTTTCTTCGGTTCTGCCTTCTTCTTCTTTGATCCTTCCACCTTTTGCTTTTTTTCACAGACTTCTTTTTCTTTCCATAAGACTTTCTTTTGGAAGAAGTCCGTTCCATAGCAAGAACTGAGCCTTTAGAACCTTTCATAGAAAGCTCAGCGGTAACCAGCATATTCATTCAACTCGGCCAAGGAATTTTGAAGTTTATGCATGTGGTAATTCATGATGAATTGCCCATATGCATCAGTCAAGGATTGCAGAATAATATCGTTCTGCAGATCCAAGTCTAACTTCACACCGAGCTTCTCAAGCTCTTCCAAGTCCTTGATCATCATCAGACAGTGATCTTGGACTGACTGCCCATCACGCATCTTAGCCTTAAAAAGTCATTTCGTGACTTGATATTTGGCTGCGCGACTCTGTTCACCAAACATCTCCTATGCAGGTGAGCCAACATTTGGCGAGCAGTCCCGATATCTTCATGTTGGCGCTGGAGCTCATCAGACATCGAGCCCAACATGTAATATCTGGCCTTATTATCTTCGTCTATCCATTTTTCCAGAGATGCTCTCTGTTCAGTGGATGGACGGATTGGTAAGGTGGGAGGATCC
>QRFJ01000232.1:95569-215095 GCA_006176705.1 Cocos nucifera | reverse complement strand
GTGAGACTTTCTCATCAAGCTTAATCTGCTTTCCAATGCCGCTATCTTGAATAAACTATTTTTCAAGAAAGATGGCATGTCGACTCACAATCACATTGTGGTCTTCTGGAATGTAGAAATAGTATCCTAATGACTCTTTAGGATATCCTATGAATCGAGCTCTAAAGGACCTAAACTCTAACTTGTCCGCTTGTTGTCTTTTGACATGAGCCGGACAACCCCAAATTCTGAGATGACTCAGACTTGGTTTCTTACCATGCCATATCTCATACGGTGTGGTAGGAACGGTTTTAGAGGGAACCCTATTCAGTAGATAAATTGAAGTTAACAATGAATGTCCCCAAAGAAAATCAGGGAGGTCTGTGAAGCTCATCATGGATCGGACCATATCCAATAGAGTCCGATTTCTCCATTCTGAAATCTCGTTGAGTTGAGGTGTTCCTGGTGGAGTCCATTGAGAGACTATGCCATTTTTCCTTAAGATAGTCTAGGAATTCTCGGCTAAGGTATTCACCTCCTCGATCTGATCGAAGAACCTTAATGGGTTTTCCAGTTTGTTTTTCTACTTCATGTCTGAATTCTTTGAACTTTTCAAAAGCTTCAGACTTGTGTCTCATAAGATACACATACCCATACCTAGACAGATCATCGATAAAGGTAATGAAGTAGACAAAATTGCCTCTAGCCGGCACATCAAATGGGCCGCACACATCAGTATGTACTAGGGCAAGGAGATCTGTGGCCCTCTCCCCATGTCCAACAAAAGGGAGTTTAGTCATTTTGCCTTGAAGACAAGATTCACAAGTTGGATATGACTCAGAAGTCAATGGACTCAATAGCCCATTTTTCTCCAATTTGTTGATCCTATCTTCTGCTATATGACCTAATCTCAGGTGCCATAGATATCTGTCATTTGGACTATCCCTAGGTCGTTTGGCATTCACGTTTTGCTCGATAGTTAGAACAGGTACATCAATATGTAGCTGATAAAGACCATTAATAAGGAAACCATTTGCAATTTTATTTCTTTCATAAAGAATGTTACAATGGTCCTTAAAGAAGGTAATCACATAGCCTTCTTAGTGCTACGCATGAAACAGAAATCAAATTCCTGCTAGCTGCAGGCACATAATAACAGTCTTTCAAAACTAAGTCTAAACCAGATGGTAATCGAAGAGGGTATGTTCCCACCGGCTACTGCAGCAACTCTTGCTCCATTACCGACGCGTAGGATCATGTCTCCATCCCTCAGCCTCCTGCTATCCTCAAGACCCTGCATGGAAGTGCACAGATGAGCACTAGAACCAGAGTCAAGCACCCAACTGGATGCAGAAGAAACCGTAAGGTTAGACTCAATAACGAGCATACCTCCAGAAGGACCTTCCTTCTTGTTCTTCAGGGTGGCCAGGTAAGTAGGGCAGTTCCGCTTCCAATGGCCGTCGCTGTTGCAATGGAAATACTTTCCTTTGACAGCGATTTTCATCTTCGGCTCTGCCTTCTTCTTCTTTCCTCCTTCCACCTTTTGCTTTTTCACAGACTTCTTTTTCTTTCCATAAGACTTTCTTTTGGAAGAAGTCCTGTTCCATAGCAAGAACTGAGCCTTTAGAACCTTTCATAGAAAGCTCAGCGGTAACCAGCATATTCATTAATTCGGCCAAAAAATTTTGAAGTTTATGCATGTGGTAATTCATGATGAATTGCCCATATGCATCAGTCAAGGATTGCAGAATAATATCGTTCTGCAGATCCAAGTCTAACTTCACACCGAGCTTCTCAAGCTCTTCCAATGTCCTTGATCATCATCAGTCAGACAGTGATCTTGGACTGACTGCCCATCACGCATCTTAGCCTTAAAAAGTCATTTCGTGACTTGATATTTGGCTGCGCGACTCTGTTCACCAAACATCTCCTGCAGGTGAGCCAACATTTGGCGAGCAGTCCCGATATCTTCATGTTGGCGCTGGAGCTCATCAGACATCGAGCCCAACATGTAATATCTGGCCTTATTATCTTCGTCTATCCATTTTTCCAGAGATGCTCTCTATTCAGTGGATGGACGGGCTGGTAAGGTGGGAGGATCCTAGTCCAATACATGGGTTAACTTCTCGGAACCCAAAACTATTTTGTAGTTCCTGAGCCAATCTTTATAATTGGGTTCGGTCAGTCTATGTGTGTCCAGGATACGTGCCAATGGGTTGGACGCAGATATTTTTCTATAGAGAGTCAAAGATTCTAGTTAGATACTGTAATTATGACTTGACCAATTTATTTAGAGATTTTATTTTTAAACAAATTAGCTTCCACTATTTTCTCGGATCCCTACACTCCCTCTGTAGAGATGCGAAAATCTCCACGATTAATGATTTCTAGTGGGTGGTGCGGTCTCACCAACTGACTCATCACCTCACCTAACAGTTATTGGTGATGGGTTAGCCAATGAGTGAACAACTCTTGTTCAATGATTCTCTAATCATGGTGCACCCAAACTTGGTCTCTAATTCATGAATCTCACCATATCCAAAATATTGATCCACTCCTTAGTTAAGTCAGACCCACCATTTGCATAGACTGGATTCCTAATTGAGTCTCTCACCGTATCCGAAATATTGAGCCCAACTCATCCTCCAGCCCATAGCATCCAATGCCTAATAGACATGGTTGCATCTTCTCGGTGCAACTGAGCCACTGTATCCAGTCGAGAACAATCAACCCCGGGAAGGGCCCGCACATCTACAATGGTGGAAGACCTCAGACTTAATCTTTTCTTAGGGAGAATTGATTCAGGTCTCATTAAACTAGACTTATCATAGTCATAAGAATTATGACTAACCTAGTGGCATGGGTTAGCTCGGATTATTGACCACCTCAGATCAGAACTGTGTCAACAGATATGGCCAGGTAAGTGAGACCGGTGGAAGGAATATGCCATTAACTCGTACAAGAATGCATTCAGGTCGAGTAGCTTCCAATTAAAAATCAGTCGGTCGTATGTGCCAAACTTACCTTAGACACCAAATTGTTGAGCCAGAACCAATTGGGTTAGCCTACAATCCAGACTCTAACCTCTGAGCCTAATTAGGTCTTGCTTGATCGTGACTCGATCTTGACCCAGACTTAATCCTATTAGGCTGGTCAATTTAAGCATTGTTGATCCCATCTAACCAACTCTTGATTCGGTTTGATCAACCGCTTAGACCTAATTGAGCTACCCAAGCCCGAACCCAGTATTATGAATATGTCTTAGATCTGAAATTCTCAATTTTAGACCTAATTAATATTCCATAATCTTAATTTTTAATTAAGTAGGGTTCATAAATAAAATATGCACAATAAATCCTAGGGTTTCAGGATCTAGGGATTTTGCAGAAAGTAAGTTTTGGGTTTCTGATTAAGGACGAACACGCAGCACCCCTACACATCATAAGAACACCCCATCGAATGGGAAGGAGAGGGCCTTTAAACCCTTCTTCATTCTTATGACCGGACGGCCAAGAGGAATGCCTTAATCAGGAACATGCAATACTACAAAATAAGTTTTAGATCTATATCATATATCTCATATACAAATTAGATCTAATCATGGCATATTTTGCATACATCTCATGTATCGAATCATGCATATTTTTAGATCTAAATTATCTCATAATAATCTAAAAAATTAGATTTAAATTGATCTAATCAAAATAAATTCTAATCTAGATAACTATGTAGAACTATTCTACAACTAGTCTAGACATGCATCAATCATATCTCATATGATATTTAAAATTAAATAATTTTTATTTACTATTTTTTAGATATTATTATAATAATTATAATATCAAAAAATAGTAAATAAATAGATCTAAAATATGATTTAATCAAATTAAATTATAAAAACATGCAAGACTATTCTATAGAACTATTCTATTTTAGAACTAGTCATGCATATTTTCTAATCTTAGATCCAAATCATTTAATTTTAATTTTTTCTGATTTTAGATCTGATCACATCTCATGTGACATCTGAAATTACTTATTTTTTAATTAAAATAAATTTAAAATTAGATCTAAACACTTTAGAACCTTGGCTCTGATACCAGTTGAAGGAAAATCCTGATTTTTCGGACCAAGTTCGTTCAGATCTGATCGGATCAAGAGATATATTTCAAAAATTTTTCTTTTTGATTCAGATTAGATCTGAGATATTTCAAATTTAATTTTTATTATTTTAATAATTAAAATAAAATCTAAATTAATTAAATTAAATTTAATTTACCTTAACGTAAGGAAATTCTATTACTCATTGATGATCTTGTATGCATGGATGGTTCTGGATCTAGCCACGCAAGTGTCTGGCCTCTATCGATATCCACTTATGTTGGATCTAGAGATTCTCTTCTTCTCTATCACATCTCCAAAAATTAGATCTGGATCTAATTTAGAGGATCTTCAAAATACCTTTCGAAGATCTGCAGTTGTCCTTTGCAGCAGTGCAGCCTTCTAGCTTTCTGTCGCCTTTCTCTCGTCTGGATTGCACCAACTTGGATCCCAAACTCTTTTGGACATGGAGAGGAGAGGGAGAAGATGGACTTGGCATGGAGGAGGAGAGGAGAGGCAACCTTGGGGTGTGGGATTTTTAATTGATTTCAGATACTCCTTGAGTTGGGCGCAGGGTCTTATTTATAGACTATGCGTGATCCAACTCCTCTTCTTCCCAACCAATCACAACCCTTTGTGAAATCAGATCTAAATCTGATTGGTGGGAATAGAGTTCCCTTGGATTCCTCCTTAGATGGTGCCTAAGACCAGTCAAACTTGGTTCTTAGGAGAAGTCTAATTGAAATCCAAAAAGGAGATGGAGTCCCTATCCAACAGGGACTCCTAGGCGCCTCCAGCTTGGGCACACACCAAGGGTGGCGTGCGCCCTCCTCCTTGCCAGGTTCTGGCAGGGGGATAAGCCCCCACCAGCTCTCCAATAGGTGCATGACATGTGGATAGAAGTCAAAGTGTCAATGGTCAACATTTGACCAGTCAAAGGTCAACTTTTGACCAAAGTCAAAGGACGAGAAATGGCAGGTGACCAAAAATGGCAGGTATTATCTTACAAAATAAGACAACCCTTTTCTGATCTGGAACAGACTCCAGTCAGATCAGGTGAAGGCCTTTGAATGAGCACAAACTCCTTTGGCTCAGTCAGGACAACTATTTATGATAGTAAAAGAAGAACGTTAGGTTCAATCGAGTGCTAGCACGATTTCCTTGAACCTAATTGAATCTCATTCAGATCAATTAAACTGGATCAGTTCAATTGATGATCACCAGATTCAAACCCTTATTTGTGTGATCCAGTTAGGTTCAGTTCTGTATGGTAATGGGATATGTCATGATCTCTATCATCGACATCATCGAAACTCCTTTCGATGGATCAGAACTCTTCTGATTCGAACAGCTAGAATGATCGATCATCTAAATCATTCTAATTGCTCCCAAAATCCACCAGTGACACCTAGCAGTATATGGTGGCAACCCATCAGAGCTGAATGTGAACCTCTTGGTGCAGCTATCTGTGTGATTAAGTTCTTCTATCTTGAGCCCCGATCAGATTAGGGTTAAGGTGAACTCGTCAAACCCTAGTCTCTGTCATATGATGTAATCATTCGATTCAAGTCCGATGTGAAAACCTAAATAGAAACTCTTTCTATTATTTCACTCTGCCATGGCCATGGGCTTCTGGACTTGATTCTCATGATCATCATAGGGCTGCTCCTCTACCACCGAGGTAGATAGATTCCATCTTGATGCTATCCAGTTCCTACAATGAACATGCTATAGCCAACATACACCTCAGAATTCTGAATGGCTAGGAGACTGAGTTATGGTATAGTCAAACTATAACACCCTCAAGATGAACTACCGATGCATCTCAGGTCAAAGAACCAGACACACCACTGCAGCATCGAGTCAGTCATTGATGAGAAGGTAGACTTCCTAATGACTACTCAAGGTGGTCACGCTCAGTGCCCTCATTCTCTAACGAGTATCTATACTCTCGCTTCAGTGTCTCCACACCATAGACTCAAGACTCATCTACTAAAGAGAAGCGATTGTACACCAACCTTCCGGATCAATCACCACCCTCGTGATGATCCTATGGTCGGGAGCATTTTATGAGTTAATAATGATTATTCATGTCTTAAATTTTCAACTCTTGAAATATGAATTATCATTATTAACTCAAAGGATGTATCACAGACACTAAATACACATATGTGATAGGAAATAATCCATTTTATTGATAATAGTCAAAATTATAATTTTGCCTTAGAAGTATATTACAAGTGTCAGCCAATTTTGGCTTCTAGGGCACATATATCTAACATATACATCATTGACCTTCATGCATTCCATCTCGAATTTTATGGCCTCAAGCCATTTCTTAGAGTCGGATCTCTGCATTGCATTAATATAGGTGATTGGATCCTGATCGTTCTCATCGAGTTCGATAGGATCCCCATCCTGGATTAGAAAATCATAGTATCTATCCAGTTGATGTGGTACTCTACTAGATCTCCTTAAGGATGCTTCTACAATGGGTTATGGGTCTGATCTAATCAGATCCAGCTCAGGTTCAACAACTTATGTCTGTTCTTCCACCTGTTGTACTTCATCAAGTTCGATCTTGGAGGCATTAGTTCCTTTACCAAAAAACTCATTTTCTAAAAAGACTGCCTTAAGACTGACAAATACTTTTTGCTCATTAGTAAGGTAGAAGTAGCATCCTTTGGTTTCTTTTGGGTAATCTATAAAACTATACTTATCAGACCTAGGTCCAAGCTTGTCTGTCATCAAACGTTGGACGTAGGCAGGACACCCCCAAATCCTAAGGTGTGAAAGCATTGGCTTATGCCCTGTCCATATGTCATATGGCATTTTATTAACAAATTTACTCGAAACCCTATTTAGAATGTAATAAGCTGACTCGAGCGCATATCCCCATAGGAAGATCGACAAACCAGCAAACCCCATCATGGATCGAACCATGTCCAATAGGATCCGATTTCTTCTTTCAAACACACCATTATGTTGTGGTATTCTAGGAAGGATCCATTGGGAGAGAATCTCATTCTTTCCAAGATATGTCAGAAACTCATTGGAAAGATACTCACCCCCTCGGTCAGATCAAAGAGTTTTAATATTCTTCTCAGTTTGCTTTTCTACCTCATTTTGAAATAGTTTGAACGTTTCAAACGACTTCGACTTATGCTTCATTAAATAGACATACCCATACCTCGATAGGTCGTCTGTGAATGTTATGAAGTAGAAATATCCACCTCTAGCACTTGAGCTCATGGGTCCACATACATCCGAATGTACTAAACTCAAGAGTTTAGTGGCTCGTTTATCTTTTTTAGTAAAAGGTAACTTGGTCATCTTATCAAGAAGGCATAACTCATAGGTCGAAAGTGACCCACAATCACTAACCTTAAAAATTCCTTCTTGAGCTAACCTATAATTCTATTCTTATTAATATGACCTAGCCTACAATGCCAAATGTTGGGAATATGCGCTCTCTCACACAGATTGGCATGGCCATCGGTGATTAGCCAAGCAATCAAGGAAGTATTTCTTAGAAATCTCTGCGGAAGTATGATTAAATAAATCAAGGAATAGAGAAGAAGAGAACAAGAGATTTTCGAAAGAAAAGAGCTTTTATTCAGTATATTTCAACACATTTACAACCTTCACCTATTTTTAGTATATATACTTTACAAAGGGTCAAGCCCAAGCTCATAGAAAAACTTTTCAAACCCAAACAACCCACGTACACAAAATAATAATCCGTGAAAACTGAGCCGGTCTAGTTTCAGATTGAGCTGGCTAACCTACGATTAATAGTCCGAAAATGCTGCTCTCTATCTAGATTTTTCTTTGAGACCTAGCCAACCCAGTCCTGCACTGAGCCGATCCAGTTTTCAACTGAGCCAGCTCAGTTTTAGAGTAAGTCGGCTTAGTTTCTAAACTTTACTATTAAGACTGATTCTTCTTCCGACTCGCTCTCATCTTTTCATGACCTATCTTCTCATGTTTTCAAGACTTAAGAGTGCTACTTCTGAGCTCACATTCTCCATCTTAGTGCTTCTAAGTTCTTGTGAACTTATCTCTTCTCAACAGATCCATTCGTGCCACACATCTCTAAAAGCTATCTCTAGGGAGTACCTTCGTGAGTGCATCGGACTGATTCTCCTTGGTATGGACCTTCATCAGTTTTACTTCACCTTCCTTGACTAGTTCTCTGATCTTGTGGTACTCACGTCTATATGCTTCGTGCATGCATGATAGACTGGGTTCTATGCCAACAACAGAGCACTCTGACTATCACTGAATAGTGTAACCTTGCTCTACTCCACCCCCAACTTATCAATCAGCCTCCTAAGCTAAAGGACTTCCTTTGTAGCCTCCATTATCCTAATGTACTCGACCTCTATGGTAGACAAGATCGTGATTGGCTGAAGGATTGATCTCCAAGACATCGGTCCATCATATACGTAGAAGAGGTATCCAATAGTAGACCTCCTTGTATCAAGATCACCAGCATAATTTGTATCAACAAACCCTTCTAGAGGACCTGAACCTTCACACATTTACATAGATTGTTCTACAAATCCTCCCGACTATCCACCAAACACCAAACCATAATTCCTTGTTCCATGCAGATATCTCAATACCATTTCAATGCTTTCCAGTGCTCCTTACAGGGTTTGCCATGTATCTACTAATCGTGCTCACAACATGTGCTATATCTGGTCTATAGCACACCATAGTGTACATCACACTATCTACAGCATTTGCATAAGGGACTCGTTCCATGTACTCTCTCTCCTCTTCTGACTGAGGGCACTATAACTTGGAGAGAGACATATGGCTCGACAATGACGTCTCTGCAGGTTTGGCCTTCTCCATCCCAAACCTCTCTAGAATCTTTTGGAGATACTTTTCTTATGATAAATGGAACACTCGTTTGCACCTATCTCTGCAAATCTCTATTCCAAGGATTTTCTTAGCAGGATCCAAATCTTTCATCTTAAATTCAGATGATAATACTCTTTTCAACCTTTTCACAGCATACATGCTTCTACTGGCTATGATCATATCATTTATATACAATAATAGGTACAGGGCATTCTCCTCATCTACATCCTTGACGTAGACACAACAATCATATTCACATCTGCTGAAACCCAAGCTCAAGACAAAGCTATCAAACCTTCGATACCACTGACGAGGGGATTGTTTCAAGCCATACAAAGACTTCCTAAGTAAACACACCTTTTCTTCCTGTCCCATCTCTATGAAACCATCTAGCTGTTTCATATAGATTCTTTCCTCCAAAGTTTCTAGCTACTTCATATAGATTCTTTCCTCCAAAGTTCCATGAAGGAAGGTCGTCTTCATGTCCATCTATTCCAATTTTATGTTATGCTGTGTCGCTAGTGACAGCAAAACTCGAATAGATGTATGACACATCATAGGAGAGAAAATTTCTGTCTAGTCAATCCCTTTTCTTTGTATCTCTTTGCTATCAACCTTATTTTGAATCTGACTCCATCTTGTTCTGAAGGTACTTCTTTCTTTGTGAACACCCATTTTGAGTCAATAGGTCGAGCACCCTCTGGAAGAGCCACCAGCTACCATGTTTGATTCTTCTCAAGTGATTTCATCTCCTCCATCATGGCCTACATCCATGAATCATGATCCTCACTCTCCATGGTCTCTACATAATTCTCTAGATCTCCATTAGCAGTGATGAGTGCATAGGAGATAACCTCATCAATGCCATATTTGATCGGTCTCCTATAGTATGCTGAGGCTTGTGCAAAGTCACTTCCACTGGCACATCTCTACCCGATGTCTGTGGCTACTTCTGCACATCAGTCTGAACTGCCAGCCCTCCATGCTGATTTTTAATCTGAGACAATACTTTTCTACCTAGCTCCACCTCAACAAGAACACTCCTATAAGTAGATGTAACCTGCATGCCATCATTTTTTGACTAGCCATCGCTGTTCACCTTTGTTTTTCCAGTTCCATCTATCCCAGACCTCCTCAACATGCTCTTCTTATCAAAAATAACATTCTTACTGATCACTGACTTCTGTGCCTGAGAGTCCCACAGCAGGTATCCTTTGACTTCTTGTGGATACCCCATGAATGTCATCTTTTGAGATTTCGAATCCAATTTGCTCCTCTCGATTGCCTTCCATGTGCATAGACTGTGCAACCGAAGACTTTCAGATGGCCAAGCTCCACATTCTTTCCACTCTAGACCTCTTCTGGAATGCCTTCATTTAGCTTATAATGAGGGGATCTATTCATAAGAAAATAAGAAAAGGTTAGAGCATCACCTCAAAAGGACTTTGGGAGTGATGTCTGCAGCCTCAAACTCCGTGCCTTCTCGATTAGTATCCGATTTATTCTCTCTATGATACCATTCTGCTGGGGAGTCATCCTCACCGTGTGATGCCATTTTCCTCACAATACCTCCTAAACTCCAGGCTAGTATACTCCTCTTCATTGTCCGACCTCAGATACTTTACCTGTCTCCTTGACTCCTTTTCTACTTCAGCTCTCCAGGCTCTAAATTGGACAAACACCTCTGATTTTTCTCTGATAAGATAAATCCATACCTTCTTTGAGAAATCATCAATGAAAGTAATAAAGTATTTTGCCCCACCTCTAGCTGATATAGGAGCTGGACCCCACACATCCGAGTGCACTAAATTCAACACTCCTTCACTGTGCTTGGTACTTCTGGCAAACTTCACCCTATGCTATTTGCCAAAGATACATGACTCATAAAGATCTATGCCCTCCTTCTTCAGGGCTGGGATCATACATCTTTTGCTTAGTTCTATGAGCCCATGCTCACTCATATGATCCATCCGATAATGCCACAGTCGATATAAAATCTGCTCCTCCTATGCCGCTGCTAGCACCTCTGTACTATCATTTACCACTGAGCCTTCCATTCTGTAAAGATTGTTGCTTAGTCTTCTACCTTTCATCACCACCAAAGCTTTTTTGAAAATTTTTAGACATCCACTCCCAGCCTGGCTACTAAAAGCATAACCCTGCTCCTCCAAGTAGCCCAAAGAAATCAAATTTTTTTTCAACTCTGGTACATGCTCGATATTTGATAATGTACGAATGATCCCGTCATACATTCTCATCCTGATAGAGCCAATTCTAGCTATTTTGCATGGGTGATCATCTCCAAGACTGATACTTCCACCATCTATCTTTTGGTAGGTAGCAAACTACTTTCGATGAAAAGTATAGTGGTGCGAGCATGCTGAATCTAATATTCACATAGTATCACACTCTGTGGATCCATCTGATACAACTAGCAGGTCTTCTTTACTGCTCATAGAAGCTGTATCATCTTTCTTGCTATCCTTCTCTTTTTTTGATCTCAAAAGAGGATAATCTCTCCTCAGGTGTCTAGGCTGATGACATTTATAATATTTCAATGCCATCTTTCTTTGATCGCAAGACTTTGACCTGTCCTTAGATTTTTCTCTTGTCTTATCCTTTGATCTTCTCTATCTTTTGTTCATAGCTAAGATTTCAAACTTAGGATCTTCCTTGCAGATCTTTTCCCTTTGCTCATTTGATCTGAGCACACCAACAACCTCTTCATAGTTTAGGGCCTCCTTTCCATAAACTAGAGTTGTTATGAGATCATCATATGAACCTGAGAGAGAACATAATAGCAGCAATGCTCGATCCTTCTCGTCGATCTTCACATCCAAACTCATCACCTTAGAACACACCTGATTGAACCTTTGGATATGTGCAATAAGATCTCCACCTTCGGGCATCCTCAGACTATACAGCTATTTCTTCAACCATAGCTTGTTTGTCATGTTCTTTTCCATGTATGTGTCCTCCAGTCTCTCCTAAAGCTCCTTTGCCGTAGTCTCTGTGCAAACCTCGGGCAAAACCTGATCGGCCAAGCACATCCGAATTGTGCTAAAGCAATTTCCTTCAACTCTTCTCAATCCTCAGCACTGATCTTTTTTGGTCTTTCTTTTGATAAGATCTTGTAGATCCTCTGCTGAATCAACAAGTCCTTTACTCTTTGTTGCCATAGGGTAAAGTTTCTCTTGCCATCAAACTTCTCAAAATCCATCTTGAATTCACTTGATCCCATGACATCAAACAAATCAAGAATAGATCCCTAACACCCTTCATGACCACACACTAGTAAAACTACCCTTCACAGAAGATTTAACTAGCCCTAGATCCTCTTTCCAAACTTTTGTATCATCATTCCTCCGTATAAATAATCTCCACCTCAATCTAGAGACAACCACGAAGCAAACTTGAAGTTTTAGGATAAAATCTGATGCAACAAATTCTAGATGTAGTAAATCCTAGGTGTCTTTTTTCCTTCCATGCAACACCGCTCTGATACTAAATATTGAAAATATGCACTCTTCCCACATAGATCGGCATGTCCATCGGTGATTAGTCAAGCAATCAAGGAAATATTTCTTAGAGATCTCTGTGGAAGTACGATCAAATAAATCAAGGAATAGAGAAGAAGAGAAGAAGAGATTTTCGAAAGAAAAGAGCTTTTATTCAGTATATTTCAACACACTTACAACCTTGACCTATTTTCAGTATATATACTTTACAAAGGGTCAAGCCCAAGCTCAAAGAAAAACTCTCCAAATCCAAACAACCCACATATACAAAATAATAACCTGTAAAAATTGAGCCGGTCTAGTTGTGTACCATGCCAATAGTTCGAAAACACTGCTCTCTATCTGGATTTTCCTTTGAGATCTAGCTGATCTAGTCCTAGATTGAGCCAACCTAGTTTCCAACTAAGCCAGCTCAGTTTCAAAGTAAGCCGATCCAGTTTCTGAACCTTACTATTGAGACTGATTCTTCTTTCGGCTCACTTTCATCTTTCCATGACCTATCTTCTCATATTTTCAAGACTTGGGAGTGCCACTTCTAAGCTTACAAGGTAGACATCAGATACATCACTAATTCTAGGGTATTTACTGGAGGATTGAACCATGTTAACAGGCATAGAAAGTAAATAAATTTCATTATTCAATTATCCCATCAAAATTGTAACACCATTCAAAATGATATTACAATTTTTTTTTTTATTGATATTTCCAAACCATTCATGACCAAAAGGCCTAATGACATTCAATAAGAAAGTTGGATAATAATGACATTCATTAAGAATAACTTTATTTGAATTAATTATAAGGTTCATAATTTCTAAAGCTGGAATTGAAACTTATCTTCTATCTCCAACATTCAGAAACCTCTCACCTTGATCAAATCTCCTACTGACCTGCAAGCCCTGCATAGAATTACAAATATGATAAGGGCTTTCAGTATCTAATACCCAGGCAGTAGAATCAAATAAGAAAAAATGGCAAGGTGCTATCATACAATTACCTAGCCTAATAACCACTTGCTTCTTTCTCGGCCTGTTCGGATTCAAGAAGGCAATGTACAGAGGATAGTTCTTCTTCTAGTGCCCTTGCTTCTTGTGGAAGAAGCACTCTGCCTAGCTCTGGTTGGGCTTGCGCTTCTTGGTTTGACCCTATGCAGTCATCCCAGCGTGCGACTGCACCTTATTTTTCTTCTTCTTGTTCTTCTTCCCTTTCTTAAAGGATCGATGACTAAAAGAAGACCCTTCCACTACATTCACCATCTCCTTATGGAGTTGATAATCCTTCTCAAAGTTCTACAGCAATCCCAACAAGTCGTGGTAGTTCACTACAGGCTTTATTATTCTAAAATGAGTTAGAAAGGGGAGGAAGGACTTGCGCAAAGAATTAAGGATCACATCCTTACCGAGCTACTTGTGCAGGGGAAAGCCCAACTTGCTAAGACGCTCAATCATCTCGATCATGTACAATACATGATCGGTGACTGAGTCCTATCCCTCATCTGAGCATTAAAAATGGCACAACTTATTTTATGCCTTTCAACATCGTCCGACGTGCCAAAAGTGTTATTCAATATTTGAAGCATCACTTGTGGTTGGACGTTTTCAAACCTACAACTAAACTCGTCATTCATTGCCACCAGCATTATACATCGAATGGTGGTGCAGTCATTAAGCCACTTCAGATAAGTGTCTCAGATCGCTTCTCTAGCATTTGGGGCTAGCTCCTCAGGTGCTCGATCTGTTACCACATAAAAGATCCACTCATGCTCTAGGACGATTTTCAACTTATGATACCAACTATCGTAGTTGGGTCCCATTAATTTGTTATGGTTTAACAATGATCGGAGTGATAGGTTAGTGGCCATGTCTGCACAAAAAGAAAAATCAAACCTAATTAGTATATGAATTATTAATCCTAAAGACTTGTACTTCAGTCTAAAGGTCCTCCCACTATTTTATATGAATTAATAGCCTCTACCTCCAATTTGAGGAATTACTCTAATTTCTTAGTGGATACAAGAATCTACATAGACTATATATAAGTCCAACTTTGGTAGGTCAACCCATGTGCACCTATGGATAGATTCAAAATCAATTGTTTCTCTAAACAACTTCTAGTAATATTGATTTTGCCCCATAGACCTAATCAGTAGGCTTTGGCCTCCACTAAAAAAGATTCGGTTAGGTCCAACCATTAACATGACCACATTTGGTCTTCTCTAATCAATAAATGATCAGGCTGGACTTTGGTCGGCCAACCTAACCACCATTAGAAAGACTTAACCAAATTATCATTTTATGAATGATAATTTCATTAGTCAATAATCACCAGGCCTTTAGGCCTCCAATGATCATTATACTAATGAACCCATTATCACTCAACTTAATAGGAGGCTATGATTTAGTTATCTATATAACTATTTCATTTTTAAGAACTTAATAATTTTAGAAGATTTAGTTAATCAATTTAAGAAAATTCAGTAAGCCAATTTTGATCCTCCCACTGACTTCACCAAGACAGAAAAGAATCTAATCTAAGCTGGCATTAGGAGCACCTAAATCAGTCAAACTAATTTTCCTAATAGACATGGATAAGCCTGAATCACCAAGTGATCTAATTAAAATCTAACTCATCAAGATGGCCAGATAAGTGAGATCAGTGGAAGGGATATGCCATTAACTAGTCAAAGACTGAATCAGTGCGAGTAGCTTCCAATTAAAATCCATTGGTCAAACTGCCAAACTTACCTTAGACACCATTTGGTTTATTAGTTTTAATTTGACCAATCTAGTAATTTTAGATTTGACCGTGTAGCCTTAAATCAAGTCCATTTGGTCCTTGTTAAAGGTATGGACTTGACCAACTACAACTATTATAATTGAGTCTATAGAGTCCTTGACCTAATCTAAATTAATATTTAATTAGATTTGATCAATTACTCTAAATTAGTCTATTTTTTAACTAACCTTAGGTCTAACCCAATTTATGGATTTAATTCAGCTAACCCAATAACCCATAAGTATATGATTAATGACTTAAAGTCTTAATTCATAATTCTAGACACTAAATCATTATACTTAATTTCTAATTAAGTTTATGGGCTGAGGGTTAGGGTTCGGTATTTCAAAAATATTTTTAATTTTGAAAGATTCTTTACAACTTAGCATTATTCACCAATTGAGTCGACTAATTCAAAATTAAATCATCTCAATTCACAAACAACACTAGTTATAGGGTTTAATCTAAAACTATATACACTACATAATCATAAAATTATAAATCAAACTTTATCTAATTATGCATTCATGATCATAAATCAAATTAAAGTATAATATAATTAAATTATAAAAATATTAGATCAAATCTAATAATTTTATGATTAATAATATAGATCAGTAACGTACCAGGACAACCTTTTCATTATAGGGGGTAAACCCTACAGCAGAACAACTTGCAGTCCATGCGAGCTGAATTTTAATTTTTTAGATCTAATTACTCTAATTATTAGATTAATATTTAGATTAAATCTAAATTATTAATCTAAATATGCAAGCATATCATGTTTAAAGAGCCTTGCTCTGATACCAATTGAAAAAAATAGTGCAGGGTTTGCTATGCTACTTTTGAAAAATATTTTAAAAATAGCAATAATATAGTAGAAAATAATTAATCTAATTAATTATCTACTGATCATATTAGATTATTTAATCTTACACATCAGGATCTAAACATAATATGTATGCATACATCAATATATCTGAAAATAAAACTATGTAATAAACTATATACTACATCTACGTGTTTATGAGTCCTGATAATCTAGGACATTATGGTCAAGAGTCTCACTAGACTGAGACTCTATGACCAAGAGTTCTACTAGACCGAGACTCTGAGTCTACTCATCTAGAACTCTCTAATCAAGAGTTCCATTAGTCTGGGACTCTATGATCATGAGTTCGATTCGTTTGGGATATTGGGTTCAAGAGTCCTACTGATTTAGGACTCTTCAAGAGTTTTATGTTAATAGGACTCTGTTTGCCAGTAACCCATTCAATTTGGACTTAGATATTTTTGAAAGATTAATTAGTAATTTGATTAAGCGATGAGGATTCGATCAAGTTTGATTGAATTTAATTTGATTGGATTTGACCCGATCAGATCATGAGTTGACCTAATCGCTATGGAAGTTTTGACCCTAATTTGATCAGGACGTAGATCTAATTAATTTTTAATTTGATTAAAATTTTATTAATTAGACTAAGCCTAATTTGGTTGGATTTAATCTAATTTAATTGGATTTAAATTAATTAGTTTGGTTGAAATCAATTAGGATCAAGTCAAATAAAGTTTGAATTCAAATTCTCCCATGCACCCACCATTTTTGACTTTTTTACTCTACTTCCCATGCCCTCCCTTTTGTTTGTTGAATATTTTTTGAGAAATAAAAATATGCATGCAGAAAGAGAGTCCTTCTACATGTTAAATACAAGGAAGGGGGTATTGGATAAGGATAAGAGGCTCATTTGATTTTTGAAATCAAGTGAGTGGTTAAAACCTCTCAACGACTCGACCTTTATCATTTTCTATATAGTATTTCCATGGTATTCATGTCAATAAATTATGAGAATTTTTGCACGTATAGGAGAAGGGGTTAGTATTATGTGATAAAAATTTTAGAGTGTTTGAGCATCAATTCTGAGCAAAAAAATCTTGGAGTAAAGGTGAATAGGATCCTATAGCACTTTTCTTTTCTTTTATGCCTCTCTTCTCTTATGATTTTTACCTCTAAAGATATCCTATTTTTAGATATGATCTAAATAGAGATTATAGATATGAAAGTTATCTTTCCATAAAAACTTATTTTATGAACAAACTCCACACAGAGAGGGCGTGATAGGATTTTTAGTGTATTAGGATTTTTGGGCCAAGTGAAATCCTAGATTTGGGAATCTAGGTTCGGATGGAGAGATCGAGTGCTGCGAGTATCAAATTGCTATTAAATTTGAAACACATCTTCATCATCCTTCAATATTTATGTTCTAATTTTTTAGAATATCTAAAAAATTAGAAAGTATACGATCAATCGGATCGATCATGATCAACCATTGAAGGCTCCGGTGAGGACTAGCACTCCAGTGGGGTTGATCGGGACCAGGAGCTTCGTGTGGACCAATAGTAGCGGCCAGACATGTGTGCGATTATGATGTGATATCAGAGCATTATTTGGTGGACTCAGATTATGATGATCAACTATCTACGAAAAGATATTATATTCTGAACACATAGATATAGTAAATAGTTTATTATATAGTTTTATTTTCAGATCTATTGATGTATGCATGCATATTATGTTTAGATCCTAATGTATAGAATTAAATAATCTAATATGATTAGTAGATAATTAATTAGATTAATTATTTTTTATTATATTATTTTTATTTTTAAAATATTTTTTGAAAGTAGCATGGCAAATCCTGCACTATTTTCTTCAATTGGTATCAGAGCAAGGTTCTTTAAACATGATATGCTTGCATATTTAGATTAATAATTTAGATTTGATCTAAATATTAATCTAATAATTAAAATAATTAGATTTAAAAAATTAAAATTCAGATCGCACGGACTGCAGATTGTCCTACCGTAGGGTTTACCCCCTACAGTGAAAAAATTGTCCTGAAACGTTGCTGATCTATATCGTTAATCATGAAATTACTAGATTTGATCTAATATTTTTATGATTTAATTATATTAGGCTTTAATCTAATTTGATCATGAATGCATAATTAGATAAAATTTGATTCATGATTTCTTGATTATGTAGTGTACATAGTTTCAGATTAAACCCTATAACTAGTGTTATTTGTGAATTGAGATGATTTAATTTTGAAATGAGTCGACTCAATTGGTGAATAATGTTAAGTTGTAAAGAATCTTTCAAAATTAAAAATATTTTTGAAATGTCGAATCCTAACTCTCAGCCCATAAACTTAATTAAAAATTAAGTATAATGATTTAGTATCTAGAATTGTGAATTAAGACTCTAAGTCATTAATCATAAACTTGTGAGTTATTGGGTTAGCTAAATTAGGTCCATAAATTGGGTTAGACATAAGGTTAGTTAAAAGATGAACTAATTTAGAGTAATTAATCAAATCTAATTAAATGTTAATTTAGATTAGATCAAGAACTCTATAGACTCAATTATAATAGTTGTAGTTGGTCAAGTCCATGCCTTTAACAAGGACCAAATGGACTTGATTCAAAACTATACGGTCGAATCCGAAGTCACTAGGTTGGTCAAATTAAAACTAATGAACCAGATGGTATCTAAGGTAAATTTGGCAGTTTGACCAGTGGTTTTTAATTGAAAGCTACTTGTACTGATTCGATCTTTGACGAGTTAATGGCATATCCCTTCCACTGATCTTACTTACCTGGCCATTCTGGTGAGTTAGATTTTGATTAGATCACTTGGTGATTTGGACTCATCCATGTCTATTAGATAAATCAGTCTGACTGATTTAGGTGCTCCTAATGCCATCTTAGATTAGATTCTTTTCTGTCTTGGTGAAGTCAGTGGGAGGATCAAAATTGACTCGCTGAATTTTCTTAAATTGATTAACTAAATCCTCTAAAATTATTAAATTTTTAAAAATGAAATAGTTATATAGATAACTAAATCATAGCCTCCTATTAAGTTGAGTGATAATGGGTTCATTAGTATAATGATCATTGGAGGCCCAAAGGCCTGGTGATTATTGACTAATAAAATTACCATTCATAAAATGATAATTTGGTTAAGTCTTTCTGATGGTGGTTAGGTTGGCTGACCAAAGTCGAGCCTGATCATTTATTGGTTAGATAAGACCAAATGTGGTCATGTTAATGGTTGGACCAAACCGAACCTTTTTCAGTGGAGGCCAAAGTTTACTGATTAGGTCCATGGGACAAAATCAATGTTACTAGAAGTTGTTTAGAGAAACAATTGATTTTGAATCTACCTATAGGTGCACGTGGGTTGACCTACCAAAGTTGGGCTCATGTGTAGTCTATGTGGATTCTAGTATCTACTAAGAAATTTGAGTAATTCCTCGAATTGGAGATAGAGGCTACCAATTCGTATAAAATAGTGGGAGGACCTTTAGACTGAAGTTCAAGTCTTTAGGATTAATAATTCATATACTAATTAGGTTTGGTTTTCCTTTTTGTGCAGACATGGCCACTAACCTATCACTCTAGTCATTGTTAGATCATGATAAATTAATGGGATCCAACTATAATAGTTGGTATTATAAGTTGAAAATCATCCTAGAGCATAAGCGGATCTTTTATGTGGTAACGGATTGAGCACTTGAGGAGCCAACCTCGAACGCTAGGGAAGCGGTTCGAGACACTTATCTAAAGTGGCTCAATGACTGCACCATCGTTCGATGTATAATGCTGAAGGCAATGAATGATGAGTTCAGCCATAGGTTTGAAAATGCTCAGCCATAGAAGATGCTTCAAATATTGAACGACTATTTTGGCATGTCGGACGATGTTGAAAGGCACAAAACAAGCTGTGCCATTTTCAACGCTCGGATGAGGGACGAGACCTCAGTCACCGATCATGTGTTGTACATGATCGAGATGATTGAGCGCCTTAGCAAGTTAGGCTTTCTCCTGCACGAGCAGCTCAATAAGGATGCGATCCTTAATTCTTTGCCCATGTCCTTCCTCCCCTTTCTAACTCATTTTAGAATGACAAAGCCTACAGTGAACTACCATGGCTTATGGGGTTACTGTAGAACTTTGAAAAGAATCATCAACTCCACAAGGAGATGGTGAATGTAGTGGAAGGGTCTTCTTCTGGTTGCCGATCCTTTAAGAAAGGGAAGAAGAATAAGAAGAAGAAAAATAAAAAGGTGCGGCTGGATGCTGGGATGACTGCATAGGGTCAGACCAAGAAGTGCAAGCCCGACCAAAGCCAGGTAAAGTACTTTTTTTGTAAGAAGTAGGGGCACTGAAAGAGGAACTATCCTCTGTACATTGCTCCCTGGATCCAAACAGGCCAAGGAAGAAGCAAATGGTTGCTGGGCAAGGTAATTATATGATAATACCTTGCTATTTTTCTTATTTGATTCTACTGCCTGGGTATTAGATACTGGAAGCTCTTATCATATTTGTAATTCTATGCAGGGCTTGCAGGTCAGTAGGATATTTGATCAAGATGAGAGGTTCCTGAACGTTAGAGATGGAAGACAAGTTCCAATTCTAGCTTTAGGAATCATGAATCTTATAATCAATTCAAATAAAGTTATTCTTAATGAATGTCATTATTGTCCAACTTTTTTATTGAATGTCATTTTTGCAGGCCTTTTGGCCATGAATGATTTTAAAATATCAATAATTTTTTTTTTTTTGTAATATCATTTTGAATGGTGTTATAATTTTGATTGGATAATTGAATAATAAAATTTATTTACTTTCTATGCCTGTTAACGTGATTCAATTCTCCGGTAAATGTCTTAGAATTTGTGATGTGTCTGATGTCTACCTTTGGTACTGTAGGCTAGGTCATATTAACAAAAATAGAATTAACAGGTTAGCTCAAGAAGGAATTCTTGAGGCTAGTGATTGTGAGTCACTTTCGATCTATGAGTCCTGTCTTCTTGGTAAGATGACCAAGTCACCTTTTACTGGAAAAGATGAATGAGCCATTGAACTCTTGAGTTTATTACATTCGGATGTATGTGGATCCATGAGCTCAAGTGCCAAGATGACCTATTAAGGTATGGGTATGTCTATTTAATGAAGCATAAGTCAGAGTCATTTGAAATATTCAAACTATTTTGAAATGAGGTAGAAAAGTAAATTAGGAAGAGTATTAAAACTCTTCGATCTGACTGAGGGGGTGAGTATCTTTTCAATGAGTTTTTGACATATCTTGGAGAGAACAAAATTGTATCCTAATGGACTCCTCCTGGAACACTACAACATAATGGTGTGTCTGAAAGAAGAAATCGGATCCTGTTGGACATGGTTCGATCCATGATTGGGTTTGCTGGTTTGCCAATCTTCCTACAGGGATATGCACTCGAGTCAACTTGTTACATTCAAAATAGAATTTTGAGTAAATGTATTAATAAAACACCATATGAAATATGGACAGAGCGTAAGCCAATGCTTTTACACCTTAGGGTTTGGGGGTATCCGACCTACATCAAATGTTTGATGATAGACAAGCTTGGACCTAGGTCTGATAAGTATAGTTTTATAGGTTATCCAAAAGAAACTAAAGGATACTGCTTCTATCTTACTGATGAGCAAAAAGTATTTGTTAGTCTTAAGGCAGTATTTTTAGAAAGGAGTTCCTTGGTAAAGAAACTAATGCCTCCAAGGTCGAACTTGATAAAGTATAATAGATGGAAGAATGGATACAAATTGTTGAACCTGAGCTGGATCTAACTAGATCAGACCCAGAACCCATTGTTGAAGCATCCTTAAGGAGATTTGGTAGAGTACCACATCAACTGGATAGATACTATAATTTTTTGGTTCGAGATGGGGATCCTGTCGAACTCGATGAGAACGATCAGGATCCAAACACCTATATGGATGTAATGTAGAGATCCAACTTTAAAAAATAGCTTAAGGCTATGAAATTCGAGATAGAATTCATGAAGGTCAACGATGTATGGACATTGCTTGACCCATCTGAAGGGGTAAAACCCATAGGATGTAAGTGGGTCTTCAAAAGGAAAAGAGGCACAGATGAAAAGGTGGAGACTTATAAAGCCCGTCTGATTGCCAAGGGGTATCGTTAATGTTATGATATTGACTATGACGAGACGTTCTCTCCTATGGCAATACTCAAATCTATTCGGATAATGCTTACCATAGTTGCCCATCTGGACTATGAAATCTGGCAGATGGATATGAAAACAGCTCTCCTAAATGGAGAGCTGGATGAAGAGGTGTATATCATACAATCTAAAAATTTCATGTTCATAGATGAGTCTAAGGTGTGTAAGCTTCAGAGGTCTATTTATGGACTAAAGCAGGCACCTCAGAGTTGGAACATACGATTTGATAGAACAATCAAAACGTATCACTTCGTTAAGAACAAAGAAGAGCCCTACATATATAAATGGGCTAATGGTCCAGCAATAGTATTTCTAGTATTGTATGTGGATGATATTCTCTTAATCGAGAATGATGTTCCTATATTACAAGAAATAAAGATCTGACTGTCATCACAGTTCTCCATGAAAGATCTGAGAGAAGCTTTCTACATCCTAGAGATGAAGATCTATAGAAATAGATCTAAAAGGTTACTTGGATTGTCCCAGTCCACGTACATTGACACTGTGCTGAAACGGTTCAGCATGAAAAATTTTAAGAAAGGCTATCTATCGATAGGCCATGGAATTTCTCTTTCAAAGAGGGATTGTCCAACAATACCTCTAGATAGAGAGCATATGAATAGAATATCATATGCTTCAGCAATGGATTCTATAATATAGGCCAGACATGTACGTGACCAGATGTGACATACTCACTAGGTGTAGTGAGTAGATAGAATCACTGGAAGGTTATTAAAACCATCTTGAAGTATTAAGAACCAGTAGCTTGTATATGGTGAATCAGACTTAAAACTTGTGGAGTTCACAGACTCCAATTTTTAGTCTGATCATGATGATAGCAAGAGTGTGTTGGGATACATATCTACCTTTAATGGTAGGGCCGTCTGCTGGAAGAGTTCCAAGCAGCACACTATGACTGATTTAGTTTGTGAGGCAGAGTATGTCGCTGCATCAGATGTTGCCAAAGAAACGGTGTAGCTAAGAAAATTCATCATCGAGCTCAGAGTAGCACCCTCCCTTGATGGTCCAGTTCTGCTCTATTACGACAGCTCTGGAGCTATTGCTCAGGCGAAAGAACCAAAGGCACACCAGTAGATGAAGCATATTCTACACTGCTACCATCTTATCCGAGAAATTATGGATCGAGATGACGTCGACTTTTAGAAGATTGATGAAAAGAAGAACCTGACCAATCCATTTACTAAAGCTATTGCGGTGAAGGAGTTCGATGACTTTAAGTTGAAGATAGGTATTAGATACTGCATCAATTGACTTTAGTCCAAGTGAGAGATTGTTGGGAATGTGTTCCAAAGCCAATCGTCAGTCTATCGATGATTGGGCCATATATTTATAATTATATATGAATAAAAGTTATTTTGGCATTTTTCATCATAAATTTTGTTGTCTTCTAATGAACTTGTTGTGATGATATCCTTAGGACTATCTAGATTCGGTAAAAGAGGATTTGTCATTTAGTTTTTAAATAGTTCACGACCAAATGATACATTGTTACTTAGGACGATAATATTTATCAAGTATAGATCGTTGTGTGCCATATAAGTTGGTTGTCCTCATAATCAAGAAGTATTGAGACACTGATATGGCATGCAAGTGAGATATATGGGTACATCTGTACTGAACGTGACTAACTCCGGGGCTTTTCTCCTATCAAGATTAGCTTCGATGGAATATGGGTATAAATGTCCCTCCGACCTGAGATCATCATGGTGACTTTCAAGTAACTCACTATATTTTGATACCGGGCTATCTGAATTTCTAATTAAGTGATGGAAGGTTTTTGGGCACCGTCAAGTACTTGTGGAGTCGATGTGTGTATCAAGATGGGATTGACCACTCCTAATTTTAGGAGTTGTGTTCAATTGTATTTTAATTTAGTAAAACCTTGGTCAGGATAGTCTTAGTGAGGCATCACGGGATTAATTACTTTGAGATACGACATGGATGTATTTTTTAGGGTTGACAGTCTAATCCTGAGTCATCTATTACACAGAGGTTATAGGGATGAATTATTTGGTAACCATATTCACGTAGGTTCTGAATATTGTGATTGCGATTATTCGACCTATCCGAACGTCGGGTACCATTGCTAGATGGTCACTTCGATTAGTATAGAAATAAGTTTCTGTGCTACCAACTTAGGTTCAGATCTATGGGGTCACATATATTAAGAGTTTCTATCTGATCTGATGGCTGATCAAGAGTTTCATTGGTTTGGGACTCTATGGTCAAGAGTCCCACTGGACTAGGACTCTATGATCAAGAGTCCTACTGGACTGGAACTTTGAGTTCGACTTATCTGGGACTCTCTGATCAAGAGTTTCATTGGTCTGAGACTCTATGGTCAAAGAGTTTCATTGGACTAGGACTCTATGACCAAGAGTCCTACTAGACTAGAACTCTAAGTCCTACTTGTTTGGGACACTTTGATCATCAGTCCTGAAAATTTAGGATGCTATGGTCAAGAGTTCCACTAGACTGGGACTCTATGACCAAGAGTTCTATTGGACTGAGACTCTGAGTTTTACTTGTCTGAGACTTTTTAATAAAGAGTTTTACTTATCTGGGACTTTTTGATCAAGAGTTTCAGTAGTCTAGGACTCTATGATCACGAGTTCGATTCATTTGGGACACTAGGCTCAAGAGTCCCATTGATTTAGGATTCTTTAAGAGTTTCATGTTGATAGGACTCTGTTGCTTAGTAATCCATTCGATTTGGATTCAGATATTTTTGGAGGATTAATTAGTAATTTAATTATTGATTAGCTTAATTTGATTGAGCAATGAGGATTCGATCAAGTTCGATTGAATTTGATTCGATTGGATTTGATTCGATTAGGTTATGAGATGAACTAATCATTATGAAAGTTTTGATCCTGATTTGATCAGGACGTAAATCTAATTAATTTTTAATTTAATTAAATTTTTATTGGATTAGACTAAGTCTAATTTGGTTAGATTTAACCTAATTTAATTGGATCTAAATTAATTAGTTTGATGAAAATAAATTAGGACCAAGTCAAATAAAGTTTGAATTCAAATTCTCCCATGCGCCCACCATTTTTGACTTTTCCACTCTGCTTCCCACACCCTTCCTTTTGTTTGTCGAATATTTTTTAAGAAATAAAATTATGCATATAGAAGGAGAGTCCTTCTGCGTGTTAAACACAATGGAGGGGGCATTAGATAAGGATAAGAGGCTCATTTGATTTTTAAAATTAAGTGAGTAATTAAAACCTCTCAACCACTCGACCCTTATCATTTCTCATGCAGTTTTCTTATGATATTCACGTCAATAAATTATAAAAAGTTTTGTGCATGTAGGAGAAGGGGTTAGTATTACATGATAAAAATTTTAGAGTATTTGGGCATCAGTTCTGGATGAAAAAAATCTTAGAGTGAAGGTGAATAGGATCCTACAATACTTTTTTTTTTCTTTATACCTCTCTTCTCTTATGATTTTCACCTCTAAGGATATCCTAATTTTAGATATGATCTAAATAGAGATTATAGATCTAAAAGTTATCTTTCCATCAAAACTTATTTCATAGAAAAACTTCACATAAAGAGGGTGTGATAGGATTTTTAGTGTGTCAGGATTTTTGGGCCGAGTGAAATCCTAGATTTGGAAATTTGGGTTCGGATGGAGAGATCGTGTGCTGTAAGTATTAGATCACCACCAAATTTGAAACACATCTTCATCATCCTTCAATATTTATATTCTAATTTTTTAGAATATCTAAAAAATTAGAAAGTATACGATCAATTGGATCGATCATGATCAGCCATCGATGGCCCCGGCGAGGAGCTAACACTTTAGTGGGGCTGATTGGGACCAGAGGCTCCGTGTGGACCAACCATGGAGGTCGGACATGTATGCGGCTGTTACATGATATCAAAGCATTATTCAATGGACTTAGATTGTGGTGATCGACTATCCATAAAAAGATATTGTATTCTGAACACATAGATGTCATAAATAGTTTATTACATAGTTTTATTTTCAGATCTATTGATGTATGCATGCATCTTATGTTTAGATCCTAATGTGTAGGGTTAAATAATCTGATATGATCAGTAGATAATTAATTAAATTAATTATTTTTTACTATATTATTATTATTTTTGAAATATTTTTTGAAAGTAGTATGGCAAACCCTGCACTATTTTCTTCAGAAGCGTGGTGGCGGCATCATCTCGAGATGAGATCGAAGTTGGTGTGGCCGCGTTGGACTCAGGGATAGACACTACTTGGATTGGCACAACTGGGATTGGCTCATCAGTGTGAGCCTTCTTGGATGTTCCCCCATGGAGCTATCCTTCCTCTTGAGGGACTTAAGCCCCTTGGCCAGATGGTTCCACTCCTTAGGAGTCATCTCTGCAGAAGAAAAAATCAGAGTCAGAAAAGAAAGAAGACCATGCATAATTGGCAGGCTGCAAAGGACTACCTATCGGATTGAGAGGGTTGAGACCAAAGTTGAATAAGGTTTGGTCTTCTAGGAGCTTGGAGATATGAGGAACTCGAAAGTTCTTCAACTTGTCAGCCGAATTTCGATCCTCTTTCTTAAACCTAGGAGCTCGGCGGATCGAGTCCCTTATTTTCTCCCAAGAAGAAAGTCCTAGTTCTACAAAAGGATAGAAAATAAAAAAGAATTTCTCCTTCTAGTTATGAATGGAAGAAGGGGCACCCCTAAGCAATTCTTTCTTACCGAACTAGGGAGACACGTACCACCAGTCTTTGGTGGTCGGGTGATGTTTGAAAGTGAAGAAATTGCTAAATAGGGAGATGGAATGTTGGACGTTGGCCATAATACACAAGGAGAGAAATTCTATGGTAAACCTAAAGGAGTTTGGGGCCATGGCGGTGAAGAAAATGTTTAAAACTTGAACAAGTCAGTTACAAAAGAAGGTATCGACAGCCGAAGTTCCATCCGAAGGGTTTCAACATACAAGCAAGTTCGATTGGGAGGAGAGCTAGCTTGATTGCTAGGGCTAGGGAGTTCAAGTTCGCAATCAAAAGAAATTTTGAATTGGATCCTAGTCAACGAAAGGTCTTCAGATCGAAGTTTACATGAAATAGTATTAGGAATGAAGGATGGCCGAGGCACTTCTACATGCTCAGGGTCCTTATGAGGAAGGTCCATTAAAGCTAAATGAGCCAAACTTTTAGAACCGATCGATCAGAACTCTTTAGAGGATATGAGGATCAAACTAAAGTGAAGAAAATCTCTAAAAAATTAAAGAAAATTATTGGTGCAGAATCTGATTGACACTGGATCGTGCTGGAGTTGGAAAAGATGAGGTTGCCATCGGTGACTTGCAAAATAAAGTTCCATCCAGAGTCGGTGGTGGTGGCTATGGTAGAATCCTCTGATGATCAAGTCGACTCTTCTAGCCAATAAAAATGGAATGCTCGAGTATGAATTTGATAGAATTTTGGGAAGGAGAAGAGAGCTTAAAGAAAATATATCTGAAGGATCCCTTTTTATAGATAGAGTTTGTTGTAATCATCTAGTAGTGGATCGCTCTAGGCCACATAAAATTTATTATGGAGAGAGGTGTCGCTCGTAATAGACTGATAATGATAATCGTAACCATCTGGTAGCGGGGTTGCCTATATCAGAGTGATAAATGACAGTCGTAACCATCCATAGAAAGTAGGCGTTCGGAATCCGACTGAAGGAGAAGTCTATAAGGAGTTTGGCTCCTAAAAAAATCCGACTGAAGAAAAAATTTGGAAGAAGTTTGGATCCTAGAGGATCTGATTGCTGGAGGAGTTCGAAAGGAGTTTAGCTTCTAGAAAAATCTGACTGAAGGAGAAGTTCAAAAAGAGTTCGGCTCCTGAAGAAATCCAACTATTGGAGGAATTTGGAAGAAGTTTGGCTCCTGAAGAAATCTGACTGAAGAAGAAGTTCAGAAGGAGTTTGGCTCTTGGAGAAATTTGACTACTGAAGAAGAAGTCCGGAAGGAGTTTGACTTCTAAAAAAATCTGATTGAAGAAGAAGTTCGAAAGAAGTTTGGCTCCTAGAGAAATCCGACTGTTGGAGAAATTCAGAAGAAATTCGACTTCTGAAAAAATTTGACTGCTGGAGGAATCTAGAAGGAGTTCGACTCCTAAAAAAATCTGATTGTTGGAGAAATCCAAAAGAAATTTGGCTCCTAGAGGAATCCGACTGCTGGAGAAATTCAGAAGAAGTTCGGCTCCTGAAGAAATCTGATTGAAGGAGAAGTTTGGAAGGAGTTCAGCTCCTGAAGAAATCTGACTGTTGGAGAAATTTGGAAGAAATTTGACTCCTAGAGGAATTCGACTGTTGGAGAAATTTGGAAGAAGTTTGGCCCCTAAAGAAATCTGACTGAAGGAGAAGTCCGGAAGGAGTTTGACTCCTGAAGAAATTTGACTGCTGGAGGAGTTCGACTCTTAGAGAAGTTAGACTGCTGGAGGAATTTGGAAGAAGTTCGGCTCCTAAAGAAATCTGACTGCTGGAGGAGTCTAGAAGGAGTTTGGCTGTTGGAGGGGCCCGACTGATGGAGAAGCCTGGGAGTAGTTCGGTTGAAGTCTAAAAAAAGTTCAACCACCGGAAGAGTTCGGCTACTAAAGGAGTGCGATCGCTGGAGAGGTTTGACCGCTGGAGGAAGAATTTTTGATCGATGCTCTTCCGTGATTACCAGTTGCATTAGGCTAAGAGTCAGACTGGACTTCGGTGGGAGTGGAGTTTATCCCCAACAATAGTCCCCCCACTCTCAAGTTTGAAATTCGAAGGAAGGAAGTATAAAAAAGGTGACTGTCGTAGTCCTTTTTTGGGCTCTACACCCATTGAGATTGAAGCTCGAGGGAGATCTTATCTCCTACCGAGATTGAAGGAGATCTTATCTCCTATTGAGGTCGAAGCTCCTGAAAGCTTAGGGGAGATCTTATCTCTAGTTGAGGTTGAAGGAGATCTTATCTCCTATTGACATTGAAGCTCGGAGGAGATCTTATCTTCAGTCGAGATTAAAGTTGGAGCTCGAGAGAGATCTTATCTCCAGCCGAGGTTGAAGGAGATCTTATCTCCTATTGACATTGAAGCTCGGGGAAGATCTTATCTCTAGTCGAAGTTAAAGTTGGAGCTCGAGGGAGATCTTATCTCCAGCTGAGGTTAAGGTTGGAGCTCAGGAGAGATCTTATCTCCAGTTGAGATTGAAGAAGATCTTATCTCCTGTTGACGTTGATGTTGAAGCTCGGGAGAGATCTTATCTTCAATCGAGGTTAAAGTTGGAGCTCAGAGGAGGTCTTATCTCCAGCCGAGATTGAAGTTGGAGCTTGGGGGGGATCTTATCTTCAGTCGAGATTGAAGGAGATCTCATCTCCTGTTGACATTGACGTTGAAGCTTGGGGGAGATCTTTTCTCCAGTTGAGGTTAAAGTTGAAGCTCGAAGGAGATCTTATCTCCAATCGAGATTGAAGAAGATCTTATCTCTTGTAGATTTTGAAGTTGAAGCTTGGAGGAGATCTTATCTCCAGTCGAGATTGAAGGAGATCTTATCTCCTGTTGAAGGGTTTGAGCTCGGAGGAGATTTTATCTCCAGCTGAGGTTGAAGGAGATCTTATCTCTTCTATTGACATTAGCGTTGAAGCTCGGAGGAGATCTTTTCTCCAGTCGAGGTTGAAGGAGATCTTATCTCTTATTGAGGTTGAAGTTGAAGCTTGGGGAAGATCTTATCTCCAGTCGAGGTTGAAGGAGATCTTATCTCCTATTGATGTTGGTGTTGAAATTCGGAGGAGATCTTATCTCCAATCGAGGTTGAAGAAGATCTTATCTCCTATACTAGAAGCCTTCTATCTGGCCTAAAAAAAAATCTAGCTTAATCTTTTTCTATTATAATTTACAAAAGATAGGAATATTGAAATAAGAATTCTCTATTGAAAAGTGGTTAACGATATTGTAAGTTTTCAAAATTTTAACGTTGACACTATGTTGCTCCTTAATATCTTTTCTTGTCGATGTTCTCCAACCATTTTATTGATACTTCCACATAGGGATTGGCTTCTTTAAGACCCCTCCCCCTGGGTCTCCCTCGATTGCAAAAGAGCTCGTGGTTGCTCTCCTCTTGCTTTAGGCCGACGTCTGAGGAATCGACCCAGTCGGCCTCTTCTGATGAGCTTCTCGATTTCATCTTGGAGATGAATGCATTCTTCAGTATCGTGACCATGGTCATGATGGTAGAGGTAGTACTTGCCTCGATTGCACTTGTTTGAGAGAGATCATAATTCTTCTGGTCTTGGTAGCTGATTCTTAATTTCAATCAGAACTTGAGTTTTAGGAGCATTAAGGGGGGCGTAGTTATGGAACCTTCCGAAGGGATAACTTCTTCTCATCCTTCTATCGGAGCTTCTTTGATGATGAGCTCCAGGAGGAGTTCGGGCTCGCTTACGCTCAGAGGGAGTCCTTGAGCATGGTCGAACTTCATTCGATCCTCCTTCAATGGTGGGTCTATTAGACTTGCCCTTCCAACGTTCTCCTATGGCTTCTTCATCCTTCAATTTGAAGGCTTCTTTAGCATGGACATATTCCTCAACCCAAGGTAGTAGATCGATAAAGTTCCTGGGATACTTCTTCTTCAGAAAGAATAGCAAATTATTCTTTTGAAGGCCACCCTTGAGTGCGGCCATTGCAGCAGAGTGGTCCAGGTTCTGGACCTCCAATGTAGCAGCACTAAATCGAATGACATAAGCTCGGATAGATTCTCTCTCCTTCTACTTAGTATTCATCAAAAAATCTGAACCTCGATGGGGACATCGGTTGCTAATGAAGTGAGCCATAAACTGATGGCTCATCTGGTCAAATGAGAAGATCGTACCTCACTTTAATGTTGATTATCAATTTCTTGCTGCTTCCTTTAAGGTAGATGGAAATGTTCGGCATAAGATGACGTCTGGTGTGCCATGGAGCACCATCATGGTCCGAAAGGCCTCCAGGTGATCGATCATATTAGAAGTTCCATCATAGCTTTCAAGTTGGAAAAGCTTGAACTTTGGTGGAATGAGCTCTTGCATAATTTGAGGAGAGAAAGGTGGATCGATGCAGACATCATCATGGGGAGCTGGGGTGACGTGATGGAGTTCTTCAATTCGTCAGCTCATTTTTTGGAGCCTTTAATTCAGGAGATCTTCACGATCGTTGATCTTTAGAGTTTTTTGATGGGATGGAAGCAAAGCTTCCCCCGAAGTTGAATCATGGTTCGAGCAATGGCTCTCCATCCTCTATTTTTCTTTTCGGAGGTCACTGATCGGCTAGCCCGAGTCGGTCGTCCTTCAATCAAATCATGAGGCTCCAGAAGAGCCTGCTCCAATTGAATTGGTACTGAAGCCTGCGGATGTATGGCCTGCACCGCCTTCATGAGACTACGAACCTGCTGGATCAGTAGATTGAACTGCTCTGCATCAACTATGACTGTAGGTGGAGCTTGAGTTATCAGAGTTGAAGTGGGAATGATTGATCTGGATGGGATCTGGCTGTAGAGGCCGTTGATCGTTGAGTCGAAGTTTTTCTGAAAGGCATTTTTTTTTTGGAAAGAACTCTAGAGAAGAAGAAGACTACTAGGTACTCCTTTAAGATCAAGAAAAACTCAGGAATAGAGGGCCCTTCCTCTAGCGCCAATTCTTTTGGTGTAGAATCTGGTTGACGTTAGATCTCGCTGGAGTTGGGGAACATGAGGTTGCCACCGATGACCTGCAAAACCAAGTTCCGTCCAAAGTCGGTGGTGGTGGCTCTGGTAGGATCCTCCGATGATTAAGTCAGCTCTTCTGGCCAATAGAAATAGAGTGCTCGGATATGAATTCAGTAGAGTTTTGGGAAGTAGAAAAGAGCTTAGAAAAAAATATATCTGGAGGGTCCCATTTTATAGACGGAGTTTGTTGTAATCATTCGATAGTGGTTCGTTCTGGGCCAGGTAGAATTTATTACGGAGAGAGGTGTCGCTCGTAATAGACTGGTAATGACAGTCGTAACCATCTAGTAGTGGGGTTGCCTATAGCAGACTGATAAATGATGGTCATAACCATCTGAAGAAAGTAGGCGTTCGAAATCCGACTGAAGAAGAGGTCCGTAAGGAGTTTGGCTCCTGAAGAAATCTGACTGAAGGAGAAGTCGAAAGAAGTTCGGCTCCTGGAGGAATTCGACTATTGGAGGAATCTGACTGCTGGAGAAATTCGATTGAAGGAGAAATCTGAAAGAAGTTCGGCTCCTAAAAAAATTCGACTGCTAAAGGAATTCGAAAGAAGTTCGGCTCTTAAAGAAATTCGACGGAAGAAAGAAGTCTAGAAGAAGTTTGGCTCTTGAAGAAATCTGACTGAAGGAGAAGTCTGAAAGGAGTTCGACTCCTGAAGAAATCCGACTGCTGGAGGAATTCAGAAGAAGTTTGGCTTCTGGAGAAATTTGATTGAAGGAGAAGTTCGAAAGGAGTTTGACTCTTGGAGAAATTCGACTGCTGGAGAAATTTGAAAGAAATTCGGCACCTGGAGGAATCCGATTATTGGGAGGAATTTGAAAGGAGTTTGGCTCCTGGAGAAATTCAATTGAAGAAAAAGTCTGGAAGGAGTTTGGTTCCTGGAGAAATCTGACTGAAGGAGATATTCGAAAGGAGTTTGGCTCCTGGAGAAATCTGACTGCTGGAGGAATCCGGAAGGTGTTTAGCTCCTGGAGAAATTTGACTGAAGAAGAAGTTCGGAAGGAGTTTATCTCCTGGAGATATCCGACTGAAGAAGATGTTCGAAAGGAGTTCGGCTCCTAGAGAAATCTGATTGCTGAAGAAATCAGAAAGAAATTCAGCTCCTGAAGAAATCCGACTACTGGAGGAATCCGAAAGGAGTTCGGCTCCTGAAGAAATTCAACTGAAGGAGAAGTCCGGAAAGAGTTCAGCTCCTAGAGAAATCTGATTGCTGAAGAGGTCTGGAAGGAGTTCGGCTCCTGGAGAAATCTGATTGCTAGAGGAGTCCAGAAGGAGTTCGACTGCTAGAGGGGCCCGACTGATAGAGAAGCCTGGGAGTAGTTCGGCTGAAGTCCGAAAGAAGTTCGGCCGCTGGAGGAGTTCAGCTGGGGTTTGACCGTTGGAGGGGTTCGGCCACTGGAGGGAGAATTTTTGATCGAAGCTCTTTCGTGATTACCAGTTGCATTAGGCTAAGCGTCAAATTGGACTTCGGCGAGAGCAGGGTTTATCTACAACAAAAATAAAATCTAAGACTTTCTTGAAGAAACAAAATAGGTAGAGATGCCAAAAGACATAGATAATCAAAGAGAAAGATTTAGGAACTAACTAAATCGATCGGGAAGAACGAAAAGATGACAACCTCGATGGAAAATGAAGGAGAGAATCCCCAAGAATTGAGAAAGTTGGTAGAAGATGCTGGTGCCTTGGAGTAAGAAGGGAGGAGGAAGTCAAAAAGAGACCCGGATGGAATGAAGCTCCTATGGAGGAAGAAGAGCTTAAATAGCCGCTGGGATCCGAGATGGTTATGATTGCTGATCTCCACTAACCAACCTCGAATTGATGTGTGTCCCACTCATCATAGTGGTAGACTGGCAATGAACAGAACCTTTATTGTACCGCACCTTGAGCAGCGCTTTGGCAGAAATTTCAAGAATTTATCTTTCTGGGTCACCTCGTATTTAAGAAGTTTCGACGCCAACATGGAAAGAGTCAGGACTAGCTATTCTATTTGCACGAAAAGAAAAAAAGAACTTCGGCACTCATATTTCTTTACTTCCTTCGTTCAAATTTTGAATTTAAAAGTAGAGGGACTTGTGTTGGGTGTAAGCCCTTTCCGGTCGAAGTCCAACAAGATATCTAATCTTGAAGAAACTCCGTCCGATGAGGACAACCACACTGGACTTCGGCTAGTGAGGAGTTTATGCTCAGGCATCGATACTGCAGATCTTCAATCTGAATTTATCGATCAATCTTCTTCATTCAGATTCCTAGCTCCTTCGGATATTTTTAGAACCTATGGGGTATTGTAGATTTCGCTCAGACGAACTTGAATAGTGATGACAACCCCCAGGCAGCTGAGTAACAGGTCTAATTATGGCTTGGTCTGGCCGACCTTGGCGCTCTTTGAATTTTTTTCTAACAAAAATCCATCCAAACTGTTCGATATTGGACCAACGTCGGATCAACAGAACTCCTCTCTAGACAAACTCCTGCAATATACTAAGGATGGTAGACTTGAGATTCCTACATCAAGAACTCCGAACACATAGGCTAAAGGATCTTGTCTCCTTCATATCAACCTTCAGACGGCCTCGAAAGCAACCGAGCTTCAAAGAAATAAATAAGTAGGTTCTCTCCGAGCAGATCTCCTTCCGCTCCTTTTAGAAAAAATTTTTCCAGCCGACATCCTTCTAGTTAATCTCCTCCTGGATGCCAGACAAACCTCCTTCGATTGATCTCTTTTCAATCGAACTCCTCCCAGACACTAGTTGATTTTCTTCCCACCAGCCCCCATCCATCTGAACTTCTTACATTAGCTGAGAGGAGACTAGTCGTTATATATTTGCTTCTCCGGCAGATCTCCTTCCAGATTTCTCCAATAGAATTATTTTTAGATTTCTGCTCCTTCAGTCGGACTTCTTCATCCAGTAGAACTACTTCCAGATTCCTCCAGTGGACTTCCTTCAAGATTTTTTCAGTCACAGGACTTTCGAACCCCTTTCGATCGAACTTACTGTAGTTGTCTAGAAAGGCCTCCATGCCTGTGCAAATCCAGCTATCCGTACAGCATGAACCCACTTACATACATACGATTTTGAAGGAGTCCGAACTCTCCTAGATTGATGAAACTCAAAGCTCTTCACCACCAGCGCCTACCACCTCCGAACTTCAACTATCAAGTCCTAATGGGCTAGTGCATCACGACAATGGACACTACCCTTTATAACAAAATCCACGTGGCCCTAAACGGTCCACTATCAGACTGTTACGACTGTCGCTATCAGTTTGTTATGGGCTTCACCTATATAAAAGACCCTCTAGATATACTTTCTTTAGAAGCTCTCTTCTCCTTCTTGACACTCTGCTACTTTCTCTACTGATCATTCCATTTTTGTTGGTCAGAAGAGCTGACTTGATCATCGGAAGGTCTTATCGGAGCCACCCCTCCTTCGATTTGGACTTTTTCTATAGGTCTCAACGGTGACCTTGGCTTCTCTAGCTCCAACCAGTTCCGGCATCAACCAGATTCCGCACCAATAATGATATTTATAAGGAAGCTTCATGTAGCCATTATGCTATTCCACTAATTTTGGATCACTAGTATCGTCGCGACTAGATTAGGAGCATCTTTTCCAAATGAAAAAGTTGTTATCGATGAGATTGGGATACTTTATCTACTTTTAATAGTCGAGGTCGAGTAGAAAATAGCTCGCTTATGACTGGATCACAGCCGTGTTATCGTTAACCTACGAGATGAGTCGGTGAGAATGTAGATAAGCTGCCTATCCAAGATGATCTATAAGTTACGAACACTATTCGAGCCATTTCTGAATTAAATGGCTCGGATCTCCTTTCGGGGATTGACTATCAGTTCAAAGGGTATTATGGTAACTTTCTTATTCTCAAATCGTTAGCGAATGTCAACTGAGCCGAGGCATTTCAGATATTATTCAGATGATCTGAGGTGTTTATATTACCACTGTAACACTATCCCATAGTGCTGAGTCTGAGGATCAAGCGAAAGGACTATTCCCAAGTGATGCTACGGATCGAACATTTTATGCCTTTATTTCTAATAATGCCTTGGCTTTTAATTGCTGATGACATCATCCCTTGGTGTGAATTTAGTTATGATTGTAGGAATTATCTATCCATTGATCGTTTAGGGAGATAATTTAAAAAGGCGTTTGTTTGTCATCATCCTCCTTTTAAGTGCGTTTAGAAGGTGCGAGAGGAAGAAAGACTGTTGTGAGTGTGGAGTTTCTTGTCTTTTTCATTCCCCCCTCTAGAGTTATTCTCGTGGATTTCTAGAGCTAGATGGATCCTTTAATGGCCAAGATGTTAAAGAAGCTATCATCTCAAAGGTATGGACCAAAGCTTCATCCGTTCAATCCCAAGCCTTCGAAAGCTTTTTCACCAAGGCCTCAGATACTAATCTCCCAACAGTCTCTCTCTCCATCTTGACTGATGCAAGGGGAGATGGTCCTTCATCAGCGACTAATTCACAGGATCTGATGAGGGATACTAAAGTCAAACCAGTGGATTCGACAAGAGAGGTTATAGATGCAGCGACAAAATCGATGATGAAAGTTGCTGTAGAAGTTGTTCCTGCAATTTCTCCGATACCTACCATTGTAGAAATAGAGGATCTTCCTGATGAGATGATAGAAACTGTGAAAATGGTTGATCCCCCTTGTCCAATCGAAGGGATCGAAGTTGTTGAATTGTAGGGGCTAGAAATTCCTATTTTTGGTGCTCGCTAGATAGAGATTTGGGTGGAGATGATGCCACTAGTCCCTCTTTCTTCTTCAATTATGGATATACTTAAAACTATCGTGGAGCTTTTGGGAAGCCACCTTGATCCCGTGGATAAGTGGGCCTTGGATGGAAAGGATGCTCAACATCAGATGGTGAGTGCCTTCAAATCCTTGGCTTTAGTTAGCCACTACTTGGTAAACTTCGTCAGGGCTTCTTCTGGGTTTTCGCCTCTAAAACTTATAGAGGTGAAAGAAGAGCTTGAAAAATTCAAATATTATTAAGAGTAGGAGAAGGTTGCCAATGCCAATTTGGTTAAAGAAAATAATTATTCTGAGAAAGCTCTTTTCGAAGCCCAGGAGATGATCGATCAAGAAGATGATGAATTAAGTAGGGCTCGTTGGAGGATCGAGATCCTTAAGAGGTAGAGCTCTGAAGTGGATCGGGACTATCATCGGACTCATGATGTTATTAAATGTCTAAAAAGGATGCTTGCGGAGGGAAGTGGGTCTTCATTAGAAGCTCATCTTCCTTAAGGGTCTGATAGTCGACCGAACAAAAGGGCTAGGTCTTTCGGTATGGATCATCATGAGGAAGGAGTATCTCGGAGACCTGAAGTTTTCTCATCCAGAAGAAGGCCGGTAGCTCAGAAACCTTCAGCCAAACTTTAAGCAGCAAGAGAGAGACTCAATCGATTGGAAAAAGTTGGGACTGATTTCATCGCCAAAGCTTGCAAATTAGGATTCTACGTAGGCTTTAGTAAATGCAAGGAGATGGTTCTACCTCATCTTCCTGAGAGTAATGCTGAATTCTTGTATATAGATCGATCGGATGAAAACCTAAGGTCTGTGATATGTGTTTGCCTTAATGAGTTTATGAATGCATCTGATATCATCGTGGAGACAAATAAGGTGGATTCAGGCGTGCAGGTAGATGGAGCAAAAATTAAAGGGATTCCTTTCGAGATGGGCTGTTAAGAGATTTTGGATATATTTTTATTTACTTTCTTTTCTCTTTCTATCTTGTAAGCCATGTATGGTATTTTAAAAATTTATAAAAGGAATTTCTCTTCTGCTGAGGCAATTTGATTCCCTTTTTTTGCATAATGTTATGAGTCGTTTGGCTTGTTTTTCAACTTGAGTTGAATTTTTATTATTTTCGATGTGCCCATCAGATAGTTTGAAAGAGTTTAAAAGGAATGGAACTGAAACCGCCATTTATGTGCTATCTATTACTGCATGTTCTCATATATCTCTTCATGAGTGGAGTAGAGCGCGATTTTGGCTATCCATATTGATTTGTCGTATCAATAATGAGAGCAGTGTCTAATCTATGATTGCCACATGTCTAGGTCATCTCGGTCTTCTTCTTCTGCATTCAATGCTCAGGGAATACGAATCATTCAAATTCCTGTCAATTCAATTCGTATATAAGACCTAGATGAGACAAAAAGTTAGGTTTTGTTATTTTCTCTTTATCACATGTCTTTCGTCTATTTGTCTTTTCTCCTCTCTAGGCTCTACTCATCTTCTTCCTCCTGCAGAAGATGGCTCACTCCAGAGATCTTGGGTTCGCTCCATTAGCTTTTCAATCAAAGCTGAAGGAGGAGGATTTGGTATTGATCCACAGCTAGTTTAGTATTCCTTCAGAGTTTCAACTCAAAGTTTTGAAGTTGGAGGAAACATTTCCAGGCTGCATTGAGGTTTCCTCTTCATCCTTTTTCATCGTTCTTTTTCGTTATTTGGAGATATCATTCTATTCGGTGGTACCGAATTCATGGTGACATATTTGCAGCTTTACTGCGGCATGCTTTTAGCTAGGGTACAACCGACTATTGCTCTCTTTCGTTATCACTTCATAGTTAAGAGGCATCCTGTTGCTCGTGGCTGGTAGTATGTGACCCCCAGGATTAGGAAAGATGTTCCTCCACTGATTCGAGGCACTCCTTCCATCATTCATGGTTGGAAAATATGGTTTCTATTTGTATCTCGCACTTTGGGTGAAGACTGAGGCTTTGTTGATTGGGGGGAGCCTCAAAAAAAATTATTGAAAGATCCGCCACTTGGCCAATGCTTGAAGCAGGATTTGGATACCTTGCGTGGTTTTGAGATTCCAAAACTAAAGGAGCCTCTATCTGAGTAGATCTTATTCAACATGGGAATTAGTCAAGTTAACCCTTTAGGTACGTATTCGACTTTTGTATCAATGTTTATTTGGACTTCAAAATCTGATGCTGATTGATTAGTGTCTTGGATCCTAGAGCGGGGTCCAAGTCTGCCTAAGGCACCGGGCTTGAAGGCTCTTCGACAGAGAAGGACTGGTTCTACCAGAGGTAGGTCTATTCATCCTCGAGTTGAACTCATTCCTGCACCATCAGCTTCCAAAATCGAAGGATTCAATCCCCGCAACATCGAGGATCCTTAGATCGTGCAGATCCCATGTCGATTGAACCCCTCGGCTCCTGAGGGGAGTCATAACACTTCTATTGAATGTTTATTCAATGAGGTGATTTTGAGTTTGCCGGCTCGTAACGTCTCTGATCTTTTCCTAGAGGAGGAGTCGGCTAGTGGAGAAGAAACTATTAGGACCGTGAAAGATAGAACACCACTTAATGAGGGCACTGAGATTTTCAAAATAGTTCTAGGTGGTACTTCTAAGGGCAAGGAGAGTGTTATCAAAGTTGTTGGAACTATGCCCGTCGGAGTAGAGGTTCAAGCTTCTGCCTTGGATGATTATAGTCTAGCGTGTGAAGCCTTTACCAATTTTCTTTACCTCGCCGACACGTCCAAACTTTTGGCCGAGCCCCTGAAGACGAGGAGGCAAAAGGCTTTAGATTGTTTTATTTAGGTAAGCTAAGACTATAATCATCCCATTTCATTTTTATCTCTTTATTTTGGGGCTAGTTTGTCATGTGTCTTGTGGAACAGTTTGATAGCTCGCCCATTATTTAAATGGATTCATGAAAAATACCGCTGATCTTTCATCCAAGGCAGTAGATTTTGAAATAAAAGTAGCAATACTTAAGAAGACCAAGGATCAATTGTCGAAAGTGATCGAGGAGGCTTCCAATAGAGCCAACGCTATCATTAAGAAATTTTAAGATGCTGAGGTGGCATTAATGAAATCTGTAGAAGAGAATGTTCGACTACTCGGCATTAATAAGGTTTTGGAGGCCGAAACTGAGGAGCTCAAGTTTTGAGTTGCCAAAGCTGAGGCGTCCGAAGCTGAGGCCCTACTTACAGTGAAAGTAGTAGAGGAGAAGGCTTCGAGGGCCGTTGATGATTTTTGAGTGTCGGAAGAATTTAGAGAAGAGAAAGCTTCATTTGCATTGGATTCTTATGATGAAGGAAAATGCATCATCCATGAAGAAGTGGCTTCTAAGTATCCAGGATTAGATCTGAGCTTTTTGGATGAGATCCTAAGAGCTTTCACTTTCGACGTGGAAGATACTTCCTGAGGCTTTATATGTTTTGGCATGCTCAAAAATTATTATACAAAGAAGAATTCTTATAAAGTTTTCTTTTGTTTCATGTTATTTTCTTCTTTTGATCTTGTCTTTTTATTCTACTCCGATCTGAGGAGTTATTACTTCAGCTCGATAGGCAACATATTTTTTTATTTTTGTTTGAGAATCTGCGAATCGATCTTTTCATTTTTCGTGCACATATTCAATAGGATGCACTCATTTTTCCATGCAGCATTGAATACACATGATTTCAGAAGCATCATAACCACAAGTATCATGCAAAATTTGGAACGCAGTTGTGGGGTGACAGAAATATCCAACTCGCAATCTACACATGGTGCGACTTGATACTTTATAATTATGGCAAATTTGCCTATTTATAGCAGCCTTCTGCTCGTCAATCTTTCCATCTACGATATCGAAAACTGCTTTATGAAATGCTTGCAAGGCCGATTAATCCTCTAGATGGGGGTGAAGTTTTTTTTCTTTATTGTGGTAACTGTCATCCAATCGAAGGAGTTGATAAGCACTGGTTGGCTTGAACTAGTTTAGGGATGCCGACAATGGATGCTTCGTCATTAGGCTACCTCTACTTTTGATTTTGAGATCTTTGTCATCTTGCTCCACCTGTAGAGGATGGTCTCCTGCTTGGTCCTGAGAGCTTTATCACGATTTTTTCTGTCCTGAGAGGGTAGGATTTTGTGACTTTCTTAAAGGGACTTGAGATCGTGCCATCCTCGCAAGAGAGCAAGAAGAAGTTGAGCCACCACTAGGGGTACTGATGAAGATTGCATCTTATGGCTCGAAGGCTCTCTCAACCGTGGCATCACTCAAGACCATAGTTCTAAGGCTTCGAAGAATACTTTGATGCAATTCTAAGATATTTTTTTGGTTATCTATCATGCATCTGCATTTGATGGAGGAGTTCTTTGTTTTGAGGTTATATGTTGCCTCAACCTCGATGGGATCTCCTCCATCAATTCTGATTTATGGCTCTCTTGGTGGCGCTCGAGGTTGTGCCACCTTCACAAAGGGGAGTGGAGCTGATAGAATATCTCCTAATTCCAAGTTGGGAAAAATTGGATTCCAAGCAGACATGATCCTCAACTTTGGTGGGACTTCTGCCATCTCTAGCTTGTCGTTCCCCTCGATCTAGGTATCCCTTATGGAATCCCAAAGCCTTGATACCTTGAAAGATCAAGTTCTAGGTGAATACGGTATCAACTCCATCAAGCTTTCTGACCATGTTTCTTTATTTCTGATGAAGAGAAGATGACAAATAGAGTCCCTATTTCATAGGATTTATTGTAATTCTGATGTAGAACTTTCATTGTCGTTTCTTGTAAAAGCAATTATAATATTGCTCTTTTAAGAATTCTTTTTAATGAAAAATTATCTTCTTTTCCTTTGAATTTTTTGGAATTGTTCTGAGCTAATGTCACATCTCTTAATGCGTCGTTGGCTAGAAGGACATGATTCTAATCTAGGGAGTTCACTGAGCCATAGTCCTAAACAAAAGGACTTTATTTTGATGTGACTCCGATCCGAGAAGTTAGTTGAGACAGTCCCAAGTCAAAGGGACTTTACTTTGTAGCAGCTCTGATTTGAGGAACGCATTGTGGTCTATCTTGATCAAAGGGATTTTAGGTTGATGGAGTTCTGATATGAGGAACGTGTTATAGCTTATCCCGATCGAAGGAATTTTGGGTTAAAGTAGTTTCGATCTGAGGAATATACTGTAATTTATCCCGATCAAAGGGATCCTGGGTTGAAGTAGTTTTGATCTAAGGAAGATACTGTAACTTATCCTAATCAAAGAGATTTTGGATTGAGTAGTTTTGATCTAAGGAATGTACTATAATTTATCCTGATCAAAGAGATTTTGGATTGAAGTAGTTTCGATCTGAGGAACGTACTATAACTTATCTCGATCAAAGAGATATTGGATTAAAATAGTTTCGATCTGAAAAGCATACTATAATTTATCCCGATCAAAAAAATATTGGATTAAAATGGTTTCTTTGAGTCTTCTTATCACAAAAGCATCTAGTGAAAGAATGAGAAAATGAATTTATAAACTCTTTTATTCATCTGATCTATTGATAATACATACGAAGATTTGTCGAGTTCCATGGCCTAGGAAGTGGAGTCCCACTGAGTTGCTTCAATCGATAAGTTCGTGGTCATATTACCTCATTGACTTGATAGGGGCCTTCCCAATTGGATGAAAGTTTTTCTTGCTCGGTGGGTCTTAAAACTTCTATTTTATGAAGGACGAGATCACCGGCTCGAAACTCTTTAGCTTTAACCCGGGCATTATAATATCTGGCTATCTTCTGTCGATATGCAGCCATCCTCACTACTATTTGCTCCTTGCTTTCTTCGATCAAATTGAGATTGGCTCTGAGCCATGTGAAATTAGTGTCTTCGTTATACTCTTTGATTCTAATAGAAGGGAGTCCAAATTCCATAGGTATGACTGCTTCCATTCCAAATGCCAAATTAAAAGGTGTCTCATCGGTCGGGACTCTTTGAGTTATTCGATAAATCTAGAGTATATGATAGAGTTCTTCCACCCAGGACACCCCCAGTCTAGTCCAATCTGGCTTTGGGACCTTATAGAAGAGTCCTGTTAGTGACCTTTACTTTTTTATTTGCTTTTGGATGGCCTATCAAAATGAAGCATTGCTCGATCCCGTGGTCCCTACAGAACTCGTGGAGTCGGGCACTGCTGAATTGCCTTCCATTATTGGAGATCAATACTTTGGGAAGGCTATAATGGTAGATGATCGACTTCCAAATAAAGTTCTGAACTTTCAACTCTGTGATTTGGGCCAAGGATTCGGCTTCTACCCACTTTGTGAAGTAGTTGATTGCTACCAGTAGGAACTTACGCTGATCCGAGGCTTGGGAGAACGGACCTAGGATGTCCAGTCCCCACTGGGCGAATGGCCATAGGGGCATTAATAGGAGTCAAAAGTGCTGTAGGTCGGCATTGAATCCGGTCATTGTGCTAACATTGTTCGCATCTCTTAAAAAAGTCTTGTGCATCTTATTGCATGGTTGGCTAGTAATATTCTTGTCGAAGGATCTTATAAGATAATGACCGATCCTCCAAGTGGTTTCCATAGATTCCTTCATGGACCTCTCATAAGGCATAATCAGCTTCAGATGGGTGCAGGCATCTTAAGAGTGGCAGGGAGAAAGACTGCTTGTATAAGTTGTTGTCGAGTAGTATATATCTAGCGGCTTGATTCCTGACCTTTCTGATTTTTTTTGACCAGGTGGTAATTCTCCTAATCTTAAATATTTTAGGATAGGATCAATCTAGCTGGGCTCTTCATTAATTTGATGTACATTGGTGGACTCCTCTAAGCTTGAAGTTTTTAGGACTTCAAAGTAAGTATCTTTGCCTAGGTCGATGGGTAATAGGGATGCCAGCTTGGATAGAGCGTCAGCTCTAAAATTCTGTGCCTTAGGAACTTGTTGGATGTTAGAATACCTAAAGGATGAAGTTAACGCTTTTACCTTTTGAAGATACTTTCTTATATTCTCTTCTCGAATCTCATATTCTTCTTTGATCTATCCAACTACCAGTTGAGAGTCACTAAAGACCTCCAGGCATTGGGCTCCAGCTTCTTAAGCAATCATTAGTTCGGCAATTAGAGCTTCATACTCCGCTTCATTGTTGGTAGTTGAGAACTTGAAGTGCAAAGCGTATGCTGCCACATCTCCTTCTAGACTAGATAGAATAAATCTGGCTCCTGACCTTGACGAGTTTGATGAGTCATCGATGTGTAAGGTCTATGTTTCCTCTACATCTGATCTAGAGTTTTTATCACCTTCCGAGCTTGCAGGGTCTTCCAATTTGTCTTTTGAATTTCTTTCCTAGGCTTCTATATTTGAGATAGTGCATTCGAGGATGAAATCAGCTAAGATCTGAGCTTTGATAGAAGGCCTCGATTGATAGCATATGTCTAGTTCTAAAAGCTCCAAGGCCTATTTTGCAACCCAACCGAAAGTATCTGGGCAATGCAACACCATCCTCAAGGGCTGATATGTAAGTAGTAGTATGGTATGGGCCTAAAAATAGGGCTGAAACTTGCAGTGATGATCGGTGCAAAGATTAATTTCTCCATCTTGGCATATCTGATCTTTGCATTATGGAGGACCTTGCTAACATAATATATGGGCTTTTGAAGCCGTCCTTCTTCTTGGACGAGAACTACACTGATTGCCACTAGTGAAATGGCTAGGTAGAGGAGGAGCTCTTCGCCTGATAATGGTTTAGTGAGCAGTGGTGTAGAATTGAGGTATTTTTTTAGTTCTTTGAAAGCTCTTTGTCACTTTGGGGTCCATTGAAAATTCATTGGTTGCTTAAGGGTCTGGAAGAATGGAAGGCAACTCTCAGCCGACCTGAAAATAAAATGGTTAAGAGAGGCAATTTTACCAGTCAAATGCTGTACCTCTTTAACTATTTTCGATGGTTGCATTTCCAGAATTGCCTTAATCTTCTCTGGGTTTACTTCGATGCCTCTATGAGAGATTATAAAGCCAAGAAACTTTCTAATAGTTACTTCGAAAGCACACTTCATAGGATTTAACTTCATCTGATATCGACAAAGCATGTCAAAGGTTTCTCGAAGGTCTTCAACATGGTTAGGCATCATTCGGCTTTTGACCAACATATCATCAATGTATGCCTCCACATTTCTACCAATTTGATCTTTAAAGATTTTGTTGACCAGCCTTTGATATCTAGTTTCTGCATTCGTTAGCCCGAAGGGCATCATCCTGTAGCAAAAAAGCTCTCAGTCAGTTATAAAGGCTATTTTCTCCTCATCTTCAGGAGCCATCCGGATTTGATTGTAACCAAAAAAGACATCCATAAAGCTGAGAAGCTCATGCCCTGAAGTGGCATCGACCAATTGGTCGATTCAAAGTAGAGTATAACTATCTTTTGAGCAGGCCTCATCAAGTTAGTGAAGTCGATACACATGCGCCACTTTCCATTCACCTTCTTTACCAGGACGATGTTCGCCAACCATTCTGGATATATTGCTTCTCTGATGAAGCCGACTTTGATCAATTTGTCCAGCTCTTTGATGATGGCTTTCTAGCACTCTAGAGTGAAGCTTCGCTTCTTTTGCTTGATCGGACCGCAAGTAGGGTCCACTCTCAGATGATGGGTCATCACCTTCGGATCAATTTTAGGCATGTTAGCAGTCGATCAGGCAAAAAGGTCCGCATTCGCCTACAAAAGAGCAATCAACTAGCTTTTTATTATCTGATCGAGATAGGAACCGATCTTCATGGTATGATTAGGGTTCTCCTTCCTTAATGGGATCTCCTAAAGCTCGTCAGATGGTTGGGCTCAATCTTCCACCAGATCGTCTTGAGCGTCCAGTCTTATTGGAAGTTTGGGTTGGAGTTTCACTTGGTCATCTATTTGGAGCTTGATGGCAAAATAGTGTCTTGCCATAGTTTGATTGCCTCGGATCTTCCCTACTCCATGGATTGTTGGAAATTTGACCATGAGGTGGTAGCTGGACACAATAGCTTTGAGCTTCCATAGACTAGGTCTTCCGAGAATGGTGTTGTAAGCCGAAGGAGGCTTCACAACAAGGAAGTCCACTTGTATCGTTATTTGCTGAGGTGGGGTGCCCACTGTGATGGGCAGCTTGATCATTCCTTTTAGAAATATAGAGCTTTCGAAAAATTCTTGGATCAGCATATCAAATCTATTTAATCGATCGAAAAAAAAAATTCATGAGGAAAAAGTAGAAAAGTACAAAATATCAACTAAGCTTCCATTATCAATAAGTACATGATGCATATTATAATAAAAAATATTTAAAGAGATAACCATAGCATCATTATGTGGTTGCTGTACATCCTCTACATCTTGCTCAGTGAAAGTTATTACTTCTCAGAGACTATCCTCATGTCTTGGCTTCTTTGTTGCCACTACCTCAGATGACTCTCTAGTGATTACAAGAATCTCACCATGGAGAGGTTGCTCTTTAGTTGCTGCCGGTTCCCCCTCCTCTTGTAAAGGCATCAGCATCAAGCATTGAGGTTGATGAGGTAGCTATCGAGCTCTCGGAGGAGGTCGTTGTGGGGGAGTTTTTTTGTGGATGAAGAATTCCAACCTTTCCTCTCGAATGAACTTCTCAATGGCATCACGAAGGAGGCAACAATCTTCCGTATCATGATCGTGGTCACGATGATAGAAGCAGTATGTCGATGGATCGTGACACTTCGAATTCGTCTGCATTTACGAAGGCTGAGGAAGCTAGTTCTAGATTTGCATTAAGACTTCTCCCTGAGTAGTATTTAGAGGTATATAGTTATGAAAATGCCTCGGAGGAGACCACTATCGATCCCTTGTTTGGGGGCTCAGAGATTGATGGTTTTGGAAAGAACCTCCACCCCTCTGCTTCCTGAGCGGAGAGCGGGAGCACTGTCGATAAGCCTCTTTTAATGGGAGGTGCTCCTTATTTGATCCTGCCGGGGCTGCATCAGCAGGAGTGTCCTCAGTAAAGTCCTCTTCGATGTTCGTATACTTTCTTACCCGCTCCAACGTACCAGCATAATCTTGAGGAAAAGATTTTATCAATGACCTTTTCAAGTTGTTCTTCTATAATCCACCCATAAAGACGACCATCGTGACCAATTGATCTAGGTCTCGGACTTTCAGAGTCGCTGCATTAAAATGGCTCACATAATCGTGGATCAACTCGTCGCTCTTCTGGTGGATGGTGTTCAGATAGTTGGACCGCTTCTACTGCTTGCGGCTACTGACAAAGTGCACAGCCAAGGACTGGCTCAACTCTTCGAAGGAATGGATAGAGCTCAATTTCAGACTGGAGTACCATTATCGGGCCACTCCCTTAAGAGTGGTGGGGAATGCCCGATAGAGATTAGCATCCGATGCTCTTTGAAAGAGCAACGCTGCTTTGAAGATCTCAACATGATCGATGGGATCGATTGTCCCATCGTACATCTTAATCTGAGGCAACTTAAAGCTATGTGGCAGTAATTCTTTCATAATCTTTTCGTCAAAAGGGGGCTCATCGCTAAGCCCATCAAAGGGATGGGAATAAGAAGTTTTATTTAGAGCCTTATGCTTCTTATCGAATTCTTGAAGCTTTTTTTCAATGATTAAATTTCGGACAGTGCAGGCCTCGGACTGTTAGGGGAGCAACGGTCAGGAGTCGAATCATGTCCAGACAGTGGGCTAAGAGATCGTCGATGGGACTACCTCCTCTTGGGGCTTTGTGGAGGTGTTTGAGAAGGTTCGGCTTGTTGTTGCAAATGAGAAACCAACGGTTGAAGAGGCATCATGATTGGGGGTGTAGATGGAACTGTCGGAGGAAATATTGACTACACCATAGAGGATGATGTAGGGGCAACCTGGCTTGGCAGTGGTGCCATCAAAGGAGGCACAAATGTAGTTTGGACTGCTCGAACGATGGCCGTCAAAGTCTAAATCTGCTGGAGGAGCAGGTTGAACTGGTCCATGGTAATAGGGGCCGGTTGAATCGATGGGAAGGCTTCCACCACCGAAGGTTGAGTATGATCTTTGGCCTGAATATTTGCTTGTTGAGAAGCAGCATTAGCAACATCGTTAAGACATGACGATGCCTTCTTAGATGGCATTTTCAAGAGATAAGACCCTTCCTCTATCTGTTGTTGCTGAAAATGATTTGCTTCGAAAGTGGAGTGGTCGATCTTTACAGGGGTGCTGGAGTAACCTGCAAAACAAAAATCCGAGCCAGAGGATATGATTTTGATGAGGATCCTCTGATGCTCAAGTCAGTAGAGAATAATCAAGCAACAACGAGTTCTCCGAGAGAAATTTTTTGCTAATCTATGTTTTCAAAATTTATGGTATTTGTATGGAAGCTTCATGTGGTCGTTACCCTATTCCGCTAATTTTGGGCCACTAGTATTGTCGCAGCGAGATTAGGGGCGCCTTTCTTAAATGGAAAAGTTGTTTTCGATGAGATTAGGATGCTTTATCTACTTTCGATAGTTGAGGCCGAGTGAAAAATAACTCACACGTGGCTGGATCACAGCTATGATGCCATTAATCTACGAGACGAGTCGGTAAGAATGTAGATGAGCCAACTATCTGAGGCGATCTATAAGTTATGAATGTTATCTGAGCCATTTCTGAATTAAATGGCTTGGATCTCCTTCCAGGGATCGACTATCAATTTAGAGGATGTTATGGTAATTTTTTTATCCTCAAATTGTTAGTGAATACCAACTGAGCCGAGACATTTTAGATATTGATCGGATGATTTGAGATGTTTACTTTAACAATACCTATTGTACTGTCCTCATAAGAGTGCTCCTAAGCCCTTGCCATATCTAGTGTGACCCACATCAGCCTAGATTATTAAATCCTACATACGTAATTGGCTGAAGAATTATATCTAACAGACTGGTAGATATTTCAAAATAGTAAAATTAATAAAATAAACATAGGATTCAAAATAGTAAAATTAATAAAATAAACTCCTCCAATGACTCTTGCCTTAAACCACATCTCCTCCTTCCTCTTCTTTCATTGTCCCCTTCTTTTCCCCCATTCTCTCTTCTCATATACGTCTTCTCAAGTCTTGATCCTCTCAAATTCAGTATCCAGGCTTAATGGCCCAATTTGCAATCACGATCATTTGTGTATCATAAGATGGCATGAGCTTCACTATCCAACACCAGATCATTAACTTTTAAACTAGCATATTACCCACACAATGCATAGAATATCATATATAAATTAATTTAGATTAAATATTTTTTAAAAAAAAATATATAGATAATGACGAATTATTGTTTAGTCCACCGTAAACCAACATAAAATATTTATCCAATATAACATAAAAAACATCATAGTTTGTATCAAGTATTCTAAATGGAGACAAAATGTTTGAATACCATGATAGCAAAAAGTAACATAATTATTTTTATCTTTTGCTAATATAAAAATTATTTCTTGAAAAAATATCTTCCATATCAGTTGTTTCAGAACCCTCATCATTAAACAGAGCATGACTACTTATTTGCTTTCCATGTATATTTATTTTCTTTATAGTTCTATTAATAATAGAACTTTCATCTTCATTTACTTCAATCTGCAAAACAAAAGTTTAGTTATCAATTATTTGAATAAAATATATAAATATAATCATTGATATATAAAATAATAGGAATATATTATTCACAATGGATTTTTCTCAATTTTTTTCTTCTAATTCCTTGTATGCATCATTGAAAATTATTTTAAGTATAGTATAGCTTTGTCCTCCTTTGAAATTATATTAATCAATCTTAATTTGGAAGATACAACTTTTTCCTATAGTTTTTTTGATTTCTAAGGAAATAATAGGTTCATCCTCTTTTTGCATGAAAAGAAATGGGTAACTTTATATTATCAACTAATCAATTGGATGAATAACATATGAAATATATCTTATATATACCTTATCCATGCATAATTGTTTAGCTAATTTGCCTATTAACCGTTGAGCAATTTTATCGAAAAGAACAAATGATACAAATCCAGTATAATCCTCAACATGAAATTATAGATGGTACCTAAAGAAAAGAAAATGGACATGAGTAAGAGATGTGATATTAAAATATATAATATATAAATTTTCTTTTTATTATATTATCTAAAATATATATTTATCCTTTATCAGTAAATTTTAAGTATTAAATATGAAACAAACCTTGGCATTGGATACTTGGGCTCCATATTGTATCGATCACACTAGACTTCAACATCAGTGCATCTTATTTTTCTTTGATAAATTTGGCAAGCCGTATAGCACCATCCAAATTTTGTTTCAATTTTGCTAATTAAAGCTTCACAATTAAAGATAGTCTCTCATAAATTCAATGATTGAATATTTCATTATAACTATATCTTCAAATATAAATACCAAATTTAAGAATATAGTTTTAGCATTATATAATTTCAGTTCATGACAATCTCACTCAATAGATTTTATCTCTTGAATTATCATCTTTCTAATAGACAATGGATCAATAGAAGAAGTTTATAATTGGCTTTGGAATATAATCTCTTGAACATCATTCATACATGGTAAATCTTTGTCGGAAAAAATTATAAAATTTAGTTAGTAGTTTTTCCTATATAATTTCATAGTAAGATAATGAATAAGTAATAATACTATGATTAAAACTTTTTACTTTGGGTATATTCAAGTTAATATAAATTTTTGTTGTATTCATAGAGGAAAGATAATGCTCACCTATCATATAAAAATCTTATTAAAAATAAAAATTCTAACATCAAGGAGAAAGTTAAAAATATTTTTCACATATCTTGAAATGTTTTAACCATTTTTGATGTTACAATTAGAATTGGATGAATGGAACTTTATTAAATTTTAGTTTCATTTATATATTCAGTAGTATTACCCCAGAGGATGACCTTTATCCTTTGTCCACTATAATAACATTTGATTGAATTAAAAAGATAAATAATATACTTTTAAATAAATTGTATACTATATATAAAGTAAAACACATACTTAAGCATCAACAGCTCAAATTTTTTTTTTCACATTTATGTTTTGAGCATGAACATTCTCTAATAATTATCAATTTTTTAATAATATCTATAAAATATAGACATAACTATTGAAAATTTTATCCCAAAGCCAATCATCTAAATTATAGATGATGGTGCTTATTATAAATGTATATGAATTATTAATAAATAAAAGTTATTCTGGCTGACTCGTCATATAGTGTACATCTTCTAATGAACCCTTATGATATGATGAAGTTCTTAGAACTATATTAACTCGATAAAAAAAAATTTATCATTTAGTCCTTAAAACTTATTCATAACCAAATGATATGCTATTACTAGGATAATAGCTATATCGAGTCGTTGTGTCCCATATGGATTGGTTGTCCTCTTAACCAAGGAGTGTGAAAATATTAGTATGGCATATAGATAAGATGTAGAAATATATCTGCACTGAATGTGACTATTCTAGAGTACTCTGCTGTCAAGAGTGTATCCGAGGACTATCAGGATAAATATCTCTCGGACCTGAGATTACCATGGTAACTTGCAAGCAACTCACTATACTTTGATGCCAGACTACTTGAATTTCTAATTTAATGATGAAAGATTTTTGGATGCAGTCAAGTACTTGTTAAGTTGGTGCATGAATCAAGATGGAATTAACCCCTTCAAGTAAAACTAGAGATATTGCATCACTGTATTTTAATTTAGCAAGATCTCGATCGAGGCAATCCATGTGATGGATATGAAAGATTGATTTATAATATAGATAACTTATTTAGGAATGACAATTAAACCCTAAGTCTTCCTGAGTACTTGAGATCAAAGGGATGAATTATATGGTAACCATATGTCTTTAGGTTCTTGGATATTGCTTTGTATACATTCAGCCTATCCGGATGTTATGTACCATTGCTAGATGATTATTTTTGATTAGCATAAAAAATTATTCTTATGCTACTGGCTTAAGTTTGAACCTTTGGGGTCATACTCAAAAGAAGTTTCGACTAATCATGTGGCTGATAAACGATTAAGAATCATTTAAGGGTTTAATCATCAATTCAATTAATGATTAACCTTGTACAAAAGTTGCAATAAATTAATTAGCAAATAGATTACTAATTAGCTCAATTTGATTGAGCATTAAGCATTGGATCAAATATAATTAAATTAGATTCAATTTGATTTAATTTGATTAGGTTATGAGATGACCTAATCACCAAGATGAAATATTGTAGGGTTTCATGCATAGATTTCGAAACTTTTTCAAAAAAAAAATGAAGCGGAAGACATAGATTAATGATATTAACCTATTTATGTATATAATCAGATCATTAAACACCTACATCTAGGATCTATGATATGATATAATGCATGTGTAAATTTGAAAATTAAAAGACAAAATTGTATTGATCATATCAATACAGATTTAGATCCAATCTAGCAAGTTATAGAGATTAGATCTCTATACTTGAGCATGGATCGAGAACTCCACTATTGATCTTCGTGGATGTGGTCATTGCTTAGAGCTGCACAGGACATCTGGCCTCTATAGGTTGTCCACACGAAGCTCCCATGCTGATCGGAGGTTCGACGATCAAATATTTGCGTAGGGTGCTAGCTCCTTGCAGATCCCTTCAGATGGTTGATCTAAATCATTTTCTTCAGATCTCTCAGATCCTCCAAGAGATGAAGAACTAGAGAAGGATAAAGGGGATTCTTCTCTCTAATCTCTCAATACAAGAGCAAAAAAAAAAACAAAAATCCTAGAGAAGAACCTTTCTTCTCTTCTTGCTTTTTCTCTCAACAGGATAGGAAGATGATGTCCTAAATAAAGCTCACTCCCCCTAGGAGTTTTGCACCCAATAACCCATGCCCCACTCTGATATTCTGTGGTGAAAATCTCTTGGAATTCCCACACCAAGGGTCTCTTTAAATAGGGTGGTCAAGAAGAGTCCTTATCTAGGTCAAATACCTAGAAAGGAATGTTTCCAAAATAAGAAACTTGGGGTGCCCAACTTTTGGATGCCACCCTTATTTCCCTTGGTGTGAAATACCAAAAAAATCATTCTAATATTCTTCCTTTTTCATGCCATAAATTGGATCCAATCTAATTATTTTAGGCACCTACAATGGATAGAGTTTGAAAATATCAAAACTCTATCAAATAGAGTCCTAGGTCAAAATAACTTATCTTATTTGACCTAGTCTAAATTTATTTCCAAACCAAGAGGGAGGGGACGCACATAGGGCCTCTTAGGCATGAGAAAACTCATGCAAAACTCAAAAATGTGGGAGTGGGGCATGGGGTGTTTGGTGCAAAGGAGGGAAGAGAGTTCCAGTCCAACTGGGCTCTCTTGTTCTATTTGATCAGACCAAATTTTAACCCTTAAATTAGGATTGGCACAACCTAATTAAAGATGATCCTAATCCAACTAAGAGTCCATTTAAATTTAATTAAATTTTATTTAAATCTGATTTAAATCCTAAGCCAATTAGAAATTAGGTGCACTCAAGTCCTAATCAAATAGAGAATTGATGTTCCTTGTAATTGGATTATCTCATCAACCAATTAGACTTGACCTAATCAAGTCCAAACCAAATCAAATTGAATCTTATATAATTAAACTTGATCTCAGCCCTAACACTCAATCAAATTGAGCTAATTAGCAATCAATTGCTAATTAATCTTTCTGCAACATTTGTACTTAATCAATCATCAATCACATTGATGATTTAATCCTAAAATGAATCATAATCATTGATCAACTATCTAATCAGATAGAAACCTCTTATGTGTATGACCCCATAGGTTCGAACCTAAGTCAATAGCATAGAAATAAATTTCAATACTAATCAAAATGATCATTTAGCAATGGTATCTGATGTCTAAATAGGTCGAATGTATGTAAAGTAACAGTCAAGAATCCACTCGAATATAGATACCATATAATTCATTTCTTTGACCTTTGTGTTTAAGATGACTCCAAGTTAAACTATCAATCTTGAAAAGTATATCCATAATATGTCTCAATGCAATCAGTCCTGTGACTCCTCATAGGGCTACTTTGGCCAAGATTTTGCTAAATTAAAATATAATACAATATATCTTCTGAAATTAGGAGTGATCAATCCCATCTTGACTCACACACCGACTTCACCAGTACTTGACTATGCCCAAAAATCTTTTATTATTGAATTAGAAATTCAGATAGTCCAACATCAAAGTACAGTGAGTTGCTTGCAAATCATCATGGTGATCTCAGGTAGGAGGGATATTTATATCCATATCCCTTCGGAGTAAATCTTGACAACAGAATGCTCCAAAGTTGATCATGTTCAGTACAGATGTACTCCTATATCTCACTTGCATATCATATCAGTGTCTCCATACTTCTTAATTAAGAGAACAACCAACCCATATGGCACACATGTTAGATGTGTGCCCTAGAAGCCAGATTGGCTGATACTTGTAATACACTTCTAAGAATAATTTTATAATTTTGACTATAAATTAATAAAAAGATTATTTTCTATCATAGTATGTATTTAAAGTATCTGTGATACATCCTTTGAGTTAATGACAATGATAATTCATATTTTCAAGAGTTAAAAATTTAAGACATGAATTTTCATAATTAACTTATAAACTGCTTTCGATCGTAGGATCATCACGAGAATGGTGATCGATTTGGAAGGTTGGTGTATGATCGCTTTCTTAGGATAGATGTGTCCTGAGTTTATGGTGTAGATACATTAGAGAGAGAGAGTACAGATACTCATTAGAGAATGAGAGTACTGAGCATGACCACCTCAAGTAGTCATAAGAAAGTCTACCTTCTCATCGATGACTAGCTTGATGCTATAGTGATATGTTTGGTTCTTTGATCTGAGGTGCATCGGTAGTTCATCTTAAGGGTGTTATAGTTTGACTACACTATAACTTAATCTTCTAGCCATTCAGAATCTTGAGGTATATATTGGCTATAGCATGTTCATTGTAGAAATTGGATTGCACCAATAGGAGATTTATTTATCTCGGTAGATGAGGAGTAGCCCTATGATAATCATGAGATTGAGTCCTTAAGCCCATGGTCATGGTAGAGTGAAGATGATAGAAAGAGTTTCTATTAGGATTTCATATTGGATTCGAATCAAATAATTAATTCATATGATGGATGTTGAGTATGACGAGTTTACCTTAACCCTAATCCTATCGGAGCTCAAGATAGAAGAACCCAATCATATAGGTAGCTGCACTAAGAGGTTTACTTTCAATTTTGATGGGTTGCCACCATATACTGCTTGGTGTCACTAGTGGATTTTGGAAGCAATTAGAATGATTTTGATGATCGATCATTCTAAATTATATGAATAAAAAAAGTTCTGATCCATCGAAAGGTATTTCGATGATTTCGATGATAGAGATCATGATATATCTCATTACCATACAGAATTAAATCTAACTGAGTCACACAAATAAGAGTTTAGATATAGATATCATCAATTGAGCTAATCTAGTTTGATTGATTTGGATTAGATCCAATCAGATTCAAGATAATCGTGCTAGCACACAATTGAGCCTGGCTTTCTTCTTCTGTAATCTTTTTGATTCATCACAATCAAGTCAAATTTGATTTGATTCATTCCTATATCTTGAATGGGTTTATTTTTATCTAACTAAAATAAGTTTATATCAAATTAATTATAGAAATTAAATCCATTCCTACTGCAATTGAACTAGGGTCAAAAGTTGACCTATTTGAGAGAATTGAGGGTCACCTGATTAGATACTTTTAAAATTTTTTTTAAAAATTATTTTGATCTAATTTTTGGATATGTGATAGGGCTCGAGTCGTGCTATGGGTGTGCCAAATTTTGTGATTTATGGTAGTGGTTTGACTAGAATTTGATAGAGTTTGATTTGGATTAAACTCTTAAGGGAAGAGTCCTAGGCGCAATGGACTCTTCCTTATCTACTCATGTCGCCCACTTTTTGAATCATTTTTGGCAACAAAACCAAATGTGATCTGGTGGTTTCATGTGGAGAATAAGTTCTAGAGTCCCAATGATAAAATAAATTGGTTATTTGATCAAAGTGAGACTCTATATGGCGTTAGATTTAAAACCCCTTCTCACGCCATTGTGAAGGCATCGCACAAAATATTTTCCATGCCCAAAGAAGCCAGCCCTCTAATATCCCATGTCCCCTCTATCTTCTCTCTCTCTTTTCTACACATCTAAAATGTTAGACATAAATCTAAGTAGAAGGTCCAAGACTTTTGGCACAAGATTCAGGATCTATGCAATGGTGTTCGTAAGATGGATGGGCAGTAGAAATAGTTTTGAAGGATCTATAAATCAGATTCAGATCTAATCTTTAGAGGAGAGATTCATGAGGAGAAGACATTTAGATCCTATCTGAGTAGATATCGGTAGAGGTTAGGCACGTCCGTGGCTTCTTCCAAAACCTCAAGAACCAATAGGATCTTCGCAGAGTAATCAGATTATCCAACAAGATACTTAAAATTTAATTTAATTTAATTTAATTTTTAATTTTTAATATCAAATCACCATGATCAAATTTGAAAACTCTTAGATCTAATCAGATTATAGAAATTTTTGTAGAAAAATCCACCTTAGATCTGATCAGATCTGGACGATCCTGCAGTGAAAAATTAGATTTTTCTTCAATTGGTATCAGAGCTGCATTAGCAGTTCTTCAGATGTATTTTGGATCTGATTTAATTTTTATTTATAATATAATATTAAAAAATTTTAGATGTCACATCAGATGTGATTAGATCTAAAATCAAAAGATTAAAAATTATATGATTTAGATCTATAATGTATGAGATGTATGACTAGACTAGGAATAGAATAGTTCTATATGTAGTCTAGATAATTATATTATTAATTTAATTAAATATAATTTTTGATCTATTTTATTTCTATTTTTTTAATATTATAATTATTGTAACCAAATCTAAAAAATAAAAAATAAAATTTTTAATTTTTAATTTATTCATATGAGATATGAAAGATGCATGCTTAGTCTAGTTATAGAATAGTTCTATAGAATATCTAGAATAGTTTTATTTTTGATGTGATCAAATTTAAAATTTTATTTTTTAGATTTAATATGTGATATTTTAGATCTAAAAGCATGCATGGTTTATTGAGCTATGATACATGAGATGTATGTAAGATATTATATGTTAGATCTTTTGTATATGTGATATATGATTTAGATCTAACTAATTTTATTTTAAAAAATATATTTTTGATTAAGGCATTCTCCTTGGTCGTCTGATCATAAGAATAAAATAGGATTTAAAGACCCTCTCCTCCCATTTGATGGGATATTTTTATGATGTGTAAGGGTGCTGCGTTCGTCCTTAATAAAAAATCAGAACTTATTTTCTGCAAAATTCTAGATCCTAAAATCCTAGGATTTTGCTATATTTTTTATTCATGAACCCAAAACTTAATTAAGAATTAAGATTATAAAATTAATTAAATCTAAAAATTATAAATTTTTAGATCTAAGATATCTTCATAAAATTGGGTTCAGGCTTAGGTAGCTCAATTAGGTCTAGTGGTTGATCAAATCGAATCAAGAGATGGTTAGATGGGATCAAAGAATGCTTAGAATTGACCAACCTAATAGGATTAAGTCTGAGTTATGATTGAATCACATTGAGATGTGACTCGATCAAGTCAAAATTTAATTTGGCTCCGCGGTTCGAGCCTGGATTGTAGGCTAATCCGATTGCTTCTGATTCGATAATTTGGCATCTAAGGTAAGTCTTATAGATATGACCGACTGATTTTTAATTGAGAGCTACTCGATCTGAATGCATTCTTATCGAGTTAATGGTATATATCTTCCATCGGTCTCACTTATCTGGCCATTTGTATCAATTCAGTTCTAATTTGAGGTGGCTAACAATTCGAGCCAACCCATGCCACTAGATTAGTCATAATTATTATGACTAAGTCAAGTCAAGTCAAGTTTAAAAAAACCTAAATTAAATCTTTCTAAAAAAATATTAAGTCTAAGGTCTTCCACCATTGTAAATATGCAAGCCTTTCTCGAGGTAGATTGTTCTCGATTGGATATAGTGATTCAGTTGCACTAAAAAGATGCAACCATGTCTATTATGCATTAGATGCTATGGATAGGAGGATGGGTTGAGCTTAATATTTCAAATATGGTGAGAGATCCAATTAAGAATCTAATTCGTACAAATGGTGGATCTGACTTAACAAAAGAGTGGAGCAATATTTCGGACACGGTGAGCTTCATGAATTAGAGATTAGGTTTGGATGCACCATGATTAGAGAATCATTAGACAAGAGTTATCCACTCATTGATTGACCCATCATCAATAACTGTTAGGAAAGGTAGTGAACCAGTCAGTAGGACCGCACCACCTACTAGAAATCTATAATCACAGAGATTTTCGCATCTCTACTAAGGGAGTGTAGGAATCCGAGTAAATAATGAAAGTCTAATTTATTTAAAAATAAAAATTCTAAATAAATTGATTAAGTTTAATTATAAAATCTAACTAGAAACTTTGACTCTCTATAGAAAAATATCTGCATCCAACCCACTAGCCCGTATCTTGGACACCCATAGACTGACTGGATCCAACTAGAAGGATTGACTTCAGAACTTCAAAATTATTTTGAATTTTAAGAAGTTGACTCATGTGTTGAAACAGGATCCTCCCACTTTACCAGCACGATCATCCTCTGATCAGAGAGCATCTTTGAAAAAATGGATGGATGAAGATAACAAAGCCAAGTATTACATGTTGGGCTCGATGTCTGATGAGTTACAATGTCAACATGAAGAAATTAAGACTAGCCACCAATTGTTGACTTACCTACAAGAGTTATTTGGTAAACAGAGTCGCACAGCAAAATATCAAGTCACGAAAAAACTTTTTAAGGCTAAGATGCGTGATGGGACAGTCAGTCCAAGATCATTGTATGATGATGATCAAGGACTTAGAAGAGCTTGAGAAGCTCGGTGTGAAGTTAGATCTTGGACCTGTAGAATTGATATTAATTCTGCATATTTTTGACTGATGCATATGGGCAAGTTCATCATGAATTACCACATGCATAAACTTCAAAATTACCTTGGCCTGAAGTTATGAATATGCTGGTTACCGCTGAGCTTCTCTATGAAAGGTTCTAAAGGACTCAGTTGCTTGCTATGGAACGTAGACTTCTTCCAAGAGAAAATCTTTTGGGAAGAAGAAGAAGACCACGAAGAAGTAGAAGGTAGTAGGTGGAAAGAAAAAGAAGGTAGAAGCCAAAGAAGAAGAAGGCCGAACTGAACAATAAAAAATATTTTCATTGCAACATAGACGGCCATTGGAAGCGGAACTGCCCTACTTACCTGGCCACCCTTGAAGAACAAGAAGGAAGGCTGGTCCTTCTGGAGGTATGCTCGTTATTGAGTCTAACCTTACGGATTTCTTCTGCATCCAGTTGGGATGCTTGACTCTGGTTCTAGTGCTCATCTTGTGCACTTCTATGCAGGGTCTTGAGGATAGCAGGAGGCTGAGGGATGGAGACATGATCCTACGCGTCGGTAATGGAGCAAGAGTTGCTCTGCAGTAGCCGTGGGAACATACCCTCTCTTTGATTACCATCTGGTTTAGACTTAGTTTTAAAAGACTGTTATTATGTGCCTGCAGCTAGCAGGAATTTGATTTCTGTTTCATGCGTAGCACAAGAAGGCTATGTGATTACCTTCTTTAAGGACCATTGTAACATTCTTTATGAAAAATAAAATTGCAAATGGTTTCCTTATTAAATGGTCTTTATCAGTTACATATGATGTTTTGTACCTATTTTAACTATCGAGCAAAATGTGAATGCCATAGGATCAAAGCGACCTAGGGAATAGTCCAAATGATAGATATCTATGGCACCTGAGATTAGGTCATATAGCAGAAGATAGGATTAACAAATTGGAGAAAAATGGGCTATTGAGTCCATTGACTTTTGAGTCATATCCAACTTGTGAATCTTGTCTTCAAGGCAAAATGACTAAACTCCCTTTTGTTGGACATGGGGAAAGGGCCACAGATCTCCTTGCCCTAGTACATACTGATGTGTGCGGCCCATTTGATGTGCCGGCTAGAGGCAATTTTGTCTACTTCATTACCTTTACCGATGATCTGTCTATGTATGGGTATGTGTATCTTATGAGACATAAGTCTGAAGCTTTTGAAAAGTTCAAAGAATTCAGACATGAAGTAGAAAAACAAACAAGAAAACCCATTAAGGTTCTTCGATCAGATCGAGGAGGTGAATACCTTAGTCGGAAAATTCCTAGACTATCTTAAGGAAAATGGCATAGTCTCTCAATGGACTCCACCAGGAACACCTCAACTCAACGGAAGGTTTCAGAACGGAGAAATCGGACTCTATTGGATATGGTTCGATCCATGATGAGCTTCACAGACCTTCCTGATTTTCTTTGGGGACATTCATTGATTAACTTCAATCTATTTACTGAATAGGGTTCCCTCTAAAACCATTCCTACCACACCGTATGAGATATGGCACGGTAAGAAACCAAGTCTGAGTCATCTCAGAATTTTTGGGGTTGTCCGGCTCATGTCAAAGAGATACAAGCGGACAAGTTAGAGTTTAGGTCCTTTAGAGCTCGATTCATAGGATATCCTAAAGAGTCATTAGGATATACTATTTCTACATTCCAGAAGACCACAATGTGATTGTGAGTCGACATGCCATCTTTCTTGAAAAATAGTTTATTCAAGATAGTGGCATTGAAAGAAAGCAGATTAAGCTTGATGAGAAAGTCTCACAAGTAAACGAGCTAAGGACCAAGTGGAACCAAATTCAGGTTGAGCCAATAAGAACACTACCTCCTCCACCTCGTAGATCGGAAAGAGTTTTTCATCCCCCTGAAAGATACTTAGGTATTATTTCAGAGGATGTAGAGAAAATGTTCCTCATAGGTAATGGTGCTCATGGTGATGATCCCAAAACCTACAACGAGGCGATATCAGATATCGACTCCGAGAAATGGCTTAGAGGCAATGAAGTCAGAAATTGACTCGATGCACTCAAACCAAGTCTGGACCTTGGTAGATCCACCAGAAGGTATAGTACCTATTGGGTGTAAATGGATCTTCAAGAGAAAGATTGGTGCAGATGGGAATGTGGAGACATTCAAGGCTAGACTAGTGGCAAAAGGTTATAGTCAATGCGAAGGCATTGACTATCAGGATACCTTTTCCTTTTCCCAGTAGCTATGCTAAAATCCATCCGCACATTGCTTGCCTGTTGCAGCCTATTTCGATTATGAAATATGGCAAATGGACGTGAAAACGGCATTCCTTAAATGGATATCTTGAGGAAGATATCTATATGGAACAGCCGCTAGGTTTCACATCCAGTGATACTGATCACAAGGTTTGCAAGCTGCAAAGGTCCATATATGGACTTAAGCAAGCATCTCGGAGCTGGAACACTCGTTTCAATGATGTGATCAAAAAGTTTGGTTTCATCAAAAATGAAGAGGAACCATGTGTTTTCAAAAAGGTCAGTGGGAGCGCTGTTGTCTTCCTCGTATTGTACGTGGATGACATCCTCCTTATTGGGAATGATATTCCCATGTTGACATCAGTCAAAGATGTGGTTGTCCAAGGAATTCTCCATGAAAGACCTAGGTGAAGCATCCTTTATTCTAGGAATTAAGGTCTATAGGGATAGACCGAATAGGATGCTAGGACTTTCACAGAAGATGTACATAGAGGAAGTACTAAAGAGGTTTAGTAGAAAAACTTAGGTTTAGTATGGAAAACTCTAAGAGGGGATTAATACCCTTCAGACATGGTATTCATCTTTCCAAGAAGATGTGCCCTAGCACACCTGAGAAAATAGAACGCATGAGCAAGATCCCTTATGCTTCTGCAATAGGGAGCCTCATGTATATGCCATGCTATGTACACGACCTGATATAGCCCATGCTGTGAGTGTCACAAGCAGATATCAGTCAAATCCAGGTGAAGAACACTGGACTTCTGTGAAATGTATCCTTAAGTACTTGAGAAGAACTAAGGATATGATGTTGGTCTTTGGTAATGGAGAACTCCAAGTTCCAGGGATACACAGACTCGGACTTTCATGTCCGATATAGATGATCGAAAGTCGACATCTGGGAGTCTGTTTGTGTGCAATGGTGGTGCTGTCAGCTGGAAGAGTTTCAAGCAAATGATGATAGCAGATTCCACCATGGAAGCAGAATATATCGCTGCATCAGAAGCTATGAAGTGAAGCATTCTGGTATAAAAAGTTTGCTGCATAGAGCTCAGAGTAATGCCATCGATGTCATTCCTCTGTACTGCGACAACAATGGTGCCATAGCCCTTGCTAAGGAGATGAGGTCTCACCAGAAATCCAAGCACATTCGAGCGATAATACCACCTCATCCATGATTACCTCGAGAAGGAATTACGTTCGAGGTCAAAGAGAGTCGACACTGTAGATAATGTGGCAGACCCACTTACAAAGCCATTGGAGCCAGCAGAAGATCGAAGCCCACCTTGAGAAGATGGGACTTAGACTTGTAGCCAATTGGCTTTAGGACAAGTGGAGAGATTGTTAGATATATGTGCCCTAGAAGCCAGAATTGGCTGACACTTGTAATACACTTCTAGGGGCAAAATTATAATTTTGACTATAATTAATAAAATGGGTTATTTTCTATCACACATGTGTATTTAGTGTCTGTGATACATCCTTTGAGTTAATGGTAATGATAATTCATATTTTCAAGAGTTGAAAATTTAAGACATGAATAATCATTATTAACTCATAAAACTGCTCCCGACCATAGGATCATCACGAGGATGGTGATTGATCCGAAAGGTTGGTGTACAATCGCTTCTCTTTAGTAGATGAGTCTTGAGTCTACGGTGTGGAGACACCGGAGCGAGAGTACAGGTACTCGTTAGAGAACGAGGGCACTGAGCGTGACCACCTCGAGTAGTCATTAGGAAGTCTACCTTCTCGTCAATGACTGACTCGATGCTGCAGTAGTGTGTCTGGTTCTTTGACCTGAGGTGCATCGGTAGTTCACCTTGAGGGTGTTATAGTTTGACTACACCATTAACTCGGTCTTCCTAGCCATATCAGAACCCTGAGGTGTATGTTGGCTATAGCATGTTCATTGTAGGAACTGGATTGCATCAAGATGGAATCTATCTACCTCGGTGGTAGAGGAGTAGCCCTATGATGATCATGAGAATCAAGTCCTTAAGCCCATGGCCATGGTAGAGTGAAATAATAGAAAGAGTTTCTATTAGATTTTCACATTGGATTCGAATCGAATGATTACATTCATATGACATGAGATGACTAGGGTTTGACGAGTTCACCTTAACCCTAATCTGATCGGAGCTCAAGATAGAAGAACCTAATCACACAGGATAGCTGCACCAAGAGATTTACTTTTAGTTCTGATGGATTGCCACCAGATATTGCTAGGTGTCACTGATGGATTTTGGGAGCAATTAGAATGATTTTGATGATCGATCATTCTAAATTGTATGAATCAGAAAAGTTCTGATCCATGGAAAGGTATTTCGATGATGTCGATGATAGAGATCGCAATATGTCTCATTACCATATGAAATTTAATCTAACTAGATCACATAAATAAGAGTTTGGGTTTGGATGTCATTAATTGAGCTAACCTAGTTTGATTGATTTGGATTAGATCCAATCAGGTTCAAGGTAATCGTGCTAGCACATGATTGAGCCTGACTTTCTCCTTCTATAATCTTTCTGATTCATTGCAATCAAGTCAAATTTGATTTAACTCATTCTTGTATCTTGAATAAATTTATTTTTATTTGACTAGAACAAGTCTAAATTAGATTAATTGTAGAAATTAAATCCATTCCTAGTGCAATTGGACTAGGGTCAAAAGTTGACCTATTTGAGAGAATTGAGGATCACCTGATTAGATGATTCTAGAAAATTCTCTAAAAATTATTTTAATCTAATTTTTGGATATGTTATAGGGCTCGAGTCATGCTATAGATGTTCCAAATTTTGTGATTTATAGTGGTGGTTTGGCTAGATTTTGATAGAGTTTGATTTGGATCAAACTCTTGAGGGAAGAGTCCTAGGTGCAATGGACTCTTCTTTATCTACTCATGTTGTCCACTTTTTGAATCATTTTTGACAACAAAACTAGATGAGATCTAGTGGTTTCACATGGAGAATAAGTCCTAGAGTCCCAATAATAAAATAAATTGGTTATTTGATCAAAGTGGGACACTATATGGCGTTAGATTTAAAACCCCTTCTCATACCATTATGAAGGCATCGTACAAAATATTTTCCAAGCCCAAAGGAGATGGCCCTCTAATATCCCATGCCTCCTCTATCCTCTCTCTCCCTCTCTTTTATATGCCTAAAAAGTTAGGCACAAATCTAAGTAGAAGGTCTAAGGCTTTTGGCACAAGACTCAGGATTTATGCGACGATGTTCGTGAGACGGACGGGCTATCTTCAAAAATAGTTTTAAAGGATCTATAGATCAGATTTAGATCTAATCTTTGAAGAAGAGATTCACGAGGAGAATACATTTAGATCTTGCCTAAGTGGATACCAGTAGAGGCCAGGCATGTGCATGGCTCCTTCTAGAACCTCAGGAACCAACAGGATCATCATAGGATAATTAGATTATCCAATAAGGTACTTAAAATTAAATTTGATTTAATTTTATTTTTAATTTTTAATATCAAATTACATGATCAGATCTGAAAACTCTTAGATCTGATCAAATCATAGAAATTTTTGTAGAAAAATCTACCTCAGATCTGATCAGATTTGGATGATCCTACAGCGAAAAATCAGAATTTTCTTCCACACAATGATCTACACTTGATAAACATTGTCATCCTGGGTAATAAGGTATCATTTGATCGTAAACAAATTTAAGGATTAAATGATAAATTCTTCTTTATCGAATCTAAATAGTCTTAAGAACTTCATCACAACACAGGAGTTCATAAAAGAAAGATGCACAATTTATGATGAACAAGCCAAAATAAATATTTTATTTATAAATCATATATAATTTATAAAATTAGCTCAACCATCAACAGACTGATGATTGACTTTGCAACATAATTTTTAATAATTTTTACTTATCCTAAAGCCACTCAGTATAGTATCTTATATCCATCTTTGACTTGTGATCATCGAACTCCTTTAGCATAAGCTTTAGTGAATGGATCGATTAGGTTCTCCTTTTCATCGATCTTCTAAAGGTCGACGTCACCTTGATCCACGATCTCTTAGACAAGATAATAGCAATGCAGAATATGCTTCATTCGCTGATGTGCTTTCGGTTCCTTCACCTGAGCAATGGCTTCAGTACTGTCATAGTAGAGCAAGACTGGACCATTTAGAAAGGATGCCACTTCAAGTTCGATGATGAATTTTTTCAGCCACAATTTTTTGGGCAGCAACGAATACTATAATATATTTTGCCTCACAAACTGAGTTGGCCATAGTGGCTGCTTAGAACTTTTCCAGCAGATAGCTCCACCATTAAGGATAAACACATAACCCAACACACTTTTGCTATCATCATGATCAGATTGAAAACTGGAGTCTATAAACCCCACTAGTTTTAAATCTGACTCATCATATACTAATCACTAGTTCTTAGTATTTCTCAAATACTTAAGGATGATTTTCACAACCTTTTAATGGTTCTTTTCTAGTTCAGATTGGTATTTACTCACTACTCTTAGTGAGTATGCCATATCTGGTCTCATACATGTCATAGCGTATATAATAGAATCTACTGCCAAGGATATATTTTATCCATATGTTCTCTCTTGAGGTATTGTCGGATAATCCCTCTTCGAGAGAGAAATTTCATGGCCTATCAAAAGAGCCCTTTTGAAAATTTTTTATGTTGAACTGCTTCGACATGGTGTCAATGTACATGGATTGGGACAATCCATGCAACCTCTTAGATCTATCCCTATAGATCTTCATCCCTAGGATGTAGAATGTTTCTCCCAAATCCTTCATGGAGAACTAAAATAACAACCAAACATTTATTCCCTGTAATGCAGGGATGTTATTCCCAATTAAAAGAATATCATCCACGTACAACACAATAAATACTACTGAACCATTTGCCCACTTGTATATGTAGGGCTCTTCTTCATTCTTAATGAAGCCACATATTTTGATCATCTTATCAAAATGCATGTTCTAATTTCGAGATGCCTGCTTCAATCCATAAATGGATATCTGAAGCTTGCACACCTTAAACTCATCTTTGGATGTGAACCCTTCAGGTTATATCATATAGACCTTTTCGTCCAACTCTCCATTTAGAAAAGCTGTCTTCACATTCATCTACCAAATTTCATAGTCCAGATAAATAGCTATTGCAAGCATAATCCGAATGGATTTGAGTATTGCCATAGGAGAAAACATCTCATCATAGTCTATACCATAATGTTGATGATATTTCTTGGCAACCAGATGGGCTTTATGTTGGGAATGCATGCTCTTCCCACACGGATCGGCATGGCCATCGGTGATTAGCCAAGCAACAAAGAAGTACTTCTCAGAGATTTCTATGGAAGCACGATCAAATAATTCAAAAAATAGAGAAGAAGAGAAGAAGAGATTTCTGAGAGAAAAGAGCTTTTATTTAGTATATTTCAGCACTCTTACAACCTTGACCTGGTTTCAGTATATATACTTTACAAAGGATCAAGTCCAAGCTTATAGAAAAACTCTTCAAATCCAAACAATCCACATACATAAAATAATAACCCACAAAAACTGAGCCAGCCCAATTTCATGCTGAGCCAGCTAACCTATGACTGAGCCGACCTAGTTGTGTATCATGCCAACAGTCCAAAAATGCTACTTTCTATCTGAATGTTTTTCTAAGACCTAGCCGATCCAGTCCTGGACTAAGTCGACCTAGTTCCCAACTTAGCCAGTTCAGTCTCAGGGTGAGCTGACCCAGTTTCTAAACTTTGCTAGGAGAGCTGATTTCTCTTCCAACTCGCTCCCATTTTTTCATGACTTGTCTTCTTATGTTTTCAAGACTTAGAAATGCCACTTCTAAGCTCACATTCTCCACCTTGGTACTTTTAAGTGTTTATGAACTCATCTCTTCTTAACAGACCCATCCGTGCCACACACTTTGAAAGTTGTCATTGGAGAGTACCTTCATGAGTGCATCAGATTGATTCTTCTTGGTATGGACCTTCATCAGTTCCACTTCACCTTCCTCCACTAGCTCTTTGATCCTATGGTACCTCATATCTATATGCTTTGTGCGCACATGATAGACTGAGTTCTGTGCCAACAGCAGAGCACTCTGACTATTACTGAATAGTATAACCTTGCTCTGCTCCACCTCCAACTCATCAATTAGCCTCCTAAGCTAAAGAGCTTCCTTTGCAGCCTCTGTTATCCCAATGTACTCGACCTCTATGGTAGACAAGGCCATGATAGGATGAGGTTGATCTCCAAGACAACCAGTTTCACCATATACGGCAGAAGCAGATATTAGTAGTAGACCTTCCTTGTATAAGATCACAGCATAATTTTGCATCACAAATCCCTTTCAGAGGACCTGAAACCTTCACACATTCTTCATGATTATTTTTCCAAATCCTTCCGGCTGCCACCAAATACCAAACCAATCCATATTCTTATTCATAACAGATATCTCATATCCCATTTCCAATGCTTTCCCAGAGTTCCTTCCTAGGGTTAGCAATGTATGTACTAACCGTGCTCACTGCATGTGCTATATCTGATCTACAGTACACCATAGTGTACATCACACTACCTATAGCATTTGCATAGGAAACTCATTCCATGTACTCTCTCTCCTCTTATGACTGAGGGCTCTGTAACTTGGAGAGAGACATACGGCTCGGCAATGGTGTCTCTGCAGGTTTGGCCTTCTTCATCCCAAATATTTTCAGAATCTTCTGGACATACTTTCTTTATGATAAATGGAGCACTCCTTTGCACCTATCTATGCAAATCTCCATTCCAAGGATTTTCTCAGCTGAACCCAAATCCTTCATCTCAAACTCAGATGATAATGCTCTTTTCAATATTTTCACAGCATCAATGCTTCTACTGGCTATGAGTATATCATCTACATATAATAATAGGTACATGGTATTCTCTTTATCTACATCCTTGACGTAGATACAACAATCATTTTTACATATGTTGAAACCCAGGCTCAAGACAAAGCTATCAAACCTTTGATACCACTGATGAGGAAATTATTTCAAGCCATACAAAGACTTTCTGAGTAAACACACCTTTTCTTGCTTTCCCATCTTAATGAAACCATCTGGCCGCTTCATGTAGATTCTTTCCTCCAAAGTCCCATGAAGGAAGGCCATCTTCACATCCATCTGTTCTAATTCTATGTTATGCTGTGCCACCAGTGACAGCAAAACTCGAATAGATGTATGATGCACCATAGGAGAGAAAATTTTTGTGTAATCAATCCCTTTCCTTGGTGAGTATTCCTTTGCTACCAACCTTGCTTTGAATCTGATCAACCTTGTTCTAAACGTGCTTCTTTCTTTATGAACACCCACTTTGAGCCAATAGGTCGAGCACCCTCTGGAAGATCCAACAGCTGCCATATCTGATTCTTCTCAAGTGATTCCATCTTCTCCATCATGGCCTGTATCCATGAATCATGATCCTCACTTTTCATGGCTTCTGCATAATTCTCTGGATCTCCATTAGCAGTGATGAATGCATAGGAGATAACCTCATCAATGCTATATCTGACCGGTCTCCTAATAGTACACTAAGGCTTGTGTAAAGCCACTCCTACTGGTATATCTCTATCTGATGTCTGTGGCTACTCCTATACATTTGTCTAAACTACCGGCCCTCCATGCTGATTTTTAATCTGAGACAATACTTTTCTGCCCAGCTCCACCTTAATAGAAACACTCCTGTAAGTGGATGTAACCTGCATGCCATCATTCTTTGACTGACCACCGTTGTTCACCTCTGTTTCTCTAGTTCCATCTATCCCAGACCTCCTCAAGATGCTCTTCTCATCAAAGATAACATTCCTGCTGATCACTAACTTTGGTGCTTGAGAGTCCCACAGCAAGTACCCCTTGACTCCTTATGGATATTCTATGAATGTCATCTTTTATGATTTCGGATCTAATTTGCTCCTCTTGGTTGCCTCCACATGTGCATAGGCTGTGCAACCGAAGACTTTTAGATGGCCATGCTTCACTTTCTTTCCACTTTAGACCTCATTTAGAATGCCTCCATTCAGCTTATAATGAGGGGGTCTGTTCAAAAAAAATAAGAAAAAGTTAGAGCATCACCCCAAAAGAACTTTGGGAGTAATGTCTGTAGCCTCAAACTCCGTGCCTTCTCAGGCAGTGTTCGATTCATCCTTTTCACGATACCATTATGTTGGAGAGTCATCTTCATTATGCAATGGTGTTTGATGCCATTTTTCTTATAGTACCTTCTGAACACCAGGCTAGTATACTTCCCTCCATTATCCAACCTCAGACACTTCACCTGTCTTTCTGTCTCCTTTTCTACTTCAACTCTCCAGGCTCTGAACTAGGCAAATACTTCTGATTTTTTTCTGATCAGATAAACACACACCTTCCTTGAGAAATCATCAATGAAAGTGATAAAGTATTTTGCCCCACCTCTAGCTGATACAGAAGCTGGTCCCCACACATCCAAGTGCACTAAATCCAGCACTCCCTCGCTATGCTTGGTACTTCTGGCAAACTTCACCCTCTTCTATTTGCCAAAAATGCACGGCTCACAAAGATCTGTGCCCTCCTTCTTTAGAGTTGGGATCATACCTCTTCTGCTTAGTTCAGTGAGCCCACGATCACTCTTATGACCCATCTGATAGTGCCACAGCTGATATAAAATCTACTCCTCCTGTGCCGCTGCTAGCACCTCTGTACTATCATTTACCACTGAGCCTTTTATTTTATAAAGATTGTTGCTTAGTCTTCTACCTCTCATCACCACCAAAACTTTCTTGAAAATTTTCAGACATCCACTCCTAGCCTGGATACTAAAAGCATAATCCTGCTCCTCCAAGTAGCCCAAAGAAATCAAATTCTTTTTCAACTCTAGTACATACCTGACATTTGATAATGTACGAATGATCCCATCGTACATCCTCATCCTGATAGAGCCAATTCTAGCTACTTTACATAGATGATCACCTCCAAGGCTGATACTTCCACCATCGGCCTTCTAGTAGATAGCAAATCACTTCCGATGAGAAGTATAGTGGTGTGAGCATGCTGAATTCAATATCTATATAGTATCGTACTTTATGGATCCATTTGATATAACTAGTAGGTCTTCTCCACTACTCATAGAAGCTGTATCATCTCTTTTGCTGGCCTTCCCTTTTTTTGATCTCAAAAAGGGATAATTTCTCCTCAGGGGCTCAGACTGATGACATTTATAATATTTCAATGTCATCTTCCTCTGATCGTAAGACTTTGATCTGCCCTTGGATTTTCCTCTTATCCTCTTCTTTAATCTTTCCTATCTTTCATTCATAGCCAAGATCTCAGACTTAGAATTTTCCTTGTAGATTATTTCTCTTTGCTCATTTGATCTGAGCATACCAACAACCTCTTCATAGTTTAGGATCTTCTTCCCAGAAACTAAAGTTGTTATTGAAGAAAAAATCCTGATTTCTCAGATTAGGTTTATTTAGATCTGATCGAATCAAGAGAGATATTTCAAAAATTTCTCTCAAGCATCCATATCAGATCTAAGATATTTTAGATCTAATTTTATAGATCTAATGAATAAAAATAAAAATAAATTAAATCTAATTTAATTTATACCTTGATGTTGGATAATCTAATTACCCTTTGATGATCCTACTGATTGCTTGAGGTTCTGGATCTAGCCATGCAAGCGCCTGGCCTCTACCGACATCCACTCAGGCTAGATCTGGAGATCATCTCCTTCTTTATCACTTCTCCAAAAATCAGATCTAGATCTGATTTGGAGGATCTTCAAAACTCCTTCTGAAGATCAGCAGTCGTCTCTGCAGCAGTGTTGCCTTCTTCCTTTCTCGTCAGCCTTTTTTCTGGCTGGCATCGCACCACACAACCTGGAGCCAACGTTATTTGGAATCATGGAGAGGAGAGAGAGGATCAAAAAGATGGCATTGGAGGTAGGAGAAAGGCAGCCTTGGGGCAGGGCTTAAGAGAGAATCAAAAAGTTGGCGTCGCGAATAGGTTTTTTATAGACCGCTGCCTATGCAGAAGTGCAATCATTCTGGCGACCAACTCGCATTGCTGTTAGTGCGAATCAGATTAAATCATTGATTGGGGATGACTATCACTTGATCCTAATAAGATAAGGCCCTCCTACTAAATTCATCCTTAGATTGCACCCTAAGATTGGATCAAAGTCTATGGGTAAGATCACCTAGATGCAATCCCAAGAAGCACTAGGAGTCCCATTCATATGGGACTCCAAGGCAATCCTATCAAAGGGCAATGCCCCCTAGGCTGATCGACCCTCTCTTTCTAAATTATAGTAAGGGACAAGCTCCTAATCCTCTCTCGCCAATAAGTTCATATAAATGGCAGATTCCAAGGGTCAAAGGTCAATGTTTGACAAAAGTCAAAAGATAAAATTAGAGGTGAGGAAAATGAGATGTTATCTCTCAAATTTATCTCATAAATTAAGACAACCTTTTTTACCTAGACAAGCTCAAGTCAGACAAGTAAAGTACCTGAGTGAGACAAAATAATTTGACTTAGTCGAGACAAATTTTAATGATAATAAAAGGAGAATGTTAGTTCAATCGTGTGCTAGCAGATTTTCTTGTAACCTAATAACTTAAATTAATTCAAAATCAAATTGAAACTGGGTTAGTCAATTGATGATACAGATCCAAACTTTTTTTGTGACAAGTTAGGTTCAGTTCTATATGTAATGGGATATTCGTGATCTCCATCATCGACATCAATCAAACTCTTCTTCGATGATCAACTCTTTCTGATTCAGAACAATAGAATAGGATCGATCATCTAAATCATTCTAATTGTCCCAAAATCACCAGTGACACTAGAGTATATGGTTGATAATCCATCAAATTAAAAATGGACTCTCGTTAGCTACTTGTGTGGATTAAGTTCTTCTATCTGTAGCTCCATAGATTAGGGTTAAGGTAACTCGTCAAACCTAATTTCTATCATATGATTTAATCTTTCGATTTCAAGTCATGTGAAATCTTAATAGAACTTCTTTCTATTATTTCACTCTACCATGGCTATGGCTTATAGGACTTGATTCTCATGAATCATCATAAGGCTGCTCCTCATACCGAAGTGGATAGATTCTCGCTTGGTGCAATCCAATTCCTAAATGAATATGCTATAGGCCAAACATACACTCAGATTCGAATGGCTAAGATCGAGTTGGTTAGTCAAACTATAACCACCCTCAAGTGAACTAGCGGCACCTCAGGTCAAAGAACAGACACACCTACTGAGCTTCGAGTCAGTCATCGATGAGAAGGTAGACTTCTTAGACTGCTCGAGGTGGTCGCTCAGTGCCCTCATTTCTCTAAGCAGTACTTACTCTCGCTTCGTTCTCTAACTCAATAGACTCAAGACTCATCTATATGAAGAAGTGATTGTACACACTTTTTCATCAATCACCATCCTCCTTTATGATGATCCTAAGGTCAGGGATTTTTAATGAGTTAATAAATGAAAATTCATGTCTTAATTTTAACTCTTGAAAATAAGAATTATCATTACATAACTCAAGGGATGTATCAAGACACTAAATACATATTTATGATAGAAAATAATCATTTTATTATTTATAGTCAAAAATTATAATTTTGCCTCTATAAGTTATTACAAGTGTCAGTCAATTCTGGCTTCTTGTGGCACACATTATCTAACAGTTATTTTTGAAGACCCCCATCATATGAACCTGGGATAGAACATAATAGGCAACAATGCCCGATCCTCCCTCGTCGACTCTTTAATATCCAAACTTCATCATGCTCTGAACACACACTGATATAAACCTTTGATATATGCAACAAGATCTCCGCCCTTCGGACATGCCTCAGACCTTATACAACTATTATCTTCAACCATAGCTTGTTCGTCATATTTCTTCTCCATTATGTGTTCTCAGGTTTCTCTTTAGAGCCTCTTTGCTGTAGTTTTCTGTGCAAACCTCGGGCAAAACCCTGATGGCCAAGCAACATCCAAACGTGCTAAAAGTAATTTTCTCAACTTCTCCAATTCTCATGCACTGATCTTTTTTCGATCATTCCTTTGTCAAAGACTTGAGATCCTCATGCCTGAACCAACAAGTTCTTTACTCTTTCTGCCATAGAGAAAGTTCTCTTTTACTTCGAATTTCTAACGAAAATTCCACCTTGAACACATTATCCCATGACTTTCAAATAAGTCAAGAACAGATCTCTAACACCCTTTAACGATACAGACACCAGCAAAACTACCCTCAAAGAAGATTCTAACTACCCTAGATCCTCTTTCCAACTCTGTATCCATGTTCCTCCGTGTAAACAATCTCCATCTCAATCCTGAGAGGACAACCATGAAGCAAATTAAAAATTTTAAGATAAAAGCCTAGTGTAGCAATCTATGAATGTAGTAAAACCTAGGTGTCTTCCTTCCTTCCATGCAACACCCCTCTGATACCAAATATCGAAAATGCGTGCTCTTTCCCACGTGGAATCGGCATGACCGTCGGTGATTAGCCAGAGCTAATAAAGTACTTCTTAGAGATTTTTGCAAAAAGCACGATTCAAATAATTCAAGGAATAGAAGAAGAAGAGAGAAATATTTGGGACAAAAGACTTTATTGAGTATATTTCAGCACTCTACAATCTTGATTATTTTTAGTATATATAACTTTATAAAGATCAAAATCCAAGCTCATAGAAAAACATTTTAAACCCAAAACCAACCAGGTATAAAAATAAGAATTCACGAAAACTGAGCCGACCCAATTTTAGACTGAGTCGGCTAACCTGCGACTAGGTTGGCTCAATCTAGGACTGAGTCGACCCAGTTGTGTACCATGCCAATAGTCCAAAAATATTGCTTTCTATCTGAATTTTCCTCTGAGACCTAGCTGACCTAGTCCTGGACTGAGTCGGCCTAGTTTCTAACTTAGTCGGCTCAGTCTCAGGATAAGCCGACCCAATTTCTAAACTTTTCTAGAATAGCTGATTTCTCTTCCGACTCGCTTCCATCTTTTTATGACCTATCTTCTCATATTTTCAAGACTTGAGAATGCCACTTCTGAGCTCACACTTTATAGGTCTCCACTTTTCCATTTGCACCCCTCTTCCTTTTGAAGACCTAGTTACATCCTATGGATTTAACCCCTTCAGGTGATCAACTAATGTCCATACTATTAGAAATTGTATCTAAAGCCAATACTAGGTTGGTAATGGTTGAGTTAAATATAATTTAATACTTAAATATAATGATAAAATTATTATTCTGACTTTTTATTATTTTTATGCATCTTTCTATAATGAACTCTTTTGTGATAAAGTCTTTAGGACTATTTAGACTTGATAAAGAAGAATTTATCATTTAGTTCTTAAACTTATTCGCAATCAAATGATACGTTATTACCTAGGATGATAACGTATGAGTGTAGGTCATTTGTGGTCCATTTAACGTTAAGTTGTCCTCTTAACCAAGGAGTAATAAAGTAGTGGTATAAAGCATGCAGATGAAAGTGTAAGAGTAATATTTTACTAACATGATCCAATTATGGAGCTTTCTACTATCAAGAGTTGCTCACAAAGGATATCGGTATAAGTATCCTTTAGACCTTAGATCACCACAGTGACTTGCAAACAATTCATTGCACTTTGGTATCAGACTATCTGAATTTTTAATTTAATGATGGAAGGTTACTGGGAGCAGTCAAGTACTTATTTAGTTGATGCATGAGTCAAGATGAGATTGACCCCTCCAAGTGTTAGAGCAAGTATATCACTGTATTTCAATTTAGCAAAATCTCGATCGGAATAGTCCCATATGATGATAATGAATTTTTGAAATAATCAAATGTGGATGATTTTTTAGGATTGGTAGTAACCTCAAGATTATCAATTTGAGATTGAGATCAAGGGGATGAATTATATGACAATCATAATACCACATGGTTCTCATTGTTGCATTCCAACTATTCGATCTTCCGCAAATGTCGGATACCATACTAGATGTCACATCGATTAGTTACAAAATATGATTCTTAGTGCTACCGACTTAGGTCGAACCTAATGGAAATACACATAATAGAAGTTTTATTTGATCTGATGGTTGATCAAGAGCCCTAATGGTTTAGGACTTTATTGGTCAAGAGTTTTCACTTGCATGAGGACTCTAATGACCGAGAGTCCCCATTGGAGTTGGAACTCTACCTTCATGGGTGCCATTGAAACTATAAATTCTAATATTTTTGGAGAATTAATTTAAAAATTAAAATTATTTGGATTAGCTTAAATTTGATTGACAATGAGAATTTGATACTAATCTGATTGAATTTGATTGATTAGATTTGATACGATCAGGTTAATGAGGATCGACCAATCTCTAAGAAAAGATTTTGATCCTGATTTTGATTAGGACTTGAACCTAACGAATTTTCTAATTTGAATTAAAAATTATAAATAGATTAAATCTAAATTGATTCAATTTGACATAGTCTAATTGGATCTAAAAAAATGGTTTGGTTGAAATCAATTTGGACCAATTCAAAATGAGTTTGAATTTAAACTTGCTTTCTGCCTTCGCACCATCTCATTTTGACCCATGGCTCTCCACACACTTTTGTTTTATGCATAGAGAGTTTCTCTGCCCAGAAGTGTTGTGCGCCTCCTATCCTTTCTTTCTTTAACCTGGTCCAAGTGTTGGATTGGTTCAAACTAAGTTAAATTTTTAATTCAACTTATTTGTTTTGTTAAATCCTCCTAACCCTTCTGAACCTTATTCCACTCCTCTGCGCACATTGGCTTCTCATGCAAATTTCTTTAATTCGTTTCCTTCAGAGTGTGGGGAATAGAAGGAAGTCACTTCTGCATGTCAATCTCTTTGGAGTGGGCACTATATGCAATAGGCAGTGGGTATTTAATATCTTGGTAGTCCTTCCATTATGGTTCCAGTTGGAAACCTCTTAACCCATTCCCCATGCATCCTACTATCAATACACATTCCACTATGCAATGAGGCTCCTTCTAATCAAGCACCGCATTGTTAGTGATTTTGAAGTCGGGCATGAAGGATTTGCCACAGTAACAATGAGAGTGAGATGCGGAACGGTAGACCAGCTTTCTTAGAGAGAATTACCCATGAGAGAGCACCTGCTAACGTCTGGGTATAGAGAACAGTCAAAAGAATCCTGCACGCCACTTTGTTTTCTTATCTAACGGCGAACACTTTGAATTGTTCAAAGTGTGTGCATATCTTCTTTCTAAGAAAAGATTTCTTAGTCAAATAGAGTGTGCATGAGGGCTTCCTAGGAGTGAGTTTCTTATGAGGGTGAGGACTTTAGTTGGTCACAAAAACCTTGAGAGTGAGACTCTAGGATTTCGGGTGAGCGAAGGTCCTAGGGTTAGGACTTAGGGTTCAAGTGGTGAGTGTGAGTGCTGAGTGCTGAATCACCACAAAATTCTCACCACTACCTCATCATCCCCTTAAGTATGTCTTTTGATTTTCTAGAGCATTCAAGAGATTGAGAAGAAGATGGTCGATCGGATCGACCAAGATCAGTCGTTGAAGGCCCCATTGAGTAGCTAGCACATCGATGGAGCTGGTGAGGACCAGAAGCTTCGTGTGGACCAAACGTAGAGGTTGGACGAGTGTGCAGCTGTAGCATGATGCAAGAGGTTCTTTTGATGGATTCGGATCGTGGAGATCATCTACCTACGCACAGATTTTGTATTCTGAACATAATTCGATTAGCGAATATGATTTGCTGATTAATTGCATTTAAATTTTCTAATACATATTAGCATGTCTAGATCCTAAGTAGGATTTTATGATATGATCATAACATGTGTAGAATTAATAGTAGATCAATTTTAACTTCCATTATAATAAAATTGTTTTTGAAAATGCATGCTTTAACCCTACATTGTTTCCATCAATGTTATCAGAGCAAGGGTTGCTTGACATGCTTATATATTAATTAAAAAATTAAATACTTATATATTTGATATATTAGATCTAGATAACTTAGTAATCGAGGATAAATGAGCCACTAAGCCATCCGGTTATAAGAGATAAGTATGGTTTAAAGGCCATCTTCTTCCATTCAGTAGGGATCCCTTATGACGGTAGGAGAACCATCGTGAACTCATTCATTAAGATGAATAGTGAAAGAATTTTATTTATTAAAATGGTTTTAATTAAAAGTTAAATATGAATATATTAGATTAGATCTAAAACTTAATTCATGATTTAATTTTTATTGTGCTTTATTTTCAGTTATGAAACTAGTAATAGGTTGTTGTTTATGAAATGAATTGACCTATTTGTGAAATGAGTCAACCAATTTGGTGAACAAAAAATAAAAATCTTTTATAATTTAAAAATTATTTTTAAAATGCCAAATCCTAACCCATCAACCCAAAAACTTAATAAAAGATTAAGTATTGTCTCATAGGATCTAGAATTATAAATTAAAGATTCTAAGATAAAAGCATAAAACTATGGATTAAAGGATTAGATGAATTAGGTTCATTAATTAGATTAGGCCTTAAAGAATAGACTTAACTAGAGTAATTGATCAAATCTAACCAAATATTGAATTAGATCAGGTCAAGGACACTCTAGATTTAACTTTAATAATTATAGTTGGATAAGTCCATGTCTTTAACAAGAACCAAGTGGACTTGATTCATGGCTAAGTGGTCCAGTCCAAAATTACTAGGTTGATCACATTGAACCTAATTAACTGGTTGGTGTCTAAGATAAGTTGGTAGTCTAGATCAGTGGTTTTTAATTGGAAGCTACTCGCACTGATTCGATCTTTGACGAGTTAATGGCATATCTCTTCCACTGATCTCACTTACCTGATCGACATAGTCGATTAGAATCTGATTAGATCACTTGGTGATTCAAACTGACCCATGTTACTAGGAATCACTTTGACTGATTTCAATCAGTAAGATTGAATTAGGTGTCCATGGATCAAATTTGATCCTAGTCCTCATCTATTGACTTAATGAAGTTAGTGGGAGGATTTGACTTGGTGAAGTCAGTAGGAGTAAATTGATTAGTGTCTTTTCTATCCTTAAGTCACATGTAACCTAAATCCTCTAAATTATTAGATTCTTAAAAATGACTAAGTTATGGAGATAACTGAGTTATAGCCTTCTATTAAGGTGGATGGCAATAGGTCCAATTTTCTAGGTAGATATTGGAGGTGCCTTACACCTAGTATTCATTTGGATGTTGGAATTATTGTCCATCATATGATGATTAGGTTACACTCTCTAAATGGCAATTAGGTTGGCCAGAGCTTTCCTCAGACTTGATCATCATTTGTTTGATGCATCAAACTCAACCATGTTAATGGTTGGATGTAATCAGACCTTTTTAGTGGAGGCCATAGCCTACTGAATTGACTTTTGAAGCAAAATTAAAATATAAAAAAATATTTAAAAAAATAATTAGTTATGAACCTATCTATAGATGCACATGGATTGGCCAGAGCTTTCCTCAGACCTATTTGTAGTCTATGTGGATTCTAGTACCCACTAAGGAGTTAGTATAATTTTTCAAATTAGAGGTAGAAGCTATCAATTCATAAAAAATAGTAGAAAGATCTTTAGACTAAAATCCAAGTCTTTAGAATTAATTAATTCAAGTACTAATAAGATTTCATATTTTTCTTTCAGATAAATAGAATGACTAGTGTAAGTCCGCTCTGTTCACTATTGGACAGTGACAAGCTTTTAGGATATAATTACGAGGAGTTTAGTATTGACCCTAATCAAGCAGACTCGAAGAGAAATTATCCTCTTGATCCAAATAAGCTGAACAGGAGAAATCAGCAAATGGTTGCTCGTTAAGGTTGTTATATGATAACATCTTGTAATTTCTCTATTTATGATATATCTACCTGGGTATTAGATACTGGGAGTCCAGTACACATATGCAATTCGCTGCATGGACTTTAAATTGGTAGAAAATTTGAGAACGATGATAGATTTCTTAATGTTGTGGATGGAAGTAGAGCTCTAGTCCTAGCATTAGGAACTCTTAGGCTTATTTTCAAAATTAATAGTATTGTTCTAAGTGACTAAGTGACTGTCACTATTGTCCATCTTTTATGATGAACATAACAACTATTAGGCTTTTGACCCAAGATGGTTATTGTTTATTAATAAAAAAATTATTGTAATATCATTATGAATGATGTTACAGTAATGTGAGAATAATTAAGAAATGATATTTATGTTCTATCGCAATCTATTAGTGTAATGTTTACATCAAATAAACATCCAAAACTAAATAATGTCACCGATCTCTATCTTTGGCACTATAGGCTCGGTCATATAAACAAGAATAGAATCAACAGATTAGTCAAGAAGCATATCTTTGACATCGATGATTGTAAACCATTGACTATCTGTGAGTTTTGTCTTCTTAGTAAAATGACCAAATCATCTTTTACTGAAAAGGATGAGCGAGCCAATGAACTTCTAGGCCTAGTACATATTGATGTATGTGGACCTATGAACATATGTGCCAGAAGCAAGTTCTACTACTTTATCATATTTACTAACGATCTATCAAGATATGGATATGTCTATCTTATGAAAAGTAAATCTGATTCATTTAAAATATTTAAACAATATTGCAATGAGGTAGAAAAATAACTTAGAAAGAGTATTAAAACTCTTCAGTCAAATTGAGGAGGTGAATACCTTCCTAATGATTTTTTGACATATATAGGAGAGAATGAGATTCCCTCATAATGGACCCCTTTTGAAATACCACAGCATAATAGTGTATCCGAAAAGAAGAATGGAACCTTATTGGACATGGTTCAGTCTATGATGAGGTTTGTGAGTCTGTCTATTTCTTTCTAGGGGTATACACTTGAGATTGCTTATTTTATTTTGATCAATGTTTCGAGCAAGTCTGTTGCAAAGACTCCATATGAGATATAGACTGAGCATAGGCCGACACTCTCATCTTAGGGTTTGGGGATGTCCGACTTATGTTAAACATTTACAGTCAGAAAAGCTTAGACCTAGGTCCGATAAGTGCTTATTCATAGGGTACCCTAAGAAAACTAGGGATTATTATTTCTACCTTTTTAAAGAATAAAAGGTGTTCATCAGCAATAGGATAGTCTTTTTGGAAAAGGAGTTTCTTATGGAAAGAAATGCTGCCTCTAATGTTAAACTTAGTGAAGTTCGATAGGTAGAAGAACCAACACATTCTAGTGAACTTGCGAAACTGAATTTGATAAGATCAAATCTAGAGCCCGTTGTTGAGGCATCTTTAAGGAGATCCAGTAGAGTACCACGTCAACTAGATAGATACTATGATTTTTTGGTCCGAGATGGTGATCCTATTGAACTCGATGAGAATGATCTAATCACCTACATGGATGCCATGCAGAGGACTAACTCCGATAAGTGGCTGGAAGCCATGAAATCTAAAATGGAGTCCATAAAGGTCAATAGTATATGGACACTGGTTGATCTACCTGAAGGGATAAAATTCATTAGATGTAAATAGATTTTCAAAAGAAAAAAGGGTGTAGACAGAAATGTGGAGACCTATAAAGCCAATCTGGTTGCTAAGAAATATCATCAGCATTATGGTATTGGAATATCATCAGCATTATGGTATTGACTATGATGAGATATTTTTTCTAGTGGTAATGCTCAAGTTCATTCGGATTATGCTTGCGATAGCAGCACATTTGGATGATGAGATCTAGCAAATGAATATAAAAACAATTTTTCTAAATGAAGAGCTAGATGAAGAGGTGTATATGATATAGCCTGAGGGTTTCACATCCATAGATGAGTCCAAGGTGTGCAAGTTTCAGAGATCCATTTATGGATTGAAGCAGCATCATAGAGTTGGAACATGCATTTTGATAAAGTGATCAGAACGTATGGCTTCGTTAGGAATGAAGAGGAATCCTGCATCTATAAATGGGCTAATAGTTTTATAATAGTATTTCTTGTACTATATGTGGATGATATTTTTTTAATTGAAAATGGCATCCTTGCACTACAGAGAATAAAGGTTTGGCTATCATCGCAATTCTCCATGAAGAACTTGGGAGAAGCTTCCTACATCCTGAGGATAAAGATCTATAAAGATAGATCTAAAAGGTTGCTTGGGTTATCCCAGTCCACGTACATTGATACCATGCTGAAGATGTTTAGTATGGAGAATTCTAAGAAGGCAATCTCTCGATTGGCCATGGAATTTCTCTCTCAAAGAGGGATTGTCCAACAACTCTTCAAGAGAGAGCATATGAGTAGAATACGATATACTTCGATAGTGGATTCTATTATGTATGCTATGATGTGTACAAGATCAGATGTGGCATACTCAGTAAGGATAGTGAGTAGATACTAGTCTGATCCAAGTGAGAATCATTGGAAGGTTGTAAAGATAATTTTGAAGTATTTAAGAAATACTAAGGACCCATGGCTTATTTATGGAGATGCTGACTTGAAATTTGTAGGATATACTGATTTCAGTTTTCAGTCAGATCATGATGACAATAAGAGTATGTTAGGTTATGTGTTTACCCTGAATGGTGGAGTGGTCTGTTGGAAATGTTTGAAGTAGCATATTATGGCTGATTCTATGTGCGAGGTAGAGTATGTCATGGCATTCGATGCTGTAAAGAAAATTGTGTGACTGCAAAAGTTCATCGATGAGTTGGGAGTGGCACCCTCCTTGGATGGTCCAATTTTGCTTTACTATGATAGCACTTAAGCCATAGCTCAAGCGAAGGAGCCGAAGGCACATCAGCACACTAAGCATATTCTACACCGCTATCATCTTGTATGAGAGATCATGGAGCGAGGTGATATTGACTTTTAGAAGATCGATGAAAAGGAGAACATGGTCGACCCATTTACTAAAGCCCTTAAAATCAAAGAGTTCGACAATCTTAAATGAAAGATGGGTATACGATACTATTCTGAATGGCTTTAGTCTAAATGAAAGTTGTTGAGAATTGTATCCTAAAGTCAATCATTTAGATTGTAGATGATTGAGCTGAATATAATTTATACTTGAATTATAAATAAATAAAATTATTATTCTGGCTTTTCATTATTTTTATTCATCTTTCTATAATAAATTCTTCTGTGATGAAGTCCTTAGGACTATTTAGACTCGACAAAGAAGGATTTGTCATTTAGTCCTTAAACTTGTTCGTAACCAAATGATACATTATTACCTCGGATGACAACGTATCAAGTGTAGGTCATTGTATGCCATATACGTTGGTTGTCCTCTTAACCAATGAGTATGAAGTACTGGTATGGCATGCAGGTGAAGTGTAGGGATATATTTCACTAAACATGATCCAACTGCGGAGCTCTCTACTGTCTAAAGTTGCTCGCAAAGGATATGGGTATAAGTATCCCTTAGATCTAAGATCACCATGGTGACTTGCAAACAACTCACTGTACTTTGGCATCGGACTATCTGAATTTCTAATTCAGTGATAGAAGATTATTGGGTGTAATCAAGTACTTATTTAGTCGGTGCATGAGTCAAGATGGGATCGACCCCTCTAAGTATTGGAGCAAGTGTATCATTTTAATTTAGCAAAACCTCAGTCGAGGTAGTCCATACGATAAACACTAAATTTTGAAATGCAATATGGATGATTTTGTAGGATTGACAGTAAACCCCAAATTATCCTTTGAGCATTGAGATCAAGAGGATGAATTATATAGTAACCATATGCCATAGGTTCGTCGATGTTGCATTGTGACTATTCAACTTATCTAGACGTCGGGTACCATTGCTAGATGGTCACATCGATTAGTACAAGAAATTAGTTCTTATGCTACCAGCTTAGGATTCAAACCTATGGGATCATATATAATAGAAGTTTCTACCTGATCTGATGGCTGATCAAGAGACCTAATGGTCTGGGACTCTATGGTCAAGAGTCCCACTAGATTGGAACTCTGTGATCGAGAGTCCCACTGGACTGAAACTCTATTTTCATGGATCCCATTAGACTGAAACTTTAATATTTTTGAAGGATTAATTAGCAATTAGATTGCTGATAAACTTAATTTGATTGAGCGATGAGAATTCGATCAAATCTGATTGAATTTGATTTGATTGGGTTTGACCCGATTAAGTCATGAGATGACCTAATCGCTAAGGGAGATTCGATCCTGATTTGATCAGGATCTGAATCTAATTAATTTTTAATTTGATTAAGAATTTATTAGATTGGATTAAGCTTAATTTAATTAGATTTGACTTAGTCTAATTGGATCAGAAAAATTGATTTGGTTGAAATCAATTTGGACCAATTCAAAATGAGTTTAAATTTTAAATTTGCTTTCTCCCTGCATTACCTCATTTTGACCCACACCTCTCCATGCATCTTTTGTTTTTGTGTGAGAGTTTCTCATGCCTAGAAGTGTTGTGTGCCTCCTATCCTTTCTCTCTTTGACCTGGTCCAACTATTGGACCGGTTCAAACTAAGTTGAATTTTGAATTCAACTTATTTGGTTTTTTGGTTAAAACCTCCTTACCCTTCGATCTTTATCCACTCCCTGTGCACATTGGCTTCTCACGCAAATTTCTTTGTGCATTCTTAGAGTGTGGGTGCGCAGAAGGAGAGTCCTTCTACACGTCAATCATCCTAGAGTAGGTGCTAGAAGTGGATAAGACTTCTACTTGAATTTTGAATTCAAGTGGAAACCTCTTAACCTCTTATCTTATCCACACGCAATATCCATTGATAAGTGCCCATTTAAAATGTGTTTTGAGTGAGGCATGCATGGATTTATGTGAACAATCTAAGAGGGGCATGGAAAGGTTTCTTAGAAAGAGAAAAGCTAGAGAGGGGTGCAAGTCTGGGGTGAGAAAAGTCAAAGGAATCCTATGCCACTTTGTTTTCTTATCTAATGCAGAACCTTGAATTGTTCAAAGTGTGTGCGTATCTTCTTTTTGACAAAAGATTTCTCAGTCAAATAGAGTGTGCGTAAGGTCTTCTTGGGCATGAGTTTATTATGAGGGTGAGGACTTTAGTTGGTTACAAATTCCCTGAGAGTGAGACTCTAGGGTTTTGGGTGAGCGAAGGTCCTAGGGTTAGGACTTAGGGTTCAGGTGGTGAGTGTGAACGCTCTGAGTATTGAATCACCGCCAAATTCTCACCACCACCTCATCATCCTCCAAAGTATGTCTTCCAATTTTTTGGAGCATCTGAGAGATCAAGAAGAAGGTGGGCAATCAGATCAACTAAGATCAGTCATTGAAGGCCCTGGCAAGGAGCTAGCACTCCGATGGAGCTGGTCAGGATCAGGAGCTCCATGTGGACCAACCGTAAAGATTGGATGAGTGTGCGGCTACAGCATGACGCACAGAATTCTTTTGATGAATTTAGATTATAGAGATCATCTACTCGCGCACAAGTATTATGTTCTGAACACAATTCATCAGCGAATATGATTTGCTGATCAATCATATTAAAATTTTTTAATACATTTTAGCATGTCTAGATCCTGAGTTGGATTTTATGATATGATCATAGCATGCATAAAATTAATAGTAGATTAATTTTAACTTTCATTATAATAAAATTTTTGAAAATATTTTCACAAATGCATGCTTTAACCCTACATAGTTTCCATCACATACATCATTGACCTTCATGAACTTCATTTTGAATTTTATAGCTTCAAGCCATTTCTCAAAGTCGGATCTCTGCATTGCATCCATGTAAGTGATCGGATCCTCATTGTTCTCATTGAGCTCAATAGGATCACCATTCCAGATCAAGAAAACATAGTATCTGTCTAGCCGATGTGATACTCTATCGGATCACCTTAAGGATGTAGGTACATTAGGCTCCAAGTTTGATTTAATCAAATCTGATTCTAGTTCAGCTATATATGTCGATTTTTCTATCTATCAAACTTTCTCAAGTTTGACCTTAGAGGTAATAGTTTCTTCACCAAGAAACTTCTTTTCTAAAAAGATTGCCTTAAGACTGATGAACATCTTTTATTCATTAGTAAGGTAGAAATAATATACTTTGATTTTTTTTGGGTACCTTATAAATATGCAATTATCAGACCTAAGTCTAAGCTTGTCTGTCGTTAAATGTCTGATATAAGTCAGACACCCCTAAACCCTAAAGTGTGAGAGTACTGGCTTATATTCTATCCATATCTCATATGGCATTTTAGTTACAAACTTACTCAAAATCCTATTAAGAAGATAACAAGTCGATTCAAGTGCATATCCCCAAAAGAAGATCGGCAAACTGGCAAAATCCATCATAGAATGAACCATGTCCAATAAGATTCGATTACTCCTTTCAGACACACCATTATGTTGTCGTGTCTCTAAAAGAGTCCATTGAAAGAGAATCTCATTCTCTCTTAGATATATTAGGAACTTACTGAAAAGGTATTTACTCTCTCGATCAGATTGAAAAGTTTTAATACTCTTTTTAATTTGCTTTTGTATCTCATTATGGAATCATTTGAATATTTCAAATAATTTTGACTTATGTTTCATTAAGTAGACATACCCATACCTAGATAGATCATCGTTAAAAGTAATGAAGTAGAAATATCCACCTATAGCACTTATGCTTATAGGTCCATATATATTAGTATATACTAGATCTAGAAGCTCACTGACTCTTTTATCTTTTTCAGTAAAAGGTGACTTGGTCATGTTTCCAAGAAGATAGGACTCATAGGTCGAAAGTGATTTAGAATCACCGACTTCGAGGATTTTCTCTTGAGTCAATCTATTTATTCTATTCTTGTTAATGTGACCTAGCCTACAGTGCTAAAGATAGATTTCAAACATATTATCTATTCTAGGATGTTTGCCGATAAAATAGATCATATTAATAGGTTGTGATAAAAAATAAATCTCATTGCTCAATTGGCCAGTAAAAATAGTAACATTATTTAGAGTGACATTATAAAAGTTTCTTTATTGAAATTTCATAACTATATTTGGCCAAAAGGCCTATAGAAATAATATTCAATAAAAATTTTGGACAAAAGTAACATTCACTTAGAATAGTAGTATGAGAATTGAATACAAGCTTTATGATTCCTAAAGTTAGAACTAGAACTGATCTTCCACTCCAACGTTCAGAAATCTCTCACCTTCTTCAAATCTTCTATTGACCTGTAAATCCTGTAACAAATTGCAAATATGATAAAAACTTTTGATATCTAATATCCAGTCAGTAGTATCACATATTGAGAAATTATAAGGAGCTATCATATAATTACCTTGTCCAGCAATAGATTGCTTCTTCTTTGGCCTGTTAGGATCTAGGAAGGCAATATACTAAGTACAGTTCCTCTTTCAATGCTCCTGCTTCTTACAATAGAAGCACTCTATCTGACTCTTATCGGGCTTGAATTTCTTGGTTTGACCCTGCACAGATGTCTCAGCATGCTCTGACACCTTCTTATTCTTCTTCTTGTTCTTTTTTCCTTTCTTAAAGAGTCGATGACCAGAAGAAGATCCTTCCACTATATTCACTGACTCTTTGTGGAGCTGGTGATCCTTCTCAAAATTCTGCAGCAATCCCAGCAAATCGTGGTAGTTAATTACAGGCTGTCATTTTAAAATTAGTAAGGAAGGGGAGGAAGGACCTAAGGAGTTTAGAATAGCATCTTTCCCAAGCTGCTCTGCAAGAAAAAGCCGAGCTTGCTTAGACGCTCAATCATGTCGATTATGTATAATACATGATCAATGACTGATGCTCCATCTCTCATCTGGGTATTGAAGATAGCATAACTAGTCTTGTGCCTCTTAACGTCATCAATAGTGCCAAAAGACTCATTCAATATTTGAAGCATGTCTTTTGATTGAGTATTCTTGGACCTACGAATAAACTCATTGCTCATAGCCGCCAGCATGATGCAACAAACCATGGTTTGGTTGTTGAGCCACTTTTGGTAAGTATCTCAAACTATCCCATGTATATTTGGAGCTTGCTTCTCAAGTGTCGGATTTGTCAGAATGTATAGAATCTGCTCATGCTCTAAGATAATCTTGTTGAAGAAAAAACTAGTTCCTAGTCCCACAGGATCGATCTGATTGAATTAAATATGCAATAAAATTTTTAAAACTTTTCTATGATCTAATCAAATCTGAGAGTTTTCAAATCTAATTAGATTAATCTAAAAATAAAAATAAAAATTAAAAATAAAATAGTGATAATGATTCTCATCTGATCTGATGAATGGTTCATCCTGTAGTGATGATCTGAAGCATCCAAGGTTTCGACGTTAGCTGCATATGCCCGGCCTCTACCATCATCCACTCAGGATAGATTTGGAGGTCTTCTCCTTTTGGATCTAATCTCAAAAGATTAGATCTGGAATCAATCTGATTTGCCTTTGAACCAAACTTCGATAGCAGCATGATCATCTCACGATCGAGATCTCCTTGACTCAATCTTTGCAGCAGTAGCAACTTGGCCCTTGCTTGCTGATTCACCCAACTCCATCTAATGTCAACCCTTGGTGTAGGGGTCTATTTATAGACCTAGCCCTAGAGTTCCTTAATTTTTGACTTTGAACGGATCAAAGCTAACATGCAGAAGGACTCTCCCTTGATTTCCACACCCACCATCTGATTCCCTTTTATTTTGTTGCACAAAAGAATCAAAATTTTTGGCGCCACCTTATCAGATAAGGTGGAGTGGGTACAGGGACTCTCTCTTAGGAAGTTTGAACTTTTCATACTCCCAAACCTTAGCCAACAAGGGCGCACGTCAAGAGGAGGTGTGCACCCTTTCTCTCTTCGTGAAATCCTTCTGGGGGTGCACACCCCAAGATAAACTCCAGGGGTGCACGCCCCTTCTCTTCTTTCCTACAAAGAATGGATCAAACTGACCCTTATCCTGACACCATCTCATGGTTTTAGGACAAGCCTTAATCTGATTAGAACAAGCCCTAATCTCATCAAGATAAGTCTTGATCTGATTAGAATAAGGTTTAGTCAGATCAAGACAAACCAATACAGGATTTCTAGATGAGCTAAATCAGATTTGACTGAGTCCAGACCAACTAGAAAGTTCATAGAAGAAGAAAGTCAGGTCCAATCATATGCTAGCATGATTTTCTTAAACCTGATTGGATCTAATCCAAATCAATTGAATAAGATTAGCCTAATTGATGATATCCAGATCTAAATTCTTATTTGTGTGATCTAGTTAGATTTGGTTTTGTATGGTAATGAGACATGTCATGATCTCTATCATCGACATCATCAAAATACCTTTCGATGGACTAGAACTCTTCTGCTTCATCCAATTAGAAATATCGATCATCAAAATAACTCTAATTAATCCTAAAATCCACCAATGACACCTAGCAATATGTGGTGGCAATCCAACAGAACCAAATACGAACCTTTCGGTGTAGCTACCTATGTGATTGAGTTCTTCTATTATGAGCCCCGAAAGGATCTAGGTCAAGATGAACTCGTCAGACCCAAGACCTGTTATATGAATGAATCATTTGATTCGAGTCCAATATGAAACTCTAATAGAAACTTCTTTTTATTATTTCAACTACCATGGCCATGGGCTACAGGATTCGATCTCATGATTATCATAGGACTATTTCTCCTCTACCAAGGTTGATAGATTCCATGTTGGTGTGATCCAATTTCTACAATGAATATGCTATAGCCAACATACATCTCAAGATTTCGAATGGCTAGAAGACTGAGTTATGGTGTAGTCAAACTATGACACACTCAAGATGAACTGTCAATGTATCTTAGGTCAAAGAACTAGACACATGACTGTAGCATCAAGCTAGTCATAGATGAAAAGATAGACTCCCTTCTGATTGCTCGAGCTGGTGATGCTCAGTGCCTTTATTTTCAATAAGTATCTGTACTCTTGCTCCGGTATCTTTATACTATAGACTCAAGACTCATCTATCCCAAAAAAATGATCGTATACCGATCTTCCAGATCGATCATCATTCTCATGATGATTCTATGATTGAGAGCAGTTTATGAGTTAATTATGATAATACATGCCTTAAATTCTCAACTCTTGAGAATATGTGTTATCATGCCCATTAACTCAATAGATGTATCATAAACACTTTATACACAATGTGATAGAAGAAATAATCTTTTTATTAATCATAAATTAAAACTATAAAAATGCCCCTAGAAAGTATTTTACAAGTGTCGGCCAATCTGGCTTCTAGGGCACACATCTAATAAATCTTTAACTTTTGATACCAACTATTGAAGTTTGGTCTCGTTAACTTGTCATTGTCCAATAATGATCAAAGCGATCGGGTAGTGGCCATAACTGCACAAATGAAAAACCAAAAATCTAATTAGTATATGATTTATTAAGCCTAAAGACTTGAACTTTAGTCTAAGATTCTTCCACTATTTTATATAAATTGCTAGCCTCTACCTCCAATTCGAGATGGATCTTTGTAGCTTGCAGACCTTGTGATCATCATCACTGGATGTAAAACCAAGAGACTATTCCATTTAGATATCTTCCTCAAGATATCCATTTAGGAATGCTATTTTCATGTCCATCTATCATATTTCATAATCCAAATATGCTGCTATTGCAAGCAACATGCTGATGGATTTTAGCATGGCCACTAGCAAGAAGATATCCTGATAGTCAATGCATTCGCGCTGACTATACCCTTTCGCTACTAACCTAGCCTTGAATGTCTCCACATTCCCATTTGCATCTCTTGAAGATCCATTTACATTCAATAGATACAATATCTTCAGATGGATCTATCAAGTTTTAGACTTGGTTTGAGCGCATTGAGTCAATCTCTGACTTCATTGCCTCTCGCCATTTATCAAAGTTGATATCTGATATTGTCTCATCATAGTTTTTGAGATCATCACCATGAATTCCATTTTCAGTGAGGAACATTTTTTCTATATCCTCTAAAATAGTATCTAAGTATCTTTTAGGAGAATGAAAAATTCTATTTGACCTACAAGGTGGAGGAGCTAGTGTGTGGATCGACTAAGATTGATTGGGTTCCTTAGGTTTCTTGGCTTGTTGCTCTTTGGAGACTTTCTCTTTGAGCCTCATCTATCTTTCGATGTCATCATCTTGAATAAATTATTTCTTAAGAAAAATGACGTGATGACTCACAATCACATTATGATCTTTCGGAAGATAGAAATAATATCCTAATGACTCTTTAGGATATCCGATAAACCAAGCTCTAAGGGACCTAGATTCTAACTTGTCTGCTTACTGTCTCTTGACATGGATCGGATAATCTCAAATTCTGAGATGACTTAGACTTAGCTTCTTACCATGCCATATCTCATATGGTGCGGTAGAAATGGTTTTAGATGGAACCCTATTCAGTAAGTAAATTGCTATCATTAAACTATCTCTAGAGAAACTCAAGAAGATCTATGAAGCTCAACATGGAATGGATTATATCTAATAGAGTCTGGTTTCTCCATTTTGAAATCCTATTAAGTTGAGACATTCCAACTGGAGTCCACTATGAGACAATGTCATTGTTCTTGAGATAGTCTAGAAATTTTTGACTAAGATATTTACCTCCTTGATCTGATCGAGGAACCTTAATGGGCTTTTTGATTTATTTTTCTATTTCATGTCTAAATTTCTTGAACTTTTCAAAGGCTTCAGACTTATATGGCATCAGGTATACATACCCATACCGAGATAAATCATCGATAAAGATAATAAAGTAGACAAACCCACCTCTGGCTAGCACATCGAATGGGCCACACACATCTGTATGTACCAGAGCTAGTAGTTATATGGTCCTTTCCTCATGTGTTAGGATTTGATGCCTCAAATTCAACCCATAGCAGAGGAGAACCCAGAAGAAGTATCCACACTCAGGTTGGCTCAAATACAGATTGAGTTAGCTCAGGCTGAGATTGAGCCAACTTAGACCATAGTCGAGCTGGCCCTCTTAGGCAGATAGAAAGTAGGTGTTCAGATGAGACACAATCGAGCCAGCTCAATCTCTGACAGAGCCGACTCGATGGAAGCAAACAGAATAGGATGGAAAATTCTGTTTGGACTTGAATTATGATTAATCCAAGGGATCTACGGAAGTTGCACGTGGACTAGATGTATTCTCATGATCCAGTAGCCATGAAGGGCTACGATCATGATCTGAAGGCTGGGAGACATTCTAAGACTTCATCAAAACTCTATTAGACTTGTATTAGGAGATAGAGCCCTGTTACGACTCTTGTGAACTACTGAGAAGAGGATTCTCAAGCCTATTTAAAGATTGTGATGCTGTGAAGAGGATGTGGCAAGGAGTGGCAAGCAATAGCACGCAGAGGCATGTAGAGAGGCTCAGGCAGCCATCGAGAGAAGTTCGATAGAGCACCGAGTATGTGCAGCCCATGAGAGGTTGAGGTGCTTGCAGATAGCAAATCTTGTAGCTGCTGAGGGTCTCCTTGGGGATTTTGAGAAAGCTTTTATGAGGATAGCTTTTAGTTGAGGAAGGATTGTCTATAATGAGTTGAAAGTAGATAATCTACTCTTGTATTTATTTCTTTTTCATTGAAGCTTTGTAAGCCCCATAGAGGTGAGCCTTTAGGCTAATCCACATACTTGATTATTATTCTTATTTTATTTTCTTCTTTCTTCCTACCACAATAATTTGGTATGAGATCCTCAACAAGTGATATCAAAGCAAGTTGATATCATAATAATTGATATCAAAGTTAGGTGGTATTGGAGCGCGGATTGTAGCAGTGGTGATAAAGATTGAAGAATATGGAGAAGACAAGCATAATTAAGATGGAGATCAATAGGTTTAATAGGGAGGATAATTTTTTCTTATGGCAAACAAGGGTAAAGGATGTCCTTATCTAACATGAATTGATCGATGCTCTCTTGTACGAGAAGATGATAGCCATCATGGAGGTGATGGATTAGAAATGGATTTAGATGTAGACGATGAGCATGATCCACTTGTACCTAGCGGATGATGTTGTGATCCATGTACTTGGCAAAACTTTCTCGATGGTGCTGTGGTTGAAGCTCGAGGAGTTGTACATGGCAAAGTCGCTCACTAACATACTATTTTTTTGGAGGTAGTTTTACCAGCTGCGAATGGATGAAGGCCAACACATGCAGGAGCATCTATCCAACTTTCAGAAGATCCTCACCAAGCTCCTCAATATTGACAAAAAAGTTGAGGAGAAGACTAGGGTGTTGGTCTTGCTAGCGTCGCTTTTTTCTTCGTATGAGTTCTTGGTGATTGCTTTCTTGTGGAAAAGAGCACCATCAAGGTGGACAAGATTATGATGATAATTCTTCAGAATGAGGTTCTCAGAAGGAAGAACCTAGTTTCGAGCTCAGATGGTGGCAGCTCAGCTTTGATGGTTTTTGAAGGAGTAGGTGGCAAAAAATGGAGCAGCAGAGGATCATGAGAAGGACGATCCACATCCAAGATGAGGGACTAGAGCAAGATTAGATGCTACCGATGTTATGAGTTGGGGCATCGAGTCAAGGATTGTCCACAACTCAAGGATCGGACGAGGGCTACTATGGTGATGGCCAGTAGCGATATAGAAGATAGTGATGATGTTCTTCTGATTACTGATGAGGTATCTACTTCTTCCTCCTAGTGAATTATGGATTCTACTTATTTCCATCATATATGTTATAGCGAAGAGCTATTTGACTCTCTGGAGACCAGTAAGGGTACTATATTTCTACTAGATGGATTAAGCTATGAGATCAAGTGCAGCGAGATGGTCAGCATGAAGCTCGATGATGGAATAGTGAAGAAGTTGGGTGAGGTCCGATATATACCTAGCTTTAAGAAGAATCTAATTTCATTGAGTAGACTGGATTCGACTGACTTCAGATGGAAAGCTAATGGAGGAATTTTGAAGGTCATGCATGGTAGTAGGATGGTGATAAGAGAAAGAAAGTATGGAGGATATTACCTCATGGCAGAAAGCCTAGTGTGAGGTGGAGCTCTATGTGGAAATGGTCGAGCATGAGATGGAGACTTGGAAGGACGACATGCGATGTCGCAAGGTAAAGTTTCTATTGCCGCAAGAAGCTACCCCAAGCAGGTCTCAGGTCAGGAAGATCACAGCCATTGATGGAGTTGGGATCGAGTAGCCTAGCTCGACTCTCATGTTTGCCCATCCATGAGATAGCAGACAATTGCCCTAGGGCATGGGGGTGAGAGGATCCAAAAGCTCTCAAAGTCAGGAGGAGGCTGAATGTTTCATTGAGATGAAGATTATTAGGATTTGATGTCTCTAATACGATCCACAATAGAGGAGAACCCAAAAGAAGTATCAATAATTGGGCTCGAGCCGGCCAGCTCGGATACGAGTCGAGCCGATCAGCTTAGACTGATAGAAAGTAGGTGTTTGGATGAGATGCAGTCAAGCTAGCTCGACCTCTGACAGAGCCGGCTCGATGGAAGCAATAGAATAGGATGAGATTTTCTATTTGGACTTGGATTGTGATTATTTCGAGGGATCTACGGAAGTTGCACGTGGACCAGATGTATTCACGCGATCCAATAGTCATGGAGGGCTGTGGTCATGATCTAAAGATTGAGAGACATTCCAAAACATCATCAAAACTCTATTAGACTCCTATTAGGAGACAGAGCCCTATTAGGACTCCTATGAACTGCTAAGAAGAAAATTCATAAGCCTATTTAAAGGTTGTGATGCTGTGAAGGGGCATGTAGCAAGGAATGGCAAGCAGTGGCATGCAAAGAGGCCCAGACAACCATTGAAAAGAGTTTGGTAGAGCGCCAAGTACATGCAGCCCGCGAGAGAAAGGCTCAGGTGCTTGCAGATAGTAACAGATGCATAGCATCTGGTGTGGAGGCCATAAGGGCAAAGCATCTTATAGCTACTAAGGATCTTCTTGGAGATTCTGAGAGAGCTTTTGTGAGGATAGCTTCTAGTTGAGAGAGGATTGTGTACAGCGAGTTGAGAGTGGGTAATCTCCTCTTATATCTATTTTTTTTATGGTGAAGCTTTGCATGCCCCATGAAGGCGAGCTTTTAGGCTGATCCACATTTTGATTGTTGTTCTTATTTTATTTTCTTCTTTCTTCCTACCATAATAATTTGGTACAAGATCCTCAACAAGTGGTATCAGAGTGACTTGATATCACAACACCATATCCTATAAAGGGTAGCTTGATCATTTTGCCTTGAAGGCATGACTCATAATCGAATATGACTCAAAAGTCAATAGACCTATTAGTTTGAATTTCTCTAATTTGTTAAATTTATCTTTAGCTATATGACCTAGCTTAAGGTGCTATAGATACCTTTCATTTAGACTATCTCTAGATCATTTTGATCCTATGGCATTCATGTTTTGCTCGACATTATAAATAGAAATATGTACATGTAACTAATAGAGACTATTATGGGTAAACCTTACTCCCGCCGAAGTTTGGTTTTGTACTCAGCCAAGTGTAACTCATAATCGTAGGAGAGCTTCAATCATGAACTCCTCCTAGATTCCTCTAGTAGTCGAACTCCTTATGGATTCCTCTAGCAGCCAGACTCCTCCCGGATTCCTCCAGCAGTCAGACTCCTCTCAGATTTCTCTAGCAGCCAAACTCCTTCTGGAGTTCTCTAGTAGTTGAACTCCTCCTGGATCCCTCCAGTAGCCAAACTTCTTCCGATCCCTCCAGCAGCCACACTCCTCCCGGATCCCTCCAATAGTCGGACTCTTCCTAGATCCCTCCAGCAGTCGGACTCCTTTCGGATTCCTCCAACAGCCAGACTCCTCCTAGAGTCCTTCAGTAGCTGGACTCCTCCTAGAGTCCTCGAGCAGTCGGACTCCTCCTGGATTTCTGTAGCAGGCGAACTCCTTTCGGATTCCTCCAATAGTCAAACTTCTTCTGAATTCCTCCAGTAGTCGAACTCCTTCCAGACTCCTCTAGCAATCAAAATTCCCAGTCGCCCAAGAAGGTCTCTGCATGAACTCGGCTCCACATACAAACCAACTCACCCACAAACTATCTAAGAGGAGTCCAAACTTCTTTGGTATTGATGTGACTCAAATATTCATCACCAACTGATGCATGCTGCTCCGAACTTAAACTATTAAATCCCAACGGACTGGCACACCACGACAACAGACACTACCCCCCATAACAAACTTCACATGGTTTCGAGTGACCCACCATTTAACAGTTATGACTATCGCTATCAATTTATTATAGGCTCCATCTATAAAAGAGATCCTCCAGATACATTTTTTTGAAGCTCTCTTCTCCATCTCGATACTCTGTAATTTTCTCTCCTGAGTACTCCATTTCTATTGGCCAAAAGAGCTAACTTGATCATCGGAGGATCTTGTCGGAGCCACCCACCCCAGGCTCCAGAAGAGACTTGTCTTGTAGGTCACCAGCAGTGACCTCATCTTCTCCAACTCCAGCACTCCTTCGACGATGCTCAGATTTTGCACCAACAGGATTGGCGCTAGAGGAAGGGCACTGAACCTTCATTTTTGAGATTTTCTTATTCTTAAAGGAGTGCTCAGTAGAAAATTTTCTTCTTCTTCTCCAAAGTCATCCTCCCTAGAAAAGATGCCTCCTAGGAAAGCTTCTATCCGTCGATTGATGGCCTCCGCGGTTAGATCCCATCTAGTTCTACCCACCCCTATTTCATCTTCGATGACTCAAGCTCCACCTACAGCAATGATGGATGCGGAGCAGTTCAACTTGCTAGTGAAGTAGGTTCACAGCCTCATGGAAGCGATGCAGGCCATGTAGCAGCAGCCTCCGACATTGATTTAGCTGGAACAGGCTTCTTCGGAATCTCGTGATCCGATCTAGGGGCGGCCAACATGGGCTAGTCGATCGGTAACCTTCGAAAAGGGAAAGCAGAGGGCTGAGAGCCCGTACTCTGATCATGACTCTATCCTTAGGGGGACTTTGCCTCCATTTAGCCAAAAAACCTTGGAGATCCATGATCGAGAGGATCTAAATCAGAAACTATAAGAGATGAACCGACAGATCGAAGAACTTCACCATGCTCCTTCCTCCCACGGTAATGATATTTGTACTGACCCTTCTTTTTCTCATTGCATCATGTAGGAACCTATCCCGTCGAACTTCAAGCTCCCTCAATTTGAGAGCTACGATGGGACCTCCGATCTGATCGACCACCTGGAGGCCTTTTGAATGATGATATTGCTCCATGGTGCACTAGACGCCATTCTCTATCGAGCTTTCCCATCCACCTTGAAGGAAGCCATCAGAAACTGGTAGTCGACTCTCAAGCCGAATACTATCTTCTCTTTTGATCAGTTGAGCCATCAGTTTGTAGCTCATTTTGTTAGTAGCTGCTATCCCAAACGAGGCTCAGAATTTCTCATCAACATCAAGCAGCAAGAGGGAGAATCCATCTGGGCTTATGTCAATCGCTTCAATGTAGCTGCTTTAGAAGTTCAGAATTTGGATCAGTCTATTGCTATAGCTGCACTAAAAGGTAGCCTTCAGAAGAACAATCTGTTGTTCTTTCTGGAGAAGAAGTATCCCAGAAATTTTATTGATATGTTGGCTCGGGTTGAAGGGTATACCCGAGCGAAAGAGGCCTTCAAGGCCAACGACAATGAAGCCATTGGAGAGCAATGAATTGGTGAGCTGGGCAGGCCCGCTAAGAAAGAAAAGTCGAGTGAAGCTTGGCCATACTCTCAAACTTCTCCTGAGTGCAAGCGAGCCCAAACTCCTCTTTGGGCTCGAAAGCAAGGAAGCCCTAATAGAAGGACACGGTGGGGCTCCCCTCTCCAAAGGTTTTACAACTATGCCACCCTTAATGCTCCAAAAATGCAAGTACTGATGGAGATCAAGGAGCAACTACCTAGACCAGAGAGGATGTGCTCTCACCTCGGCAAGTGCAAGTGCAATCCTAACAAGTATTATCTCTATCATCATGACCATGATCATGATACAAAAGAGTGTATCCAACTCCAAGATGAGATCTAGGAGCTCATCAGATGGGATAGGCTCGGTCGATTCCTACGACGTCGGTTCGAAGGATTGGAAGATTGGTCGAGGGCACTGCCACAGCCAGAACTGCCAAGAAGGGAGGAGCAGGAGCCAGATCGACCACCCCTCGGTATCATCAACACCATCTCTGGAGGACTTTGGCTAGGGGAGGCTAGCAGATCAGTAGAGCTCGAGAAGAGGCAGAGAACTGAGGAGCCCATTGCTTTCACCAATGAAGATGCCCAAGGAGTTCAATTCTCGCATAATGATGCGGTTGTAATCTCTTTAAACATTGTTGACTATGATGTGCGCCGCATTCTGGTAGATAATGGAAGCTCTGCTGATGTTTTATTTTATGATGCTTTCTCAAAAATATCTTTACCTAATAATCATTTAGGACCTATGAATTTCCCATTGGTAGGCTTCATTGGCGACGTTGTGCTAGTTGAGGGCATAATAACTCTGACTGTGGCTGTAGGATAATGCCCGAGGCTAGCCAGAGTGCAGGTCAATTTTCTAGTCGTAAAACCTCCATCTGCTTACAATGCTATTCTTGGCTGATCTGGTTTGAACGCACTCCGAGCTGTGGTATCAATCTATTATTTAAAGGTAAAGTTTCCAACGAGCTGCGAAATTGGAAAGATTAGGGGAGACCTGGCCTTGGCAAGGCATTGTTACTCCATTGCCTTACAGAAAAACATCCAACCCAATCTTTGCCCTGTTGATGGGTTGGATGTCCACGACGACCTTACGGAGGAGTGGGACAAGCCTATGGAAGACCTTGTAGTCCTGTCCTTGGATGATGGAAATGTAGAGCATACTATGCAGATCGGCTCCAACTTGGGGAGTGAGATTCGAGAATAACTCATCACCTTCCTTTGGAAGAATGCGGACGTCTTTGCCTAGATCCCAAGGGATATGTCGAAGATCGATGCCAAAGTTATGGAATATCGGCTGACTGCTGATCCCAAGTATCAGTCGGTAAAAGAGAAGATGCGCAGCCATGCTCTAGAAAATCAGAAAGCAATTGTGGAAGAAGTTGACAAGCTCCTCAAGACTGGATTCATCCAAAAAGTTAACTACCCGAGCTGGGTCTTAAATGTGGTACTCATCAAAAAGGCAAACGATAAGTGGAGGATGTGTATAAACTTCAAAAAGCTGAACAAAGCCTACCAAAAAGATAGCTACCCCCTACTCAGGATTGATCAATTGGTGGATGCAACCTCGGGCCACGAGCTCCTCACCTTTATGGATGCTTTTTTCGACTACAACCAAATCTAGATGACATCAAAGGATGAGGAGAAAATTGCTTTTATTATTGACCATGATCTTTACTATTATAGGGTTATGTCTTTCGGACTAAAAAATATAGGGACAACGTACCAGCACTTGATCAACAAAATATTCGAGTAGATCGGCCGCAACATAGAGGTGTATGTTGACGACATGCTCATCAAAAGTCGAGCTTTAGTGAACCATGTCGTCGACCTCGAAGAGACCTTCTGTACACTTAAGAAGTATAAGATGAAGCTGAACCCAACTAAGTGCACCTTCGGAGTGATCTTGAAAAGTTTTTAGAATTCATGGTATCAAGGTGTGGGATTGAAGCAAATTTAGAGAAAATTTAAGCTATTCAAAAAATGACTGCCCCAAAAATAATTAAAGAAGTTCAACGTCTGATTGAAAAAGTAGCATCCCTAAGCCGCTTTATCATGAGATCGATCGAGCGATGCATGCCCTTCTTTCAAGCTCTCAAGCAGCCAAAGAACTTCTGCTAGATGATGGAATGCCAACAGACATTCGAGGAGCTTAAAACTACCTTAGTTAACCCCTATTGCTGGCAAAGCCTGAGCCCAGAGAAGAATTATTCTTATACCTAGCAGTCTCCCTAGTAGCCCTGGCAGCAGTCTTGGTCCGGGAGGAAATGAAAGTACAGCGATCGATCTACTACATAAGCTAGGTCCTGAGGAATGCAGAGATCAGGTACTCCAAATTAGAAAAATTGACTTACGCTCTTCTAATTGCTACTAGGAGACTCTGACCTTACTTTTAGGGGCACTCCATAATGTTTCTCATGGATTAGTTAATTAAGACAGTCCTTCATCGAACGGATGTCTCCGGAAGAATCACAAAATGGGCGATCGAGCTTACAGAATTTGACATCAACTATCGACCTCGACCATCAATCAAAGCCCAAATATTAGCAGATTTTGTAGTAGAATGCACCATCCCAGATGAAGCCGAGCTTGAATAGGATGAAACCAATGTTCCATGGTTATAGCCAGACTCCCCTAAAGAGAGGGCCGATCTCCCTAAAGGTTTTTGGGCCGTATATGTGGATGGCTCATCCAATGCTTCTGGAGTGAGCGCAGGGTTGATCTTGGTAAACCTAGAAGGCATCATCGTCGAATATGCACTGCATTTTGAATTTTCAGCAACTAATAATGGGGTCGAATATGAAGCTTTGATCGCTAGGTTAAAAATAGCAAAAGAGTTAGAAGCGGACCAGCTTCAAGTCTATAGTGATTCTCAACTGGTGATCAGATAGATCAATGATAGTTATGAAGCTTAGGAGGAAAGCATGATAAACTTGAGAAGGTGAAAAACTTGACTCCAACCTTCAACGGTTTTAGTATTCAATGGATTCCGAGGGTAGAGAATATAAGAGCTGATCTTCTCTCTAAATTGACCACTTTAGCCCCAGTCGAACTGCCTAAAGAAGTATTTTTTGAAATCCTAAAGTGCCCCAGTTCAGAGGAGTCACAGCTTGTTATGCAAGTTGAGCATGAACTGAGCTAGATTGACCCGCTAGTTGCCTACCTCAAGGATGGAGCTCTCCCTCATGATCCAAAAGAAGCTCGAAAGCTTAGAAATTAAGCTTCCTGATATATTTTGTATGAAGATAAGCTATATAAAAGGTCGTATTCTCTACCGCTCTTGAGATGTCTTCGACCTTCAGAGACGACTTCGCATTATAGAAAGTGCATGAGGGAATTTATGAAAGTCATGTTGGAGCTAGATCCTTGTCATAAAGACTACTTCGGCAGGGATACTATTAGTCAACATTATACCACGATTCCATGGAGTATGTCAAGAAATGTGATTACTGTCAGAGAAATGCAAACATACAAAGACAGCCGACCTCCGAGCTTACTCTACTAAGTGCACCATGGCCATTTGCATAGTGGGGAATGGATATACTTGGCTTCTTTATAATGACATCCGGGCAATGGAAGTTTCTCTAAGTTGCAATCGACTACTTCACCAAATGAGTCGAGGCTGAATCATTTGAAGGAAAAATCTTGATTTTTCAGATCAGGTTCGTTCAGATTTGATCGGATCAGGAGAGATATTTCAAAGATTTCTCTCATATATCCAGATCAGATCTGAGATATTTTAGATTTAATTTTATAGATATAATAAATAAAAATAAAAATAAATTAAATATGATTAATTTGCATCTTGATGTTGAGTAATCAGATTATCCTTTGATGATCCTGCTATTTGCCTGAGGTTCTGGATCTAGCCATACAAGCACCTGACCTCTATCGGTATCCACTCAGACTGGATCTGGAGATCTTCTTCTTCTTTATCATCTCTCCAAATATCAGATCTGAATCTAATTTGAAGGATCTTCAAAACTATTTTCAAAGATTTGCAGTCGTCTCTGCAGCAGTACTGCTTTCTTCCTTTCTCGTCACTTTCCTTTTGCCTGGATTGCACCAAACTGGAGCCCAAAATTCCTTGGGCATGGAGAGAAGAGAGAGGACCAAAAGTTGGCATGGAGAAGGGAGCGGGGCAGCCTTGGGGCATGGGCTAAGAAAGAACTCTATAAAGGTTGGGTGCAGATAGGGTTTATATTGACCCTACTGCGCCATGCAGTGCCACATCATCCCAGCCAATCACGTTGCTTCATGCAATCAGATCTAAATCTGATTGGTAGGATGACATCACTTGATCCAATCAGATAAGAGCCCCTTCAATTCATTCTTAGATGGCATCTAAGACTGGTCAAAGTCCATAGGTTGGCGCCTCCTAAGTAGAATCCTAGAAGCAACCTGGAGTCCCATCTGTATGGGACTCCAAGCATCCCTATCCATGGGCGCACGCCTCCCTAGACATGCACCCCCTCCTTTCCAATTTCTAGCAAGGGGACAAGCCCTTATCTGCTCTCCTACAGGTGCATGACACATGGGTAGATGTCTAAGTATCAAAGGTCAATGTTTGACCAAAGTCAAAGATAAGAATTAGCAGGTGATGGAAAATGATAGGTGTTATCTCAAATTTATCTCATAAATTAAGGCAATCCTTTTCTTACCTGGACAAGCTTCAGTCAGATCAAGTAAAGGTACCTGAGTGAGCACAAATACATTTGGCTCAGTCGAGACTACTTTTGATGATAGTAGAAGGAGAATGTTAGGCTCAATCGTATACTAGTATGATTTTCTTGAACCTAATTGAATCTTATTCAAATTAATTGAACTGGGTTAGTCCAATTGATGATATCCAGATCCAGACCTTTGTTTGTGTGATACAGTTAGGTTCAATTTTGTATGGTAATAGGATATGTCATGATTTCTATCATCGACATCATCGAAACTCCTTTCGATGGATTAGAACTCTTCTAATTCAGACAACTAGAATGATCGATCATCTAAATCATTCTAATTGCTCCCAAAATCCACCAGTAACACCTAGCAGTATATGGTGGCAGCCCATCAAAACTGAAAATGAACCTCTTGGTGTAGCTACTTGTGTGATTAAGTTCTTCTATCTTGAGCTTCAATCAGATTAGGGTTAAGGTGAACTCATCAAACCCTAATTTCTATCATATGATTTAACCATTTGATTCAAGTCTGATGTGAAAATCTTAATAGAAACTCTTTCTATTATTTCACTCTACCATGGCCGTGGGCTTATGGACTTGATTCTTATGATCCTCATAGGGCTGCTCCTCATCCACCGAGGTAGATAGATTCCTTCTTGGTGCAATCCAATTCCTATAATGAACATGCTATAGCCAACTTACACCTCAGAATTTCGAATGGCTAGAAGATCGAGTAATGGTGTAGTCAAACTATAACACCCTCAGGGTGAACTACCGATGCACCTCAGGTCAAAGAATCAGACACACCACTGCAGCTTTGAGTCAGTCATCGATGAGAAGGTAGACTTCCTTATGACTGCTCGAGGTGGTCACGCTCAGTGCCCTCATTCTCTAACGAGTACCTATACTCTCACTCTAGTGTCTCTACACCATAAACTCAAGACTTGTCTACTATAAAACAATGATTGTATACCAATCTTTTGGATCAATCACCATTCTCATGATGATCCTACGGTCGAAAGCATTTTATGAGTTAATAATGAAAATTCATGTCTTAAATTTTCAACTCTTGAAAATATGAATTATCATTACCATTAACTCAAGGGATGTATCATAGACACTAAATACATATTTATGATAAAAAAAAACTCATTTTATTATTTATAGTCAAAATTATAATTTTGCCTCTAGAAGTGTATTACAAGTGTCAGCCAATTCTGGCTTCTAGGGCATACATATCTAACAAACTTCCACTTGACCTAAAGCCAATTGGCTATAAATCTAAGTCCTATCTTCTCAAGGTGGGCTTCGATCTTCTACTGGTCCAATGGCTTTGTAAGTGGATTCGCCGCATTATCTATGGAGTCAACTCTCTTGACCTCGATGTAATCCTTCTTGAGGTAATCACGGATGAGATGGTATCGCCGCTCGATGTGCTCAGATTTTTAGTGAGACCTTGGCTCTTTAGCTAAAGCTATGGCTTCATTGTTGTCGCAGTATAGAAGAATGGCATCTGATGGCATCACTCTGATCTCTGTGGTAAACTTCTTATACTAGAATGCCTCCTTTCCAGCTTCTGATGTAGCAATGTATTCTGCTTCCATGGTGGAATCTGCTATCACAATTTGCTTGGAACTCTTCTAACTGACAGCACCACCGTTACACACAAACAGACTCCCAGATGTCAACTTTTGATCATCTATATCGAACATAAAATTTGAGTCTGTATATCCTTGGACTTGGAGTTCTTCATTACCAAAGATCAATAACATATCCTTAGTTCTTCTTAAGTACTTAAGGATACATTTCATAGAAGTCTAGTGTTCTTCACCTGAATTCGATTGATATCTGCTCATGACACTCATAGCATGGGCTATATCAGGTCGTGTACATAACATGGCATACATGAGGCTTTCTATTGCTGAAGCATAAGACATCTTACTCATGCGTTCTATTTCCTCAGGTGTGCTAGGGCACATCTTCTTAGAAAGATGAATGCCATGTTTGAAGGATACTAATCCTCTCTTAGAGTTTTCCATGCTAAATCTTTTTAGCACTTCCTCTATGTACATCTTCTATGAAAGTCCTAGCATCCTATTCGGTCTATCTCTATAGACCTTAATTCTTAGAATAAAGGATGCTTCACCTAGGTTTTTCATGGAGAATTTTTTGGATAACCACATTTTAACTGTGGTCAACATGGGAATATCATTCCCAATAAGGAGGATGAGGAAGACAACGGTGCTCCTACTGACCTTTTTGAAGGCACATGGCTTCTCCTTATTTTTGATGAAATCAAATAATTTGATCATATCATTAAAATGAGTGTTCCAGCTCTGAGATGCTTGTTTAAGTCCATATATGGGCCTTTGCAGCTTGCATACCTTATGATCAGCATCACTGGATGTGAAACCTAGCGGCTGTTCCATATAGATATCTTTCTCAAGATATCCATTTAAGAATGCCATTTTCACGTCCATTTGCCATATTTCATAATTGAAATAGGTTGCAACAGCAAGCAATATGCGGATGGATTTTAGCATAGCTACTGGTATAAAGATATCCTGATAGTCAATCCCTTCATGCTAACTATAACCTTTTGCCACTAATTTAGCTTTGAATGTCTCCACATTCCCATCTGCACTAATCTTTCTCCTGTAGATCCATTTACACCCAATAAGTACTATACCTTCTAATAGATCTACCAAGGTCCAAACTTGGTTTGAGTGCATCGAGTAAATTTCTGACTTCATTATCTCTAGCCATTTCTCGAAGTCGATATCTGATATCACCTCGTTATAGATTTTGGGATCATCACCATGAACCCCATTACCTACGAGGAATATTTTCTCTATTTTTTCTGAAATGGTACCTAAGTACCTCTTAGGAGGACGAAAAACCCTTTTCGATCTATGAGGTAGAGGAGGTAGTGATTGTATTGGCTCAATCTGATTTGGTTCCATTTGGTCCTTAGCTCGTTGTTCTTGTGAGACTTTCTCATCGAGTTTGATCTACTTTTCAATGCCATCATCTTGAATAAACTATTTTTCAAGAAAGATGGCATGTCGACTCACAATCACATTATGATCCTCTAGAATGTAGAAATAATATCCTAATGATTCTTTAGGATATCCTATAAATCGAGCTCTTAAGGACCTGAAGTCTAACTTATCCGCTTGTTGTCTTTTGACATGAGCCGGACAACCCCAAATTCTGAGATGACTCAGACTTGGTTTCTTGCCATGCCATATTTCATACGGTGTGGTAGGAACGATTTTAGAAGAAACCCTATTCTATAAATATATTACAGTTAACAAAGAGTGTCCCCAAAGATAATCAGGAAGATCTGTGAAGCTTATCATGGATCAGACCATATCTAATAGGGTCCGATTCCTCTGTTCTGAAATTCCGTTGAGTTGAGGTGTTCCAGGTGGAGTCTATTGAGAGACTATGCCATTTTTCTTGAGATAGTCCAAGAATTTTCGACTAAGGTATTCACCTCCTTGATCTGATCGAAGAACCTTAATGGGTTTTTCAGTTTATTTTTTTACTTCATGTCTGAATTCCTTGAACTTTTCAAAAGCTTCAAACTTGTGTTTCATAAGATACATATACCTATACCTAGATAGATCATCGATAAAGATAATGAAGTAGACAAAATTGCCTCTAGCTAGCACATCAAATGGGCTACACACATCAGTACGTACTAGGGCAAGAAGATCCATGGCCCTTTCCTCATGTCCTACAAAAGAAAGCTTAGTCATTTTGCCTTGAAGACAAGATTCACAAATTAGATATGACTCGAAAGTCAACGGACTCAATAGTCCAATTTTTTCTAATTTGTTAACCCTATCTTCTGCTATATGACATAGTCTTAGGTGCCATAGATACCTATCATTTGGATTATCCCTAGGTTATTTCATGGCATTCATATTTTGCTCGATATTAAAAATAGATACATCAATATATAACTGGTAAAGACCGTTAATAAGAAAACCACTTGCAATTTTATTTCTTTCGTAAAGAATGTTACAATGGTCCTTAAGAAAACTAATTACATAGCCTTCTAGTGCTAGGCATGAAACAGAAATCAAATTCTTGCTTGCTGTAGATACATAATAACAATCTTTTAAAACTAAGTCTAAACCAGATGGTAGTCGAAGAGGATATATTTCCACCGCCACGACAGTAACTCGTGCTCCATTTTCGATGCATAGGATCATCTTGCCATCCCTCAGCCTTCTGCTATCCTCAAGATCCTGCATGAAAGTGCACAAATGAGCACTAGAACCAGAGTCAAGCATCCAATTGGATGTAGAAGAAATCGTAAGGTTAGACTAAATAACGAGCATACCTCCAGAAGGACCTGCCTTCTTCTTATTCTTCAGGGTGGTTAGGTAAGTAGGGCAGTTCCGCTTCCAGTGGCCATCATTGTTGCAATGGAAATACTTTTCTTTATCAGCAGCCTTTTTCTTCTTCCTCCTTCCACCTTTTGCTTTTTCATAGACTTCTTCTTCTTTTCGAAAGACTTTTTCTTGAAAGAAGTCCATTCCATAGCAAGCACTAAGCCTTTAGAACCTTTCATGGAAAGCTCAGCAGTAACCAGCATATTCATAAGTTTGACCTGGAAATTTTGAAGTTTATGCATATGGTAGTTCATGATGAACTGTCCATATGCATCAGTCAAGGATTGTAGAATTATTTCATTTTGCAGATCTAGGTTCAACTTCACTTCGAGCTTCTCAAGCTCTTCTAAGTTCTTGATCATCATCAGATAATGATCTTGGACTGACTGTCCATCATGCATTTTAGTCTTGAAAAGTCATTTAGTGACTTGATACTTGGCTGCACGACTCTGTTCACCAAATTCTCTTATAGGTGAGCCAATATTTAACGGGCAGTCTTGATATCTTCATGTTGGTACTGAAGTTCATCAGACATCGAGCTCAACATATAATATCTGGCCTTGTTATCTTCGTCTGTCCACTTATCAAGAGAGGCTCTTTGTTCAGCGAATGGACGAGCTGGTAAGGTGGGAGGGTCCTGGTCCAACACATGAGTTAACTTCTTAGAATCCAAAATAATTTTGAAGTTTCGGAGCCAATCCTTGTAATTAGATCTGGTCAGTTTATGGGTGTCCAAGATACGTGCTAGTGGGTTGGATGCAGACATTTTCCTATAGAGAGTCAGTTTCTAGTTAGATATTATAATTAAGACTTGACTAATTTATTTAGAAGTTTTATTTTTTTAAACAAATTAGCTTTCACTATTTTTTTGAATTCCTACACTTTCTCTGTAGAGATGTGAAAATCTTCATGATTAATGATTTTTAGTGGATGGTGCGGTCCCACCAACTGACTCATCACCTCATCTAACAATTATTGGTGATGGGTTAGCCAATGAGTGATCTTGTTCAATGATTCTCTAATCATGGTGCACCCAAACTTGGTCTCTAATTCATGGATCTCACCATGCCCGAAATATTGATCCACTCCTTAGTTAAGTCAGATCCACCATTTGCACAGATTGAATTCTTAATTGAGTCTCTCACCATGTCTAAAATATTGAGCCCAATCCATCCTCTAGCCCATAGTATCCAATGCCTAATAGACATGGTTGCATCTTTTTGGTGCAATTGAACCACTGTAACTAGCCGAGAACAATCAACCCTGGGAAGAGCCCGCACATCTATAATGGTGGAAGACCTTTAGACTTAATTTTTTCTTAAGAAGATTTGATTTAGATCTCATTAAACTAGACTTGACATAGTCATAACCATTATGACTAACCTAGTGGCATGGGTTAGCTCGGATTATTGACCACCTCAGATCAGAACCGAGCCAACAAATATGACAAGATAAGTGAGACCGATAGAAGGGATATGCCATTAACTCAATAGAAATGCATTCAAATCGAGTAGCTCCCAATTAAAAACCAGTCGATCGTATCTACCAAATTTACCTTAGATACCAAATTATTGAGCCAAAATCAATCGGGTTAGCCTATAATCCAAACTCTAACCATTGAGCCTAATTAGGTCTTAGCTTGATCGATCACTCATGTGACTCGATCTTGACCCAGACTTAATCCTATTAGGCTGGTCAATTTAAGCACTATTGATCCTATCTAGCCAACTTTTGATTCGGTTTGATCAACCGCTTAGGCCTAATTGAGCTACCTAAGTCCGAACCCAATATTATGAATTTATCTTAGATATGAAATTCTCAATTTTAGATCTAATTAATATTTTATAATTTTAATTCTTAATTAAGTTTAGGGTTTATAAACAAAACATGTATATTAAATCCTAGGATTTCAGGATCTAGGGTTTTGCAGAAAGTAAATTTTTGATTTTTGATTAAGGACGAACGCACAGCACTCCTACACATCATAAGAACACCCCATCGAATGAAAGGAGAGAACATTTAAACCCTACTTTGTTCTTATGATCGGACGGTCAAGGGGAATGCCATAATAAGAAATATATAAAACTACAAAACTAGTTAGATCTATATCATATATCTTATATACAAAAATTGATCTAACTATAAATATATTTTGCATACATCTCATGTATCATATCATGCATATTTTTAGATCTAAATTATTCCATAATTATCTAAAAACTATATTTAAATTGATTGCATCAAAATAAATTCTAATCTAGACAATTATGTAGAACTATTCTACAACTAGTCTAAACATGCATTCATCATATCTCATATGATCCAAAAATTAAATAATTTTATTTACTATTTTTTAGATCTTATTATAATATTTATAATATCAAAAAATAGTAGATAAATAGATCTAAAATTATAACTTAATCAAATTAAATTATGAACATGCAAGACTATGTATAGAACTATTCTATTTTACAACTAGTCATGCATCTTGTGAAACTTAGATCTAAATTATTTAATTTTAATTTTTTTTAATTTTAGATCTAATCACATATCATGTGATATCTAAAATCACTTGATTATTAAATCAAAAATAAATTAAAAATAGATCTAAATAATTTAAATAACCTAGCTTTGATACCAGTTGAAAGAAAAATCCTGATTTTTCGGATCAGGTTTGTTCAGATTTGATCGGATCAAGAGAGATATTTCAAAGATATCTCTCATGTATCCAGATTAGATCTAAGATATTTTAGATTTAATTTTATAGATCTAATAAATAAAAATAAAAATAAATTAAATCTAATTAATTTATACGTTGATGTTGGATAATCAGATTATCCTTTGATGATCCTGCTATTTACTTGAGGTTCTGGATCTAGCCATGTTAGCGTCTGGCCTCTACCGATATCCACTTAAGTTGGATCTAGAGATCTTTTCTTTCTTTATCACCTCTCCAAATATCAGATCTAGATCTAATTTGGAGGATCTTCAAAACTTCTTTCAAAGATCTGCAGTCGTCTCTGCAGCAGTGCTTCTTTCTTCCTTTCTCGTCACCTTCCTTTTGCCTGGATCACACCAAACTGGAGCCCAAAATTTCTTGGGCGTGGAAGGAGAGAGAGGATCAGAAGTTGGCATGGAGGAGGGAGAGGGGCAGCCTTAGGGTGTGGGCTAAGAGAGAACTCTATAAAAGTTGGACGTAGATAGGATTTATATAGATCCTGCTGCGTCATGCAGTGCCACATTATCCCGACCAATCATGTTGCTTTGTGCAATCAGATCTAAATCTGATTGGTGAGATGACATCAGCTGATCCAATCAGATGAGATCCCCTTTAATTCATTCTTAGATGGTGCCTAAGACTGGTCAAAGTCTGTATAACACATGGGCAGATGTTTAAATGTCAAAGATCAATGTTTGACCAAAGTCAAAGATAAGAATTAGCAAGTGATGGAAAATGGCAGGTGTTATCTCAAATTTATCTCATAAATTAAGGCAACCCTTTTCTTATCTAGACAAGCTACAGTCAGACCAAGTAAAGGTACTTGAGTGAGCACAAACACATTTGGCTCAGTCGAGACTACTTTTGATGATAGTAGAAGGAGAATGTTAGGCTCAATCATATGCTAGCATGATTTTCTTGAATCTAATTGAATCTTATTCAAATCAATTGAACTAGATTAGTCCAGTTGATGATATCCAGATCCAAATTCTTATTTGTGTGACCCAATTAGGTTCAGTTCTGTATGGTAATAGGATATGTCATGATCTCTATCATCGACATCATCGAAACTCTTTTCGATGGATCAGAACTTTTTTGATTCAGACAACTAGAATAATCGATCATCTAAATCATTCTAATTGCTCCCAAAATCCACCAGTGACACCTAACAGTATATGGTGGCAATCCATCAAAATTAAAAATAAACCTCTTGGTGCAGCTACTTGTGTGATTAAGTTCTTCTATCTTGAGCCTCGATCAGATTAGGGTTAAGGTGAACTCCTCAAATCCTAATTTCTATCATATGATTTAACCATCTGATTCAAGTCCAATGTGAAAATCTTAATAGAAGCTCTTTCTATTATTTCACTTTGCCATAGCCATAGGCTTATGGACTTGATTCTCATGATCCTCATAGGGCTGCTCTTCATCCACCAAGGTAGATAGATTCCTTCTTGGTGCAATCCAATTTCTATAATGAACATGCTATATAGCCAACATATACCTCAGGATTTTGAATGGCTAGGAGACCAAGTCATGGTGTAGTCAAACTATAATACCCTCAAGATGAACCATCGATGCACCTTAGGTCAAAGAATCAGATATACCACTGCAGCTTTGAGTCAGTCATCGATGAAAAGGTAGACTTTCTTATGACTGCTTGAGGTGGTCACGCTCAGTGCCCTCTTTCTCTAACGAGTACCTGTATTCTCGCTCTGGTGTCTCTACACTGTAGACACAAGACTCTTCTACTATAAAGAAGCGATTGTACACTAACCTTCTGGATCAAGCACCATCCTCATGATGATCCTACGGTCAAGAGCATTTTATGAGTTAATAACGAAAATTCATGTCTTAAATTTTTAACTCTTGAAAATATGAATTATGATTATCATTAACTCAAGGAATGTATTATAGACACTAAATATACATTTATGATAGAAAAAAACTCATTTTATTATTTATAATCAAAATTATTATTTTGCCCCTAGAAGTGTATTACAAGTGTCAGCCAATTTTGGCTTTTAGGGCATACATATCTAACACCATTGGCAAAAATTACTGAAGTCAAGGTATAGAATTTTATCTAAAAATCAATCGTTTATCGATTTGATTTGCCCCGAACTCTCATAACTGATAATGGGTGATAGTTTGTTAGGGTAAGATTTGCCAAATTCTGTGAAGATCTGAACATCTCCCACTATTTTACATCAGTCGTCCATCTACAAGCAAACGAAGAAGCCGAAGTGATGAACAAAATCTTGCTGTAAGATATCAAAGCAAGACTTGAAAGAGTGAAGGAGACTTGGATAGATGAACTGTATCATGTGCTCTGGACATACCGAACTATCCAAAGATTGCCAACTGGGGAGACCCTATTTGCCTTGGTTTTTAGAATGAAAGTGGTCATTCTAATAGAACATAAACTTCCATCAGCATGAGTCATGACATTCAATGAGCAGCAAAACTCATCGGGCCTCAGGGCAAACCTTGACTTATTAGAAGAAAAATAGGAGAAAACCCAAGTTTAGATGGTAGCCTACAAGCAAAAAGTAGCTCGCTACTACAATTCAAAAGTTAAAGGCAAGATATTCAAAGTAAGGGACTTGGTACTTTGGCAAGTGACTATCTCACAACCCCAGAATCAAGAAAAGCTCACTCCGAATTGGGAAGGTCCATATGAAATAGAGGAGGTTATCTAGCCTGAAACTTATCGCTTGAAGGAGCTCGGAGGAACAACTCTCCTACGGCCTTAGAATTCAGAAAACTTTAGAATGTACTAGTAACTTTTCTTCAATAAAACTTTTCTATTTTAACATCACTATTTCCTAGCGCAATGATCGTGTAATGACTAATAACTTTTTGAAGCAACCTAAAGTAGCCCATTAGAAATAGGAGGAGAACCTCATCCTAATGCAAGCAAAGTCGAAGGTCTCGTTAAACTAAGACGAGATGAGGGGAGAGACACTAACGCACCCTTACAGTCCATTAGGAATAGGAGGAGAACCTCATCCTAATGCGAGCAAAGTCGAAGGACTCGTTGAACTAAGATGAGATGAGGGGAGAGGCCCTAGCAATGGCCCTAATGCACCCATATTGCCTATTAGAAATAGGAGCAGAACCTCATCCTAATGCGAGCAAAGTCGAAGGCCTCGTTGAACTAAGATGAGATGAGGAGAGAGGCCCTACCAACAACCCTAACATGCTCCTATAGCTCATTAAGAATAGGAGGAGAACCTTATCCTAACGTGAGCAAAGTCGAAGGCCTCGTTAAATTAAGATGGGATAAGGGGAGACCTTATCTGAAGGAAAAAATCTATTTTCCAGATCAGATTCGTTTAGATCTGATTTGATCAAGAAAAATATTTTAAATTCTTTTTTTTTGATCTAAATCAGATCTGATACCTTTTAGATCTGATTAGATAGATCTAATAAATAAAAAAAAATAAATTAAATTAGATTTAATTTATACCTTGTTGTTGGGTAATCCTATTATCCTATGATGATCCTATTGATTACCTGAGGTTCTGGATGCAGCCACGCAATTGCTTGGCCTCTATCGATATCCACTTGGGCAGGATCTGGAGATCTCCTTCTTCTTAATCTATCCTCCAAAGATAAGATCTAGATCTGATCTTGAAGGTCTTCAAAAATAATTTTTGAAGATCTGGTGTCGTCTCTTACAACAGTGCTACCTTCTTCCTTTCTTGTCGCCTTTCTCTTGCCTAGATCACACCAAAATTGAAGCCCAAGGACTCTTGAGCATGGAGAGGAGAGAGAAGATTAGAGGTAGGCATGGAGAAAAGGGGAGAGGGATATGTGGCATGGGCAAGGGAAGAACTCTTGAAAACCTAGGTGCAGAAAGGGTTTATATAAATCCTGCTGTGCCATGTAGTGCCACATCATCCCGACCAATCACGTCTCTTCATGTAATTAGATCTAAATCTGATTGGTGGAATGACATCACCTGATCCAATTAGATGAGAGGCCCTCTCAAATATCCTTGGGAGGCATTAAGACTGGTCAAAGTAGAGTCTTAAGCGCCACCTAAGTTTATTCCATGAAGCAACCTAGAGTCCCATATGTATGGGACTCCAAGCGTCATCATCCTTAGGTGCATGCCTCCCTAGGCATGCGCCCCTTCCCTTTCCTCCTTTTAGTAGGTGGACAAAAATCAAATCTCTCTCTCTTATGGATGCATGACACATGGGCAAATGTCTAAGGGTCAAAGGTCAACGTTTGACCAAAATCAAAAGACAAGAATTAGCAGATGACAAAAAATGGTAGGTGTTGTCTCAAATTTATCTCATAAATTAAGACAACTCTTTTTTTGACCTGGACAAGCTCCAGTCAAATCAAGTAAAGATACCTGAGTGAGCCCAAATATATTTGGCTCAGTCGAGATAACTTTTAATGATTGTTGAAGGAGAACATTAGGCTCAATTGTGTGCTAGCACGATTTTCTTGAACCTAATTGAATCTTATTCAAATCAATTGAACTAGGTTAATCCAATTGATGATATCTAGATCTAAATCCTTATTTGTATGATCCAGTTAGGTTCAGTTCTATATGGTAATGGGATATGTCATGATCTCTATCATTGACATCAATCGAAACACCTTTCGATGGATCAAAAACTTTTCTGATTCAGACAACTAGTATGATCGATCATCCAAATCATTCTAATTGCTCCCAAAATCCACTAGTGACACCTAGCAGTATATGGTGGCAACCCATCAAAACTGAGAACAAACCTCTCCATGTAGTTATCTGTATGATTAAGTTTCTCTATCTTAAGGCCCGATCGGATTAGGGTTAAGGTGAACTTGTCAAACCCTAATATCCGTCATATAATTAATTATTCGATTCAAGTCTAATATGAAAATTTTAATAGAATTTTTTTTTATTATTTCACTCTGCCATGGCTATGGGCTTATGGACTGAGAGATTCCTTCTTTTCGAAAGACTTTTTTCTTGAAAGAAAGTCCATTGCGATAGCAGCACTAAGCTTTTAGATAACCTTTCATGGATAAGCTCAGCAGTTAACCAGCATATTCATAAGTTTGACTTGGAAATTTTGAAGTTTATGCATATGGTAGTTCATGATGAACTTTCGCATATGCATCAGTCAAGGATTGTAGAATTATTTACATTTTGCAGATCTAGGTTCAACTTCACTTGAGCTTCTCAGCTCTTCTTAAGTTCTTTGATCATCATCAGATAATGATCTTGGACTGACTGTCCATCATGCATTTTAGTCTTGAAAAGTCATTTAGTGACTTGATACTGGCTGCACGACTCTGTTCACCAATTCTCCTTATAGGTGAGCCAATATTTTAACGGGCAGTCTTGATATCTTCATGTTGGTACTGAAAGTTCATCAGAACATCGAGCTCAACATATAATATCTGGCCTTGTTATCTTCCGTCTGTCCACTTATCAAAGAGAGGCTTCTTTGTTCAGCGAATGGACGAGCTGGTAGGTGGGAGGGTCCTGGTCCAACACATGAGTTAACTTTTCTTAGAATCCAAATAATTTTGAAGTTTTCGGAGCACCATCCTTGTAATTTAGATCTGGTCAGTTTATGGGTGTCTAAGATACGTGCTAGTGCGGTTGGATGCAAGACATTTTCCTATAGAGAGTCAGTTTCTAGTTAATATTATATTAAGACTTGGACTAATTATTTAGAAGTTTTATTTTTTTAAACAAAAATTAGCTTTCACTATTTTTTTTGAATTCCTTCACTTTGCTCTGTAGAGATGTGAAAATCTTCATGATTAATGATTTTTAGTGGATGGTGGCGTCCCACCCAACTGACTCATCACCTCATCTATAACAATTATTGTGATGGGTTAGCCAATGAGTGATCTTGTTCAATGATTTCTCTAATCATGGTGCACCCAAACTGGGTCTCTATATTCATGGATTCAACCATGCCCGAAATATTGATCCACTCCTTAGTTAAGTCAGATCCACCATTTGCACAGATTGAATTCTTAATTGATGTCTCTCCACCATGTCTAAAATATTGAGCCATCCATCCTCTTAGCCCATAGCCATGATCACAATGCTAAATAGACATGGTTGCATCTTTTTGGTGGCAATTAGAACCACTGTAAGCTAGCCGATAGAACAATCAACCTGGGAAGAGCACCGCACATGACTATAAGTGGTGGAAGACCTTTAGACTTAATATTTTTGCTTAAGAAGATTTGATTTAGATCTCATTAAACTAGACTTATACATAGTCATAACCATTAATGACTAACCCTAGTGGCATGGTTAGCATCGGATTATTGACCACCTCAGAGATCAGAGCCGAGCCAACAAATAGACAAAGAATAAGTGAGACCCGATAGAAGGGATAATGCCATTAACTCAATAGAAATGCATTATAATCGAGTAGCTTCCTATAATTAAAAACCAGTCGATTCGTATCTACCAATTTACCTTAGATACCAAATTATTGAGCCTAAATCAATCGGGTTAGCCTATAATCCAAACTCTAACCATTGAGCCTAATCTAGGTCTTAGCTTGATCGATCACTCATGTGACCTCGATCTGACCCAGACTTAATCCTAATTAGGCTGGTCAATTTAAGCACTATTGATCCTATCTAGCCAACTTTATGAATTCGGTTTAGATCAACCGCTTAGGCCTAATTGAGCTACCTAAGTCGAACCCAACTATTATGAATTTTATCTTAGATATGAAATTCTCAATTATTAAGATCTCATTAATATTTTATATTTTATTTCTTAATTATAAGTTTTAGGGTTTATAAACAAAACATGTATATTAAATTCCTAGGATTTCAGGATCTAGGGTTTTGCAGAAAGTAAATTTTTGATTTTTGATCATAGGACGAACCAGCAACTCCCTACACATCATAAGAACACCCAATCGAATGAAAGGAGAGAACATTTAAACCCCTACTTTGTTCTTATGATCGGACGGTCAAGGGGAATGCCATAATAAGATATATAAAACTACAAAACTAGTTAGATCTATATCATATATCTTATATACAAAAATTGATCTAACTATAAATATATTTTGCATACATCTCATGTATCAATATCATGCATATTTTTTAGATCTAAATTATTTCCATATATTATCTAAAACTATATTTTAAATTGATTGCATCAAAATAAAATTCTAATCTAGACAATTAATGTAGAACTAATTCTACAACTAGTCTATAACATGCCATTCATCATATCTCATATGATCCAAAAATTAAATAATTTATATTTACTATTTTTTAGGATCTTATTATAATATTTATAATATCAAAAATAGTAGATAAATAGATCTAAAATTTATAACTTTAATCAATTAAATTATGAACATCAAGACTATGTATAGAACTATTCTATTTTACAACTGTCATGCATCTTGTGAAACTTAGATTAAATTATTTAATTTTAATTTTTTTTATATTTTAGATCTAATCACATATCAATGTGATATCTAAAACACTTGATTATTAAATCAAAAATAAATATAAAAATAGATTAAATTAATTTAAATAACCTAGCTTTGTATACCAGTTGAAAGAAAAATCCTGATTTTTCGGATCAGGTTTGTTCAGATTTTGATCGGATCAAGAGAGATATTTAAAGAATATCTCTCATGTATCCAGATTTAGATCTAAGAATATTTAGATTTAATTTTATAGATCTAATAAATAAAAAATAAAATAATAAATTAACTATTAATATTTATACGTTGATGTTGGATAATCAGATTATCCTTTGATGATCCTGCATTTACTTGAGGTTCTGGATCTAGCCATGTTAACGTCTGGCCTCTACCGATATCCACTTAAGTTGGATCTAGAGATCTTTTTCTTCTTTATCACCTCTCCCAAATATCAGATCTAGATCTAATTTGGAGGATCTCTTCAAAACTTCTTTCAAAGATCTGCAGTCGTCTCTGGCAGCAGTGCTTCTTTCTTCCTTTCTCGTCACCTTCCTTTGCCTGGATCACAAAACTGGAAGCCCAAAATTTCTGGGCGTGGAAGGAGAGAGAGGATCAGAAGTTGGCATGGAGGAGGGAGAGGGGCAGCCTAGGGTGTGGCTAAGAGAGAACTCTATAAAAGTTGGACGTAGATAGGATTTATATAGATCCTGCTGCGCTCATGCAGTGCCCACATTATCCCGACCAATCATGTTGCTTTGTGCAATCAGATCTAAATCTGATTGGTGAGATGACATCAGCTGATCCAATCAGATGAGATCCCTTTAATTCATTCTTAGATGGTGCCTAAGACTGGTCAAAGTCTGTATAACACAACTGGGCAGATGTTTAAATGTCAAAGATCAATGTTTGACCAAAGTCAAAGATAAGAATTAGCAAGTGATGAAAAATGGCAGGTGTTATCTCAAATTTATCTCATAAATTAAGGCAACCCTTTTCTTATCTAGACAAGCTACAGTCAGACCAAGTAAAGGTACTTAGAGTGAGCACAAACACATTTGGCTCAGTCGAGACTACTTTTGATGATAGTAGAAGGAGAATGTAGGCTCAATCATATGCTAGCATGATTTTCTTGAATCTAATTGAATCTTATTCAAATCAATTGAACTAGATTAGTCCAGTTGATGATATCCAGATCCAAATTCTTATTTGTGTGACCCAATTAGGTTCAGTTCTGTATGGTAATAGGATATGTCATGATCTCTATCATCGACATCATCGAAACTCTTTTCGATGGATCAGAACTTTTTTGATTCAGACAACTAGAAATAATCGATCATTCTAAATCATTCTAATTGCTCCCAAAATCCACCAGTGACACCTAACAGTATATGGTGGCAATCCATCAAAATTAAAAATAAACCTCTTGGTGCAGCTACATTGTGTGATTAAGTTCTTCTATCTTGAGCCTCGATCAAGATTAGGGTTAAGGTGAACTCCTCAAATCCTAATTTTCTATCATATGATTTAACCATCTGATTCAATCCAATGTGAAAATCTTAATAGAAGCTCTTTCTATTATTTCACTTTGCCATAGCCATAGGCTTATGGACTTGATTCTCATGATCCTCATAGGGCTGCTCTTCATCCACCAAGGTAGATAGATTCCCTTCTTGGTGCAATCCATATTTCTATAATGAACATGCTATATAGCCAACATATACCTCAGGATTTTGAATGGCTAGGAGACCAAGTCATGGTGTAGTCAAACTATAATACCCTCAAGATGAACCATCGATGCACCTTAGGTCAAAGAATCAGATATACCACTGCAGCTTTGAGTCAGTCATCGATGAAAAGGTAGACTTTCTATGACTGCTTGAGGTGGTCACGCTCAGTGCCCTCTTTCTCTAACGAGTACCTGTATTCTCGCTCTGGTGTCTCTACACTGTAGACACAAGACTCTTCTACTATAAAGAAGCGATTGTACACTAACCTTCTGATCAAGCACCATCCTCATGATGATCCTACGGTCAAGAGCATTTTAATGAGTTAATAACGAAAATTCATGTCTTAAATTTTTAACTCTTGAAAATATGAATTATGATTATCATTAACTCAAGAATGTATTATAGACACTAAATATACATTTATGATAGAAAATCATTTTATTATTTATAATCAAAATTATTATTTTGCCCCTAGAAGTGTATTACAAGTGTCAGCTCAATTTTGGCTTTTAGGGCATACATATCTAACACCATTGCAAAAATTACCTGAAGTCAAGGTAATAAGAATTTTTATCTAAAAATCAATCGTTTTATTCGATTTGATTTGCCCCGAACTCTCATAACTGATATGGGTGTGATAGTTATGTTTTAGGGTAAGATTTGCAAATTCTGTGAAGAATCTGAAACATCTCCCACTATTTTACATCAGTCGTCAATGCTACAAGCAAACGAAGAAGCAAGAAGTGAATGAAACAAAATCTTGCTGTAAGATATCAAAGCAAGACTTGAAAAGAGTGAAGGAGAACTTGTGATAGATGAACTGTATCATGTGCTCTGGACATACCGAACTATTCAAAGATTGCCAAACTGGGAGACCCTTATTTGCCTTGGTTTTAAGAATGAAAGTGGTCATTCTAATAGAACATAAACTTCCATCAGCATGAGTCATGAACATTCAATGAGCAGCAAAACTCATCGGGCCTCAGGGCAAACCTTGACTATTATAGAGAAAAATAGGAGAAACCCAAGTTTAGATGGTAGCCTACAAGCAAAAAGTAGCTCGCTACTACAATTCAAAAGTTAAAGGCAAGATAATCAAAGTAAGGGACTTGGTACTTTGGCAAGTGACTATCTCACAAACCCCAGAATCAAGAAAAGCTCACTCCGAATTGGGAAGGTCCATATGAAATAGAGGAGGTTATCTAGCCTGAAACTTATCGCTTGAGGAGCTCGGAAGGAACAACTCTCCTATCGGCCTTAGAATTCAGAAAACTTTAGAATGTACTAAGTAACTTTTCTTCAATAAAACTTTTCTATTTTTAACATCACTATTTCCTAGCGAAAATGATCGTGTAATGATAATAACTTTTTGAAAGCAACCTAAAGTAGCCCATTAGAAATAGGAGGAGAACCTCATCCTAATGCAAGCAAAGTCGAAGGTCTCGTTAAAACTAAGACGAGATGAGGGGAGAGACACTAACGCACCCTTAACGTCCATTAGGAATAGGAGGAGAACCTCATCCTAATGCGAGCAAGTCGAAGGACTCGTTGAATAAGATGAGATGAGGGGAGAGGCCCTAGCAATGGCCCCAATGCACCCATATTGCCTATTAAAATAAGGAGCAGAACCTCATCCTAAGATGCGAGCAAAAGTCGAGGCCTCGTTGAACTAAGATGAGATGAGGAGAGAGGCCCTACCAACAACCCTAACATGCTCCTATAGCTTATTAAGA